>JALAZF010000479.1:0-320000 GCA_022829125.1 Lathyrus tuberosus | reverse complement strand
TAACGACGCTAAGACAAATCTGTAAGGACGAGAAGGCTTCCTCTCCAACCTTTGAGGATACTGAAGGTTGAAGGTCTAGAAGGGACGTTCCCTGGAGACATCGGCATGACAATCATTTATATCTCTTTATTACTGTTTAATTACTTTGTTGACAACTTTTATAGGTGAGTATTGCATCTATGTCGATTGTAAAGACAAGTTATTCCATGAGGTGCACTCTTTTCCATCTGTGTTTTTACATAGGGCGAGGGTTTTTAATGAGACACCTATCTTTTATTATTTTAGAGAATATGTATGTTCGGTTACTCTTTTATTTATAGGAAACCTAAAAGCTTAAGAGAAGATGCCTTACCTGGATCCTTAAATAGGATACTTGCCGCCCTTTGAGGCGAGCAATAGTTGGATCCTTGTCACCCATTGGGGAAATTAATCGCTGGATCTCAATGTGAGATCCTTGTCGCCCATTTAGGCGATTAATTTAGTTGGATCCTTAAGTAGGATCCTTTTCACCCATTGAGGCAATCAATAGTTGGATCCTTAAATAGGATTATTGCCATCCTTTGAGGCGATTAATCTCTGAATACTTAAGTGGGGATCCTTACTTCCCTAAGAGGCGATCATTTAGTTGGATCCTCAAGAGGGATCCTTGTTGCTCATAGAGGCGATCATTTAGTTGGGTCCTCAAGAGGGATCCTTGCCACCCATAGAGGCGATCATTTAGTTTTATCTTCAAGAGGGTTCCTTGCACCCATTAGAGGTGATCAATTTAACTCAATCCTTAAGTGGTATCCTTGCCGCTCATAAGAACGATAAAAAAATGGATCTTTAAGTGGGATCCTTGTCGTCCTTAAAGGTGACCACTACGCAAAATTCCTAAAATTAGATCCTTGTAAAAGTCCCCTCGTGAGTAACCAAATTATTGTGAAGGGGGCGATGATGATAGACACCCTCAACTAAACACTAAAGGGTTAAAATCACTAATAATTACATAAGATAACAAGAAGAGTCGTTAAAATAAAAGGCACCCTCAGGGGGCGCCAATGTTCATTACAATTACAAAAAGCTCCGGAGGGGTACGAAAATACAACAAAAAAGTCAAAATAAGGGAAACTATTCTTTATCCACCAATTGTCCATCCCGAAATACTTGAAAGGAAACCATCAGACTTAAATTTAGATCAAGATAAAGGAAAACAACCTGCATTTTTGCCTTCTCAAAATGATGGACAAAAGTCGCCACCACTTCATTTTTGAGTTGCGATACCTTCTCCCCCAGGCTCTCCAAGGTGCTTCAAGCTCTCTTAAGCGATTGCTTTAAACGCTTCACCTCTTCAAACATGGTGAAAGCCTCTGTGACCATTTCCCTAGTTAGCGCCTTCAAAGCGCCCTATTTCTCCTTCAACAATTCTATCGTTACCCGACTTTCGTGAATGTTATTATTCTCATAGATCACCTTGGATTCAAGTCCTCAGATGGTGCAATAATACTTCTCCCTTTGTGATTTCTCCACTAAGAGGCACCTTAAAAGTTGGGCTTCCAGCAAATCAGATGGTGGGCGGAAAGCATGTCGAAGAGTTATTGATAGTCATTGGAAAATTTTTCAAGAAAGGAAAAGTGTCAATAGGGAAAACTCCATCGCCTTAAAAGCATGGTTATTCCACAAAGTAGACTCGAGAGAAACAAATCCACCTCCTGCTCTCTCCTGTCATGGTCCTGCCTCACAACTTTCAGATAGACCAGATGAGCCATCATCCCTCAGTGCACATGGATGGTTTGGGAATCCGGGACCCCCATTAGGTCAATCTGACCCTTTTGACCAAGTGGATATGGAGACTCATTTCAGGTGCTTCTAGTCTCTGGTGTGATGTCTTATCCACCAGATATGGCGTCTAAAAATTTTCCTCACCTTTAGGAAGTAGACTGACCATGATCTTTTCCTTCCCATTATGGTGGAAATAAGTGTTCCATAGATTGGCCAGGATCTTCTCCTCCCCATCCTGTTGGAAATAAGTGTCTCCCATAGAGTCCAAAGCTAAGGATGATTCTTCTTGATTTGTGACTCATTATACTAAGAAATTTGGATTATGCATTAGGTCATCTCCCTGGTGTATTAGGTTCCATAGATTCTTTAGCATCTCTGATCATTAAGGTTGGCAGTAGGTCAGGTTGAGGTGTTTGTAGAAGTACGCATGACTTGAAATTTGAAGTGGAAGAGATCCTTCTTTGTCTACCATCATGAGATGTTCTATAATATGTTATTAGCCATTCAAGATGTAACCCTCACTAAACTCTAATAGGTGGTAGTGGGGTCACTCAAAAGATGATCTTTTTTCTATCACCTTATTTTACTTTGTTTTCTTTAAAAGTGATATGTTTCTTGTCCTTTGTTCTCTTTAAAAGTGATATGTATTTTGTTTCTTCAGACAATCTAGATAACTTGGCTATTCCTTTTTTTTTTAATTTCACCCATTTAGTTCTGATATTTGAGTGTGGTGTGGACCATTGTGTCAAAGTTTCTTGAATAATTGATATTTAAATTGGGTGTTCTAACTTGCAAACGTTATCACAATAAAGAACAATTATTTTACATTTTACTTGTGTAAATATAGCATTGACTTGTAAGATATAAAGCGAGGTTAAGAAGATTTCATTTAGAGTTATTGATAGGTTATATGAATATTTAAAAAAAATTTGTAGATGATTTGTTTATATAATTAAAAATGGTGAACTAATATAAAAATTGAGTAGAGTCTATTTAAAGAGCTAAAATGAATTCTTTGAATTTGGATGTTTTTATATCTTTTGAGTTTTCGTTTAATTATTTCTTGTATTTAAATGGAGGCTCGATTATATTTGAGGACTTAATTATTTATATATATATATATATATATATATATATATATATATATATATATATATATATATATATATTGATCTGAGCGATCAGAATGGATCTTCGTGGCCTTCCGTGTAGGGCAGATGATGGTGCTCGTAGGAGAGGAGGGGGTGTACCTGCAAGGCACTCCGACGCTCAAGTAAGAAAAGGTCAGAGAAAAGGGGCAAGCACAAAGTATGTTCTTAGGATGATTGTTTGATACCTGACCCTCTCGAATGAGAGGGTTTATATAATGCCCCCAGAGTGTGGCCAAAGGTCCCTTTTTTCGGGGCGAAATAACCGTTTCCCGAAGAATATGTAACTGCAAAAAACTAGCCGTTAAGTCTTGAAAGGTGCCCAAAACTAGCCGTTATGTAGGGCAGAGGCGTAGTTCCGGGCACATGCCCACGACTGTCCCTGGACAATGAAGTCGTGCGTGACGGGCAAGAATACCGGGTAGGGGCAAATGGCCCTGGGGGTCCATCCGTCCATATGTGCTCGGTTGGAGGGCAGAAAGGTAAGTTCTGCCCCTTCTTGACTGGACTTAGGCAATTGGGCCGTTCTGAGAGCAGAAGTGGATTGGGCCATGTCTAGCCATTGGTCCAGTCCAGAACAGGAGCCTCCCAAGTCGTTGCTCCCGAGCATGGGAGTGATGACTTAAGGGTAGCTCGTGGCTCTGGGGAATTGTGACGGAGTCGTTGTTTGGTGACAGCGGGGAGTTGTCTCGTGGTTCCCGAGAGCTCCATTGCTCGCGATATTTACAACGCTGTTTGGTTTGTCCATCGTTCGGGGAGACCAATGGGTAGAAGAAACTGAAGCGATGGGGCACCATGTGTGCCTCGACCCTGTGCTACATTAAATTGGCAATGATGGCTAGTCTATGGCCATTATGACCTATCCGCGCGTGCTCCTGCACGTGCTTTCAACTGTATATAAGGGGAGAGGGTCTGATCATTTACACTTTCGTTTCTCTCTCTTCTTCTTCATCTTCTTCAGAGAACTCAGCTCATCACCGCCGTTGACCGTCGTTTCAGCCACCGCAAAAAGCTTCGAGCACTTCTCCACAACCTCTTCGACCACATAAGTCGTCTACTTCCTTGCTTTCTTCCAGCTTTTTCATCTTTGTTTAGAATGCATGCGGTTAGGTTAGTTTTAGGTGAGGCCAGACCATCCTCTACTGCTGATGTGGCCGCCGGAGCCTTTTAGAGAGCTACGAATAAGGCTGTTTTCGGTGCTATTGCAATGATGGCGCAGGTGTAACCGGGGTGGCTACCCAGTTTTTCGGTGTTCTGATGAAGTTTCCGATGAGTGTATAAAGTTTCCGATGAAGTTTCCGGTGGATCTTCAAGAGGAAACTAGGTAGTGGTTCGGGGAAGTTCCTCGTTGTGTGAGGGTTTTGCCCCGAGCATCTCCTCGTGGGAGACTCTTGTGTTTTTGTTTATTTTAGGGCTTAGGTCGGGGACGCCGTCCTCGGCCCTTCGCGCGCCCTTTCACTTGACTAGCGGTGGAAGGGTGGATTTGATTTTGCGGTTGAATTCACTTTTGTCCTCTGCTTTTCAGATGATCGAGATGGCGACCGGGCCCGAAAGAGAGATTTTAATAGACTCGTCTGAGGAGAGCTCCTCGGAGAGTAGCGGCACAGAACTTTCAACTGCCCCCAGCGAAGTCGAGGAAGAGCTTGAGCAAGATCCCGTGGAGGACTGGTCGGTGGCAGAGCCTGCTGAGCATGAATCTACCTTCGCGTCTTTCAAGGGAGATGTTTTCATGGACGTAGGACCAGAGGGGGAGTGGAAGGTTCATTTCCCCTCCTAAGATGACCGGATTTGCAATGACTACGGGAAGAGATTCTCCATGTATGAGTACGCCTTTAAGAAGCTAGGGTTGAGGTTGCCCTTCATAGACTTCCAGCAATCCATCTTTGTACACCTGGATTTGGCCCCGTCACAATTGCATCTTAACTCGTTGGCGTTTATCCACGCCTTCGAGCTAACGTGTGAGTTCCTGAAGATAGGAGCCACTTTGCCTCTGTTCTTCACTATCTTCCACCTTCAGAGGCAGGTCACGGGGAGAAGATACGACTGGGTGTCGCTGAAGCAACCTCGGAAGCTGTTTAAGCCTTTCTCGGAGTCCATCCGAACGTTCAAAGAGAGGTTCTACGTTATTGAGCCCGTGTCGGAGCGAGCCCAAGATAGCGCGTATGTTTGGGCAGTGTCCATGGACGAGAATGGCAACGTCATGCGCGACGAGGAAGGGAAAGTGATCGGGGATAGGGAGTTCAAATTTCCCTTCCATTGGAGTGGGAGTCATTTTGCTCGGGAGCCTGCTGGTTATGTGGCTCAGCTGAGCATGTTGGATGAGCAAGACTTTGTTGCCTATGAGACGTTGGCGAACTATGTCAACTCTTTTAGGCTTGTTGATTGTTGGACGAAGAAGGGATACCCGATCTTCGAGGAAGACGGTAGCCAACCGGTGGAGTACCGTTACATCAACACAAAGGCGCTTCTGGAGTGCAAGACTCCCGCAGATGCTTATAAATTGCTCGGTAGTTTTAGCCTCTTGACTTGCCCGAATTGTATTTTCTTTGTCGTCTAATATGTTTGTTGTGTTTTCGCAGGTGAGATGCCTTCCGCCCACGAAAGAATGGTGAAGAATGCTTTTGCGAGGAACAAGCCTGGTGTGGCCGCTCTAAAGTCTCGATTTCCCCAGCGGGTACCTCCTCCTCCACCACAGACAAGGAGCTCCTCGCCTATCTCGTCTTCCGCACAGGGGTCTCCAATGCCTTTGGCTTCAAGGTTCAAGCGGTTGGACCTTAGCCGGGCGGCTGAAAAGTGCAAGTTCGAACTTTCTCCCTGCCTCCATGATAGGAAATACTTTAAGGGGACGTCTCTGGTGGTTCCTCAGGCTAAGTCTCTTAAGTTGGAAGGCATGGATCTTCCGAGTAAGCGGGAATTATTGGTGCAAGATGCCTCCGCGGTGGGCGACACCTCCTCTAAACTTGAGCTTAAGAGGGTCCAGGCGACGATAACTGCCTTGGAGGAGAAGTTCAAGAAGGCAAAGGAGGAGGCCAACGCTGCTTCCGTTGCGAGGAAGAAATCAGACGAGGAAGCTGTCCGGTTAAGGGGAGAGAACGAGACTTTGGCTGCTGAGAAGAAAGCTGCCGAGGATCTGATCGAGCAGCTGAGATCCGTGGGTGTTCCAGCCGAGGATGAGCCTGAGGACGTAAAGGCGCTGAAGACCAGGGCGAAGTTAGTTGTTCGCATGCTTCGGGAGGAAGATGACGTGTTTTCCATTGGGGAGGAATCGTTCGAGAATGCTGTGGCCCAGCTTAGGTTAGCGAACCCCGACGTCCAAATTTCCAAAGAGGGTACCGAATTTCTCGGCCATGTGGAGAATGGCAAGATAGTAGTCCCTGAGTTCCTCAACCTTAGTGCCGAGCACGCCCGTCCCGAGGAAACCCAGTCGCCGCAGCCTATCCCCGATCAGTCAGATTTCGACCAGGATCAGACGGAATAAATGGAGGAATGATTTATTTTTATCTTGTTGTAATGTATCCGGTCTGCGTGCCGTGTTTTGATGCATTTTTATTTTGTTTGGGGGCATGGCCCCCTTGTTTTGTAATATGCACAGCTTGTGGCCCTTGTGGTCACCTTAAATTAATTGTATGTATTCGGCCAGTGTGGCCGGTTTTGTATGTTTGTGCATGGCTTTTTGAATGGATGTTTGCTCGACTCGTTCTTGTTGTGCCCGAAAGTCTGGGAAACTTGTTGAGGAGGGCAAAGTGGTTTCGTCGGCGATGGGACTAGGATCTCAGTTGAGGTACTAATCTCATAGGCTTGGACCGTTCCCATCACGAGTTGGGTGTCCTGCCTAATTAGTGTGGCAACGGCAGAGCTCGATTAAGGTATCCCTGTTGTGCACAAAGTCTGCTCGTCCCATAAGAAGAAACTGGTCGGCGTTGTAAAATGGATCGTACTTACACCAGGGCACGGTCCTGTGTCCGAGCCGTCTCCCTGTTAGGGGTGATCTCGTCGGCAGTTAGTCTGACTTCGTAGTTGGCCCTAACTGTAGTATTGTTTGAGCTTTTCAGCATTCCATGGTCGGGCAAATGGTTCTCCGTCCAGAGTTTCTAAGTAGTAGGCTCCAGTGCCCGTTTTGGACTTGATCTTGTAAGGTCCTTCCCAGTTCACGGCCAGCTTTCCTTCGCGCGAATCCTTCTGGTTTCTGCGTAGGACCAAGTTGCCAATGGGTAAGTCGCGCATTATGACCTTAGCGTCGTGGCACAAGGTTATTCGTTGTTTTAGCGAAGCTTCACGGAGAGCTGCTCCTGACCGTATTTCTTCGACCAGATTGAGCTCTTCTCTTAAGGCTTCGTCGTTCATCTCCTCGTCGAGGGGAGCTTCTGTTCATCTGGAAGGTTCCCTGATCTCTACCGGTATCACCGCCTCTATTCCATAAGCTAATCGGAAAGGGGTTTCCCCGGTGGTGGAGTGTAGTGTTGTTCTGTAGGCCCAGAGCACGCTATGTAGCTCTTCGACCCATCTCTTCTTGGCGTCGTCCAGCCTTCATTTTAGACCGCGAAGGATTACCCTGTTCGTAGCCTCTGCTTGCCCGTTAGTCTGGGGATACTCGACGAAAGTGAAGTGTTGCTTCGTGCCTAATCTGGCGACGAAGTCCTGGAACTTCCTGTCCGTGAATTGTGTTCCATTATCGGTCACGAGGGCCTGGGGTACTCTGAATCGCGCGAGGACGTTCCTTTTATAGAAGCGGAGTATGTTGAAGGTTGTGATCTTGGCGAGGGCTTCGACTTCAATCCACTTAGTAAAGTAGTCGACGGTCACGATTAGAAATTTGTTTTGATAAGACCCCATTGTGAAGGGGCCGAGTATGTCCATCCCTCACCAGGCGAAGGACCAAGGCGAGGATAGAGTCTTCAACTTGTTGGGGGGCGCCAAGTGCATGTCCAAGTGGCGCTGGCATCAGTCACATTTTTGGACGTGCTCTTTGGCGTCGTGCTGCATGGTCGGCCAATAGTATCCTGCCCGCAGGGCTTTTCGTGCCAATGATCTCCCTCCCAAATGTTATACGTTGATGCCCTCATGAATCTCTTGGAGGATTTCGGGGACCTTGTCCTCCTTGACACATTTCAGGAGAGGGATGGAGAATCCTCGTCGGTAGAGTTTGTCCTCAATCAACACGTATGAGCAGGCTCGTCGTTTAGTAACGCTGGCCTCCTTGCTGTCCTCGGCCAGTTCCCCTTTTGAGATATAATTGTATACAGGGGTCATCCAGCAGTGGCTATCTCCGACGGAATTAACATCGAGCAGCTCTGACGGTTTCTCGATACTTGGTCGGGCAAGTATCTCTTGTATGATGGATTTATTGCCGCCTTTCTTTATAGTGCTAGCCAGCTTGGACAAGACGTCTGCCCGCGTGTTTCGCTCGCGAGGGATGTGCTGGACTTCCCATGCGTCAAACTTGGTAATTCTTTCCATCACCAGCGTCAGATATTCAACCAGCTGGTCGTTCTTTGCTTGAAACTCTCCGCGTACCTAAGATGCTACGATCTGGGAATCGGTGTGAATTTTTACCTCCTTGGCGCCGAAGTCCTTGGCCAGCCGTAGTCCTGCGAGGAAGGCCTCGTATTCGGCTTGGTTGTTAGACGTAGGGAAGGATAGGACTAGAGATACTTCGATTAGTATTCCATACTCATTTTCGAAGATAATACATGCGCCGCTACCTGAGGGGCTGGATGCCCCATCTATGTAGATGGTCCATCTCTGTGTTCCGCTTGGCGGGGACGATGGAGGCGTTATCTCTGCCACGAAGTCGGCCAGGACTTGTGCCTTGAGGGCCTTCCTTCCCTCGTACTGAATGTCAAATTCCGACAACTCCAGGGACCATTTAAGCATTCTGTCGGCCATATCTGGTCGGCGAAGCAACTTCCTGATGGGTTGGTCTGTGCGTACTACTATGGTATGGACCAGGAAGTAGTGTTTGAGTCTTCTCGCTGCGATAACAAGGGCAAGGGAGAATTTATCTATCTGCACGTACCTGATTTCTGGCCCTTGCAGGGCCTTGCTGGTGAAATAGATGGCCTTTTGCCCGTCCGTTGTCTCCCGAATAAGTGCAGCGCTAATGGCTTTGCTGGTAACGGAGAGATATAGATACAAGGTTTCCCCGCACTCTGGTCGGGATAGCACGGGAGGCTCGGAGAGGGCTTGCTTGAGATGGGTCAGGGCCTGCTCGCACTCGTCTGTCCATTCGAATGTGGCCTCTTTTCTAAGGAGTTTAAAGAAGGGCAGGGCGTGCTGAGCAGACATGGCCACGAAACGAGAAAGTGAAGTGAACATTCCGTTGAGGGATTGTACGGACTTCTTCGACCTGGGCGTGGGGAATTCTGTGAATGCCCGACATATGTCAGGGTTCGCCTCTATCCCCCTCTCGGTGAGATAGAACCCGAGGATCTTTCCTGCCCGCACGCTGAAGGTGCATTTTTCGGGATTAAAACACATTTTGCATTTCCTAGCCTAGTCAAAAACTTTTTGCAAATGGGTCGTATGGTCGGATTCCTCTTGGGATTTCACGATCATATCGTCCATGTAAACTTTGAGCATGTCTCTGATTTCTGATAAAAAAACCTTGTTAATCATGCGCTGGTATGTGGCCCCAACATTTTTCAGACCGAAGGGCATTACATTGTAGTAATAGTTCCCCGACGAGGTCATGAACGCGGTGTACCTCTTGTCCTTTTCGGCCATAAGGATTTGGTTGTATCCCAAATATGCGTCCATGAAGGACAAAAGTTTGAAACCTGCTGAATTATCTACGAGCTTATCGATGCTCGGTAAGGGATAAACATCTTTCGGGCAAGCCCGGTTGAGATCAGTATAGTCAATGAACACGCGCCATTTTCCACTATGTTTCTTGACAAGTACAATATTGGACAGCCAACTTGTATACCTGCACTGTGTGACGGCACAGGAAGCTGGGTCGATGGTCAAATGGTGGCATGCGGTCTCAGGGTCCAGGTCGGGCATGTCTGCGGCACTCCAAGCAAACAGGTCAGCGTTGTCTTCCAAGCATTTCTTCAGCTGTTGCTTGACCTCGTCGGGTAGCCCAGCACCAATCTTCACCCCCCTGTTGGGGTTATTGCTGAAGGCGGTGACTTTAAACTCCCAGTCTAGAACTGGGCGCATGAGAGTTGATGTGGAGGAGCTGGTCGTCCCCGTTGATGCACCTCCACTGCTATCTTTCTTACCTTCATCTAAAATCCGGCTGTCCAGGTCGATAGTGTGTACAAGGAGTGCAGGTTTCTTGTCTGGTTGGCCGTCTTCGGATGGATGATCTTCCTCCCTTGCCCGCTTAGCTGCTTTGGGTGCTGCACCGATCTGGTTTTATCCTCGGGTTGTTGCTTCAAAACATCTACGGGAAGCCTCTATATTCCCGTGCAATGTCGCAACGTGACCCTTCTCTGTATAATACTTCAACTTGAGGTGGACAGTTGACGGGACAACAATTAGCTCCGTGAGGGCTGGTCTCCCTAAGATGCATTGGTACAGTGACGGGCAATCAATCACCAAGAACTGGGTTTTGATTGACCTGGACGCCTCTTCTTCCCCGAACGTGACCGGCAGCTCCATTAACCCCCAGGGTCTGGCCGTGGCTCCGTTGAATCCCTTCAAATCGGACCCCACGTATGGTGAGAGGTTTTTCTAGTCCAGCTTGAGGGCACGAAATAGGCCAGTGTACATTATGTCCACCGAACTACCCTGGTCGACCAGGATCCTTTTGACGTCAGTGCTTGCCAATCTTGCCCTGATGAGCAAGGGGATGTGTGAGTTCGGAGAGCCCCAGGCAGCTCTTCGTGGTAAAAGTTGATCGGTTGGGAGTGCCCCTTGATCTTCTCAAGTGTGGATAGTCGGTCAGGACTGCAATCAATGAGCTGATCAAACTTTCTCTTGACAGATCCCACCATCAACTCATTGTACCCCCCGCATGAGATAACCATGGCCGCATGGAATGCTTCCCAAGTGTTGTGCGCGGATATCTGGGAAGGTTCCTCGAGATAATCAGGGATGGCAAAGTCTTCTGGTCGAGTAATGGACATAGCGACCTGCGGGAGAGGACTGGGCGGAGATGATTCTGCTTCCTTCTTCGAGTCTGAAGCCTCTCGTGGGAAGACTCGCCTTTCTTTATATACTGCTTCAAATGACCCTCCTTTATATACTCGCCTTTCTTTATATTCTGCTTCCTTCTTCAAAAACGCGGTCAGCAGCCTGTGCCTGAGGTTTGACGTCATCGGGAGTAGGAGAGGAGGTTTTCCCGTCTCGATGATCTGTCTCCGGGAAAGCAACTCCGGAGAGGATGTGGTCGGTGTTATCATGGATAGCGACTGTCGTAACCCGAAATTTGACCTCCCTCTGTTGCCTTTTGCATGAGCATTTGCATTAGCATCGTCGCATACGCATTCACACTTTTCTCTATGTGTTTCTTGTTGCAGGATCTTCAGGGTTTCCAAGCCCGATTAATTACACCCTCACAAGATCATCACATCATCAAATCAAGCTCAAAATAAAGGTTTCCATGTGTATTCATCAAACCTAGAGGTGGAAAATCGGGACCGGAGCCATAACCCCCTTTTTTAAGCAAATTTGGGCAAAATTGACTGAAGTAACCGGTTAACGTATGGTGAATAATCGGTTACTCAGTGCAAAATTACAATTCCTGCTGCATTTTTGGGACAACATCCATGCACTCTCTTTGGGCTTTGGTTCTACTTGATTCTAGCAGTGTGTGGAACATTCTAGACCTCTCTAGATATTTCAGCACTACTCATTTCAACCCAAGTATATTTATCTCAATGCATCACTCTAATTCAAGTGCACCATGTTCCTTAATTTCCAAGCATGTCAACCTTTGGATTTTGAAACTCACATTGGGATTGGTACCGAGTTGGTTCTAACTAACCGAGTTAACCGCCTTGACTCGGTGAGTCAAGTCCAACTAACTCCTAGCCTAGTTCCAAACCCAAAGCTAATCCCAAACCATCTCACACTCCAAACCTAAAATCTATGTAAACTCGCCTTCACTCATTTTCAAGGACCTTCAACCATTTTGCTCCATTTCACTCTCAATTCTCCCACATTCTCTCTGAATTTTTCTACTACATTTTCATCTTCATCTCAATTCTCTTCCAAAACCTCACCAAAGCTCACTTCTACTTTGAAGGATAATCACTTTTACATCAAAAGTGATTATTTCTTGAGCTCAACCTTCATCATTCTTGCTATTACACTTGGATTTCTGGAGTTATTTCAGCTTTTGGATTGATCTTGAGTAGTTGCTGCAACTTCTAACGGTTCGAATTCGCATTTTGGAGCTTTATCGCATTTTGCTCGATTTCGATACGGTTCATCTACAAATTGAAAATTCCTCTGGTTTTCTTTGATTTTCTGCATCAATAATCCTTTGCAACATTCACCAAGCCAAATCTCCGGCTTGTAGGTTGGTAAATCTAACTAATTTTACCTGTTCGCACATTTTCATATTGCTCGCAATGTAGTCGATAAATGTTGTGTGATTTGGTTGTGCATTTGTTTGATCCATGATCCAATTGTATTAGTTGATTCTATTTCTGTTTATTTGTTGTTTTCAAGTTCAATTTTCGTGCACAATCTCAGTTCCTAGCATGTAGTGGTTTGCATAAGTGATTATGTGTGGAAAACTACTTTTGAAAAGCTGTTTTTTCTGTTTTTTTTTCAAAACTGATTAGTTTTAACCGGTTAACACATGGTGAGTAACCGGTTACTCAGTTCAGTTTTCACCGAAAACGCTGATTTTCAAGCAAGTAACCGGTTAACGCATGGTGAGTAACCAGTTAACACTGAACAAAATGGCCATTTTCTTGCATTTTCAAGTGTGTTTGCCATGCTTTCTCCATTTTAATTTCCATTGATCATTATGCTTGATTTTATGGATATTCTAAATGTCATCTCACTTCTGGTTGAAGCATGTTTACAAACTTTCGATGCACATTTTCGATTATTCATTGTTTCATGTTCTTAGCATTGTATGAACATAATCCTTCTTGCACTATTTTTGTTCACATGATACATGAGTTTGTGTGGCATTTTGGTGATCATTTGGCACTGTTTTGCATCTTCCATTTTATTTTGCATTAAGTTTATTCCCCATGGATAAACTTAATCTTGTATAATCAATAATTCACTCCTTTTTGCTTTAATGACTTTTCATCCTCTTTGGAAAGTTGTTAGCATGTTTCCCCCTTGATTAATTGATCGGAACTTTGTTTCGATTAATCGATCTTCCCTTTTCCCCTCTTTAGGCCTCCTTTAGAGCTTTTTCTCTCGATCCCCTCGTGGAGTTGAAGTTTCGCGCTACACCTTGCATTGGAGCACTGTACAAATTGACGCTGTTACGCTGTCCGTTTCTATACGCAGGAGCACTGTACAACTTGGAGTTGTTGTGTCGTCCGGTTCAACTCCCGCATTACACCCTGTGTGTGTTAGGGAAGGAATGAGAAGGGAGAATTCCTACTTTCATTCTGATTACTTCAGGTAGGGGACGAATGACCATGTGCTTGGATTAGTCATCTCTATCTCCAGGCGGTGATGTGCTTCTCATTCCCCTATCGATTCGATCCTCGATCACTCTTTTCTCTTTGCGATCCTTTTCGATCCTTGATCACTCCTACCTCTTCCAATCTCTCCTTTTGATCAATCACCACCCTTCTTGGTTGAGATCATCATTCTTGCGCTAGCAATCTCTTTTTACCTCATTACTCTGTTCTTGAAATCAATCATTGTATTAGATTCCCTTGCAGAGCATCAATTCTCTTTCTTTGGTCTAACACCGTTTTCTTGCCACGACCATTCTTTCCCAGGAATTCGCAATCTTCTCTTGGTTCTTCTCCTTTCTTGGGTTAATCACCTTTTCTTGGTTAATCACCCGTTTCTTCAGTTAATCACAGTCTGTCTATTAATCACTGAGCGTCTCTTGGGTTAATCACCTTCTCTTGGTTAATCACCCGTTTCTTCAGTTAACCACAGTCTGCCTGTTAAAATACTGAACCCTTTTTGAGTTAATCACCTTCTCCTGGTTAATCACTCGTTTTTCTCTTCGGTTAATCACAGTCCGTCTGTAAATACCGAATCCCTCGCAGTTGGCAGCCTCCTCTTGGTTCGAATACTTGCACCCTTGGGTTAGTAACCTTTCTTCGGTTCCAATACCCTTTCTTCGGTTGATTACTGTTTGTTCAGTCAGTTTGCCGAACCCCTCATGGGTCACGACTTTGCTCGGTCCTACACCCGTCCTTTGGGTCACGATCTTTATCCGGTCTTACACCCGTTTTTCTGGTTAATCACAATTTTCTCTGTTAAAACCAATGCCTCTCTACCCCACAGAGTTGCAATCCTTTCTTTCCTCGGTTAACCACTGTTTATCAGTTAACATATTGAGGCCCCTTCAGAGTCAAACACCTTCTCTTGGTTCGGCACTCTCTATCTTGGTTTATCACAGTCCGCTTATTGACACCGCATTCTTTTCCACGCCAGGGTCCTATTCTCTTTTCTCGGTTAATCACTGCCAGCCAGTTAATATACCGAATTTCCTTTTTCTCTTGGTTATGACACCATCCCTTTGTTTGAATCCCCAGCGGAGTCCTTTCTATTCCTCTTGCTCTTACTTTCTTGGTTTCGACACCAATTCTTTTGTTATTCCCAGCGGAGTTTCTTTCTTCCTTGGTTTTGACACCACTCTTTTCCTATTCTTTTGTGCAAACGCTCTTACTGCGAGATCTTCCCCAGTAGAGTTTTTCCTTCCGTTCTTGCTCTAGGTTTTGACACCACTTCTTTCGCTTCTCTGTTTCTCTCTTGTTTTCCTTTACCGTTCAGTTCCCCGAACTACGGAAGCTCTGATTCTGCATTCTTTCGAATGTATGATACATAGGCATGAGATCACAATGATCTCGGCGAGCACACTTCCACCATTTTTCCATCTGTCTCCTTTCCTTTTCCTTCTTTGTCCCCTGGTTCCTCTAAACTATGGCGCTCTGACTTCCTCATTGCACTATGAGGGTACGTAGGCACGAGGACTTCGTTCCTCCGTGAGCACTTTCCTTCTTTTCTTTCTTTTTTCCTCTTTCTTATCTCTCCTTTTCTTTTAGCTAAGAAGCCTTTAGATAGATAACCCATCCAAGCCTAGAAGCAAGCGAAATGGTTCTCGTCGAGTACGACAGATGCGTTAGGTGCTAATACCTTCCTTTCGCATAACCGACCCCCCGTTCCCGTTTCTCTTCCCCTTGGCTTTTATCGATATTTTCCCTGTCCTTTGGGGCTAAATAAAGTTCGTTGGCGACTCTGTTGTATCTTTGACTGTGCGATTCACTCAGGTAGATTTCCAGCCATCTTCAGCTGGTGACTCTGCTGGGGACTGGTTAACCTACTACTGGTCCATCCCGTGAGGGGTCTCGCCTAGTTTTGTTTGCTTTTTTTGCTTGCTTGGGTGTTTATCTTTAGCGTTTTACTAGCTTTATTTTACTTGCTTTAACTTTATATGTATTTATTGCATTGCTTTACTGCTTTGAATATTCATATGTTGCATATTCTGGATATCTGATGTTTTCTGCTGTTGTTGGGATGGGTAGATATTATTGGAGAGAAAGGTCCTAACACCGGGCCTAGTATACACATAGGCTAAAATGTAGGTAGTCGTGAGGCCTGCGTTTTGCGCGTTGGGTTATCACGAGAACCACATCCCAGGTTGTGATTCGCTTGAGAATACTTCCGTCCTGTGAGAATTCACTACGGCGGGGATTTTCATTCTGAGTCCTATGGTTTGGGCGACCTTTTCTAGGGACCACCTTGTTGTGTCTAGATCACACCTGTGAGGGGGATGGGTTTTTGTAGGAAAACAAGCCACTTCATACCCTTGTTCTCACACACGCCAGATTTCCTCACCGACGCATCAGGTTATGTTGCACTGACACAGATTATATGCAGATATCCGGATTATTCAGACATGATTATTCAGGCTGTGCTGGCTTCTTGTTGCTGTGTTGCATATCATTTCATCATGTAAATTAATTTTTGCATGTGCATTTCCAGGTTTTCGAAGGCTTATCTTTTGTTGACATTATCATAGAGATGAGTACTGGTTGCCGTGGCATCGTCAGTTACAAGTTTGTGGAGCCTAATCTGGGTATTCTGAGAGGTTTGGCATCTTTGTTGGTTGGAGATCACAGAGGGGTTTTCATAGGTACGTATGGTAGTCTGCTGACCATCCTCAACACTGAAGTCAACATCATTGCTATTCATACTCTGGTTCAGTTCTACGATCAGCCCTATAGGTGTTTCACATTTCAGGATTATCAGTTAGCACCTACGCTTGAGGAGTATGCTCATATTCTGGGGGTTGAAATCAAGAAGCAGGTTCCTTATGTTTACACTAGCGGTTGTCCGAAGTTTCATCTTATTGCTGATGCGCTTTGCATTAGTAAGAAGGATGTGGAGGATAATCTCAAGACCAAAGGGAAAGGTATTCGAGGGTTTGCTTCGAAGTTCTTGGTTGACAGGGCTACTACTTTCGCTAAGGATGGAAATTGGAAGGCTTTCAACGCCGTTCTCGCTTTGCTGGTATATGGGATTGTCCTGTTCCCGAACATGGAGGATTTCGTAGATCAGGCTGCCATCAGTATTTTCTTGTCCAAGAACCCTGTTCCGACACTTCTTGCTGATACCTACCATTCTATTCATTCCAGGAATGAAAAGAAGAAGGGTATCATTGTCTGTTGTGCTCCTTTGTTGTACCGATGGTTCATGTCTCACCTTCCACAGAAGGGTCCCTTTGTTGAGAATAAGGATGATCTCAAGTGGTCTCAACGAATCATGTCTCTCACCGCTGATGATATTTCTTGGTATTCTCGAGTCTTCGACGACATTCCGATCATTCATCATTGTGGGAAATTCTCCAATGTGCCTCTCTTGGGTACAAAGGGTGGAATTAACTACAATCCGAGAATGGCTTTCCGACAGTTGGGATACCTTATGGTTGACAAACCTGATCCTGAGGTAGTGGAAGAGTTCATCTTTCATGAAGGGGTTGATGACATGTGTCTGCTGAAGAGGTTTAGCGCCGCTTGGACTCAGATTCATCTCGGAGGAAGAGCCAATTTGGGTAAGAAGAATTGCGTAGCCAAGGAAGCTTATACACTTTGGGTCAAAGAGCGTGTCAAAGAGATCTTGTTGCCATTCTCTCCTGAGCCTTCCATGAATGCCAAGCTTCCTGAACTTGCCATTGTTCCTCCATCTGAGGTCGATAAACTCAAGCTGATTGTTGAGAAGTTGAAGAAGGAGAATGCTGATCTTCGTCTCAACCTTGATAGAGTCACTTCCGAGAAGGATAGCCTACAGATTGAGCTCCGTCAGAAGCGCGAGCGTATGCTCAAAGAGGTGGAGATGGAACAGAACAAGCGTAGGAAGGTGGGTGATGCTTTGAAGAGCACCTATGAGGGACTTGCTTCAAAGAAGAGACAACTCCTTGATGCTCATTATCAGGCCTACAAAGAGGAGCTGAGCTACAACAAGCAACTTGAAGAGCTTCGAGGGAAGTTATCCGAGTTCAAGACGAAGTGGTAAAGTGAACAAGACCGTGCTAATCAGTTAGCAAAAGACTTTTCCCAATGCCAAGCTAAGATAGACAAAGTCTTCGGTGAGATTCAGAAGCTGTAAGATCAAGCACATCAGAGTCAAGAGCAGATTAGCCAGCTCAACACAGAGAGCACTCATTGGGAGCATCAAAGCCGTCATCTGCAGAACCTCATGGAGCAGAAAGAGGCATTTCTTCAGGACATGCTTCAGGGACCTAATCATTCTTTGCTGTGCAACCTCATGAAGGATACGAAGTACTGGAGTGAGAGGCATGGTCGTCTAGCCAGATTTGCTGAGCATGCATTGGAGGACCTACCCGGGTTGTTGAGGGATGCATATACTGATGCATTGCCACACCGGCTTCCTTGGGCAGTTTTTCATTTCTTATTTGTGTGTAGGGTGGTATTTGATAGGATCCGTGCGGATTTTGTTGTAGCCCAAAAGGCAGATATTTGACTTATATTTGACTTGTACTTCTTTCCTTTATTGGATGAATGAATGAAGATGCTTGTTCACTCTATTTTTTATGCCTTTACTTGTATGCTTTATGATTCTTGTCAACAAAGATAAGTTTAAGAATTCCTGGAATTTAAAACTTTATTTTTGCATGCATATCATACATTCATCTGCACCTATATGCACATCCCTTCGTCCGAAACCGTTGCTCAGCCTTGTTCGCATTCCTTGTAGCAAGACGACGACTCGACATCGGTATTTTACTCGCTCAAGCAAATCCAGAATCATGGCACAATTCCAAGGTCGAATGGATCAGTTCCAGACGAACATAGATGTCATTATGGAGCTCCTTCATGCTCAGAGGGACGCTGCTGCTATTGCCACTGTTGTTGCAACTACTACTGATGCAACTGTCGTCACTCCTGTTGTGACTATTCCTCCTGTTGCTACAGCTACTCCTGATGTTGTTGTTCCTTCTCATGCTAGAGTTGAAGTGCCAACCGAGCCTGTAAATCAGCCTGCTGTTCAGCCTAGTTTGAACCAGATGCCCGCTGGTTTCCCTTGGGGCATGCCTCCCAATTACACTCCTCAGATCACAAATAATGGTAGTGACTTCATGACATATCAGCCTTTTGTTGCACCCATGCCTAATGGGAATGCTGCTGCCTATCCATGGGTCATGCCTACTCCAGTCCCGCCTCCAGTGGTGAATGATGATCTTGAGAATCTTCAGGCTCCAACTCATCAAACTGCCAGATTGGTTGACACTGAAACTCCTGATGACGAAGAGCATGTGTATAGGGGTCCTCCTATTCATGTTCCGGTTCCATCTAAGACTGCTCAAACTGCTATTCTGAATGTTCATCCTGGGATGTTCTATCCTGGGGCATCTTCCTCAGCTGCTGGGGTACCTCCTCCAAATTATCTGTATGGTATTCCGATGGGTCAGAACGTTGGTCAGATGGTTAATCCGGGTTTGGTGTATCCTTCTCAGTTTGCTACTCCGCAAGTGAATGCTCCTGTCGCTTCTCAGATGCCAAATCCTCAGGTTCTTGTTAGGCCCACTAATCAGAATAGATCGGTCGACTACAAGTTGTTAGAAGACCGTATCAGAGCTATCGAAGGGTTCTCTGTTTTTGGCATGGAAGCCAAATATTTGTGTTTGGTTCCGAATGTTGTGCTGCCGCAGAAATTCAAGATACCTGATTTGCCAAAGTACAAAGGTTTGAGCTGCCCGCGTAGTCACATCACTATGTACTGCAGGAAGATGGTATCCCATATTGACAATGATGAATTGCTTGTTCATTATTTTCAAGATAGCTTGTCTGGAGCCTCGTTGGATTGGTACATGGGTTTGGAGCGCAGCAAAATCCGTACTTGGAGGGATTTGTCTGAAGCATTCGTGAGACAATACAAATATAATCTTGATCTGGCGCCAACTAGATTGCAATTGCAGAATCAGTCTCAGCGCTCAGCTGAAACATTCAAGGAGTATGCACAAAGATGGCGTGAGATGGCATCTCGTGTACGACCTGCTCTCTCTGATAATGAGTTGGTTGACATCTTTATGGGTACATTGCTAGGATCTTACTATGAGAAAATGGTGGGTAGTTCTTCATCGAACTTTCCTGATGTGGTGACGATTGGTGAACGGATTGAGAATGGTTTGAAAACTGGAAAGATTCCTGGAGCTGCTTCCCAGCAGCCGGCCACTCGGAAGTCTCAAAACAGTCAGTCAAAGAAAAAGGAAGGTGAAGCCAATGCTGTTACAGCTCAAGTTTCTCCTCAGTATCCAGCTCCCATGGCTCCTATGCCATACTATCCATATCCCTACATTGCTGCTGCACAGTATCAACAACCTCCATATCAGTATCATCCGCAACAACCAGTTCAGAATGCTCAGAATCAGCAACATAATCAACAAAACAACAAAAATCAGCAGAATCAAAACCGTCAGAACAACCATAATCAGGGAAACCGTAAGCGTCCGAATTTTGATAGAATTCTGGTGTCATACACGGAATTGTTTCCCTACTTGGTTCACCAAGGGGAAATTGTCCCCAAGCAAATTGCACCTGCGATTCCTCCATTTGGTCCGAAGCATAATCCAAATGCATCTTGTGCCTATCATGCTGGATACATAGGACATGCAACTGAGGATTGTTTTGTTTTCAAAACCAAGGTTCAGGAACTCATTGATAAGAAGGTTCTGACTTTTGCTGAGGAAGGACCCAATATTCAGAGTAATCCGTTGCCGGATCACGGTGGGCCTACAGTTAACATGATTGAGGATAGTTCAAGGGATGAATTGATCTTGGATGTTGACGAAGTAAAGACTCCGATGACTGTGGTTTTCAAGAAATTGAACGAACATGGGTTGTTGAAAGGTTTGCATGGTGAGTGTCAGATTTGTGACGATAATCCCAACCAGTGTCGAAGGCTAAAGGGTTGTGTCCAGATTCTGATAAACCATGGCGAAGTGCAATTTGCCAGATCTAAACCTGTTGAGGAAGTCGCTGTTATTAAGCCGTTCACCATTGTCTATAGGAAGGTTCCTATGGAATCCCCTAAACAGAAAAAGGTGCAACCCATCGTGGTTTGTCCGCCGAAGCCGTTTCCGTATCAGAATTCTAAGGAGGTACCATGGAAGTATGGGTCTTCTGTCTTTTCTGGGGGTCAAGAGATAAGGTTCGCTAAATCAGAGATCGTAAATGTTACAGCTGGTGGAGGTATGACTCGCAGTGGACGAGTATTTGCCCCGAAGGTCACTACAAAAACTGTGCAAATTCCAACTGTTGTTTCTCCCAAGGAGACGCCTGCATTCGCAACCCCAGTGGTGTAACAAGGGGCATCTACTGCCGTTCCAGTACCGATTATCCCGTCTGAGAATGTTTCAAAGAACAAGGAGACCCTGGATGACCAAGAATTCCTTAAGCTGATCAAGAAAAGTGACTTTAAGATTATGGATCAGTTGGGTCAGACTCCCTCGAGGATCTCAATTTTATCCTTACTCATGAGTTCGCCTGCGCACAGATCAGCTCTGTTGAAAGTGTTGAACAACGCCCATGTCATGCAAGATATATCCGTCGTCGAATTCGATGATGTAGTGGCCAACATAACTGCAAGTTGGTATTTGGGTTTCAATGAATCAGAATTACCTCCTGAAGGAACTGCCCACAATAAAGCGCTGCACATATCTATAACCTGCACAGACATCCTGTTATCTCGTGTTTTAGTGGATACTGGTTCTTCTGTCAATGTGATGCCTAAGGGCACATTGAGTCAATTATCAGTCGAAGGAATCGAGATGAGACCAAGTGCCTTAGTTGTCAGAGCCTTTGACGGTTCTCGAAGACAGGTCATTGGAGAAGTGGACTTACCCATTAACATTGGGTCGCATCTATTTACCATTACTTTCCAAGTGATGGATATTAATCCAGCGTATAGTTGCCTTTTGGGTCGTCCATGGATCCACGCTGCAGGAGCAGTTACCTCCACTTTACACCAGAAGTTGAAATTCATGTTTGACGATCAGCTTGTCATCGTCTGTGGTGAAGAGGATTTGATTGTGAGCGAGTTATCATCTTTTCGATATGTCGAGCCCGAAGAAGGCATAGCGGAGGTGCCGTTGCAGTGTCTCGAGTTCGAAGATGTCAGCTCTGCTTCAACTAGTCAAAGTAGATCACCACAATTGACTTTAGCATCTGCTAAGAGTGCTAAAGAGACCATCGATAGAGGTGCCTTGCCAGGCTGGGGGCACGTGATTAATGTGGTTGAGAAGCATAATCGTTTTGGAGTGGGTTATCATCCTGGTAGTCAATCTGGTTTCTCTGATAAGAAGCAATACAACTTTATCAAGTTCCACAACGCGGGTTTCCAGCAAGGTGACATCGTGGCAGCTGCTGATGATGTTGGTCCTAGCAATCAGACTTCAAGATTTGTGCGCAAGTGTCCGCTGGGTTTCAAGCTCAACAATTGGACATCTACTGTGATTCATGTGGTTTTCCCATATAACATGTAATGCATTTTGCTTTTTCATTCCCTCGTCCTCGCCCGAGACGAGTGGATAGCTTGTAAAGGGTCTCGCGCTTTTACAATATTATGTGATCAATAAATGAAAGTTTTTGCATTCAAAATCATGCTCTATTTTCTTTCTTTATTTTACTTTTCACAAAATAAATGGCAAAAGTTTCTTTTGTTTTTCACTTTTGAAATAACTCATTCTAAACATATTCATAAACATGCAGAACTAATAAAAGCATTGATAACAACATGGCAAACATCCATTGTAATTCTGGAATTCCAATTAACCAAGCCGAAGAAGATGGTAAGGAAGATTGTGAATTACCGGCTCAACTGGCAAGGCTCCTTGAGCGCGAGCATAGAGAGATTCAGCCACACAAAGAGCCAGTGGAAGTTGTCAATCTTGGTACTGATGAGATTAGAAGAGAAGTCAAGGTTGACGCATCCCTCGCAGAGCATGTACACTCTGAGTTGGTCAAGTTGTTGAAAGAGTATGTTGGACATCTTCGCCTGGTCCTATCAAGATATGCCTGGGTTGGATACCAACATCGTTGAACATCACTTGCCACTCAAGCCCGGATGTCCTCCTGTCAAGCAGAAACACAGAAGGACTAGACCCGACATGGCACTCAAAATCAGAGAAGAGGTAAAGAAGTAGCTTGAAGCTGGGTTCCTAGCCACTTCCGAATATCCTGAATGGATTGCCAACATCGTCCCAGTTCCAAAGAAGGACGGCAAAGTCAGAATGTGTGTGGACTATCGAGATCTCAACAAGGCGAGCCCGAAGGATGATTTTCCTTTGCCTCATATTGATGTCTTGGTAGACAACACTACGCAGTTCTCTGTCTTTTCCTTCATGGACGGTTTTTCAGGATATAATCAGATCAAGATGTCCCCAGCTGATATGGAGAAGGGTACTTTCATCACGCCATGGGGTACATATTGCTACAAAGTCATGCCATTTGGTCTAAAGAATGCAGGGGCAACATACCAGCGTGCCATGACAACCCTCTTTCACGATATGATTCATAAAGATATTGAGGTTTACGTGGATGATATGATTTCCAAGTCCAAAACTGAAGATGATCACTTGGTTCATCTGAAGAAGCTGTTTGACAGACTCCGAAAGTTTAGATTGCGGTTGAATCCTGCGAAGTGCACCTTCGGAGTCCGATCTGGCAAACTGTTGGGCTTTATTGTGAGTCAGAAGGGCATTGAAGTTGATCCTGATAAAGTTCGGGAAATTCAGAACATGTCGCCTCCCAAAACAGAAAAAGAAGTCAGTGGCTTTCTGGGCAGACTCAATTACATTTCAAGGTTCATTTCTCATTTGACGGCTACCTGTGAACCAATGTTCAAATTACTAAGGAAAAATCAATCGGTTGAATGGAATAATGATTGTCAGGAAGCATTTGACAAAATAAAACAATACTTGCAAGAACCACCGATCTTAGTACCGCCGATTCCTGGTAGGACTTTAATCATGTATCTCACTGTTCTTGATGAATCGATGGGATGTGTATTGGGTCAACATGACGACACTGGCAGAAAAGAACATGCAATATACTATCTGAGCAAGAAGTTCACTGATTGTGAGACCAGATACTCACTCTTGGAGAAAACTTGTTGTGCTCTGGTCTGGGCTGCTCGACGCCTGCGACAATACATAATTTTCCATACTACTTTGTTGATATCCAAAATGGATACGATAAAGTACATATTTGAAAAGCCTGCTGTCTCTGGAAGGATTTCTTGGTGGCAAATGCTGTTAACTGAGTATGATATCCAGCATGTTACCCAGAAAGCAATAAAAGGGAGCGTCTTGTCTGACTACCTTGCTCATCAACCTATAGAGGGTTATCAACAGATGAAGTTTGACTTTCCCGATGAGGATGTTCTGTTTATCAGAGATTATGAGACTCCAGATCCTGACATAGGACCCGAACCAGGAGCACGATGGACGCTCGTGTTCGACGGTGCCTCCAATTCTAAAGATCGTGGAATCGGTGCTATCCTCATCTCTCCAACGGGTTTTCACCTTCCCTTCACTGCTAGATTATGCTTTACATGCACCAACAATATGGCTGAATATGAAGCATGTATCTACGGCATGGAAGCAGCTATTGACATGAGAATCAAGATTCTTAAGGTCTACGGAGATTCTGCCTTGGTCATCGGTCAAGTCAGAGGGAATTTTGTGATTCGGGATTCCAAGCTGGTTGCGTACCAACAACACATAGCGAAGTTGATTCCTTACTTTGACGAGATCACTTTTCATCATATTCCCAGAGAGGAAAATCAACTAGCTGATGCTCTTGCCACTCTAGCATCCATGTTCAAGGTTAAGTGGAAGAATGAAGCTCCTCATATCCGCATTGATCACTTGAACGAACCAGCACACTGTTTAACAATCCAGGATGAGTCCGATGACAAGCCTTGGTTCTACGACATCAAAAGATATCTGGAAAAACAGGAATATCCCGAGGGTATCACTATCACTGACAAGAAGGCTCTTAGATGGCTTTGCGCCAAATTCTTCTTAAGTGGTGGTATACTGTACAAGAGGAATTATGATCCCGTGTTGCTCAGATGCGTGGATAGACACGAAGTAAAAACGATCATAAGGTCCATACGTGAGGGCTGCGAGGGTGTACATGCTAAAGGTCCTGCTATGGCTAAGAAGATCCTTCGGGCTGGGTATTACTGGACAACGATGGAGGTAGATTGTTACAACTTTGCCAAAAGATGTCACAAGTGCCAAATCTACGGAGACAAGATCCATGTGCCTCCAACTCCATTGAATGTTTTGACTTCACCCTGGCCATTCTCCATGTGGGGTATAGATATGATTGGAATGATCGAGCCGAAGGCTTCCAACGCTCATCGATTTATTCTAGTTGCTATCGACTACTTCACCAAGTGGGTTGAAGCTGCTTCCTACACGAACGTTACACGACAAGTGGTTTCTAGATTTATCAAGAAAGAGATAATTTATCGCTATGGCATTCCTAACAGCATTATCACGGACAATGCAAGCAACCTGAATAACAACATGATGAAGGAGTTGTGTCAAGAATTTATGATCGAGCACCACAACTCTTCACCATATCGGCCCAAGATGAATGGCGCCGTTGAAGCAGCAAACAAAAACATCAAGAGGATTGTCCAGAAAATGGTCAAGACTTACAAGGATTGGCATGAAATGCTTCCCTTCGCATTGCATGGCTACAGAACTTCAGTTCGCACTTCTACTGGGGCAACTCTGTATTCACTTGTGTATGGTATGGAGGTTGTTCTACCCATCGAAGTCGAAATTCCTTCGCTCAGAGTCATCATGGAAGCAGGTCTTGATGAAGCCGAATGGGTTCAATCCAGATACGACCAGCTGAATCTCATCGAAGAAAAGCGCCTTGCAGGCATTTGTCATGGTCAATTGTATCAGAGACGCCTCAAACGAGCTTTTGACAAGAAAGTTCTTCCTCGAACATTCTGTGAAGGTGAACTCGTGCTCAAGAGATATTCACCTGTTCACTCGGATCCACGAGGCAAGTGGACTCCCAACTACGAAGGACCCTTTGTTGTCAAGAAGGCCTTCTCAGGCAGAGCCCTGATCCTCACCACAATGGATGGGGAAGAGTTGTCATCGCCCGTGAACTCCGATACAGTCAAAAAAATTATGCCCGAAAAAAAAAGGATAAAAGTCCGCTAGATTGACATCCGCAAGGGCAATCTAGGCAAAAAGGGACGTCCCGATGGACCAAAAAAAAGAAATGTCCATGCAAAAGTTAGGGACAATGAAAAAAAACAAACAATAATAACCCGCTAAGTTAAAAACCCGAAAGGGCGACTTAGGCAAAAATGGGCATCCCGGTGGACGAAAAAAAAGTGAAAAGCATGTCCAGGCAAAAATTAGGGATAAAGGTATTGACTGTAAACACTCGAGCCTCTTTTCCTCATGGCTAGACCTCAGACGGTAACAGAGCAGTCCAATCATCGTCGACTAGGGCAAGGCGCTGGAACCTAGACTCACAGTGGTGGTGGCCAATGTTGTAATCAAATGAAAGCATAATTTCCCTTTGCCATTTACATTTGTTTTTCAATTCTATTGCAAACTTCCTCATCAAGGATTTTGCATCCTTGTACACACCTTATGTACAAAAGTTTTTACATTCAATAAAATGCATTCTTTGTTATCTCAATTCGTTTTCATTCCAGTATTTTGTTTGCAAAATAAACAATTATTTGTGATCACATAATACTAAAAAATGTTGAGAATAATAAAAATCTAAATCAATCGAGAAAGCAATATGCATTGCATGTGTTACTGGTAACTCTTGCAGGGTGAGCGGTAATATCCATTGGTAAGCATAACGCCCGGCCGACAATGTTTTGATTCAGTGAAAAAGTTGTTGTCTCCTCAGCAGAGTCGCCATCCTCCCTAGCAGGTGGCCAAGGTGTTCCCCAGCAAAGACATCTTTGTTCTTTCTTCCCCCAGCAAGGGTTGTGCATCATCTCTTATGATTAAGAACTATCTGTCCCTAGCAGCAGCGGTCTCTCCTCAGCTGAGTCGACATGATTCAGAAATCTCTTTTCCCCGCGCAGAGCCAGTCTTGGTAGGAAGGATTGACTTGGTTCTTTCGTCCCCAACAGGGACGGCCATGGTGATCTAGAAACCTGAGATGTTCTCGGTTTCTTTCCCCGGCGGGATCATCGGCCTTTGTGAATTATTGTCTCCAGCAGAGATTGTCCTTGTATGCGAGTTCTCTCCCCGACCGGGGATGTCGAAGTCATTTTGCTACGGTTTCTGCCTAATCACTTCGCATTGTGCCTTAGCTTGAGCCTTCACATTGCATGATATCAAGCATCATGTAGAAACGCATACATAGCATATGCATTGATCATACTCCCTCTCTTTTTTACCTGACTTATCTCCCAGCAGATTTTCAGCAAACTTTGCACTTATCAACCTTTAAACACTTTCAACTCTTCTTTTGTCGCCGTCGGCCAAATTCTCGAGCAACTCTTTTATTTAATCCCCTTTTACCTCGAATCATCGAAGAGCTGGCGCAATTCGTACATTCAGGTCCAAGAGCATTAAATAGGGGCAGCTGTCGTAACCCGGAATTTGACCTCCCTCTGTTGCCTTTTGCATGAGCATTTGCATTAGCATCGTCGGCATACGCATTCGCACTTTTCTCTATGTGTTTCTTGTTGCAGGATCTTCAGGGTTTCCAAGCTCGATTAATTGCACCCTCACAAGATCATCACATCATCAAATCAAGCTCAAAATAAAGGTTTCCATGTGTATTCATCAAACCTAGAGGTGGAAAATCGGGACCGGAGCCATAACCCCCTTTTTAAAGCAAATTTGGGCAAAATTGACTGAAGTAACCGGTTAACGTATGGTGAGTAACCGGTTACTCAGTGCAAAATTGCAATTCCTGCTGCATTTTTGGGATAACATCCATGCACTCTCTTTGGGCTTTGGTTCTACTTGATTCTAGCAGTGTGTGGAACATTCTAGACCTCTCTAGATATTTCAGCACTATTCATTTCAACCCAAGTATATTTATCCCAATGCATCACTCTAATTCAAGTGCACCATGTTCCTTAATTTCCAAGCATGTCAACCTTTGGATTTTTAAACTCACATTGGGATTGGTACCGAGTTGGTTCTAACTAACCGAGTTAACCGCCTTGACTCGGTGAGTCAAGTCCAACTAACTCCTAGCCTAGTTCCAAACCCAAAGCTAATCCCAAACCAAATTCCAAACCATTTCACACTCCAAACCTAAAATCTATATAAACTCACCTTCACTCATTTTCAAGGACCTTCAACCATTTTGCTCCATTTCACTCTCAATTCTCCCACATTCTCTCTGAATTTTTCTACTACATTTTCATCTTCATCTCAATTCTCTTCCAAAACCTCACCAAAGCGCACTTCTACTTTGAAGGATAATCACTTTTACATCAAAAGTGATTATTTCTTGAGCTCAACCTTCATCATTCTTGCTATTACACTTGGATTTCTAGAGTTATTTCAGCTTTTGGATTGATCTTGAGTAGTTGCTGCAACTTCTAACGGTTCGAATTCGCATTTTGGAGCTTTATCGCATATTGCTCGATTTTGATACGGTTCGTCTACAAATTGAAGATTCCTCTGGTTTTCTTTGATTTTCTGCATCAATAATCCTTTGCAACATTCACCAAGCCAAATCTCTGGCTTGTAGGTTGGTAGATCTAACTAATTTTACCGGTTCACACATTTTCGTATTGCTCGCAATGTAGTCGATAAATGTTGTGTGATTTGGTTGTGCATTTGTTTGATCCATGATCCAATTGTATTAGTTGATTCTATCTCTGTTTATTTGTTGTTTTCAAGTTCAATTTTCGTGCACAATCTCAGTTCCTAGCATGTAGTGGTTTGCATAAGTGATTATGTGTGAAAAACTACTTTTGAAAAGCTGTTTTTTCTGTTTTTTTTCAAAACTGATAAGTGTTAACCGGTTAACACATGGTGAGTAACCGGTTACTCAGTTCAGTTTTCACCGAAAACGCTGATTTTCAAGCAAGTAACCGGTTAACGCATGGTGAGTAATCGGTTAACACTGAACAGAATGGCCATTTTCTTGTATTTTCAAGTGTTTTGCCATGCTTTCTCCATTTTAATTTCCATTGATCATTATGCTTGATTTTATGGATATTCTAAATGTCATCTCACTTCTGGTTGAAGCATGTTTACAAACTTTCGATGCACATTTTCGATTATTCATTGTTTCATGTTCATAGCATTGTATGAACATAATCCTTCTTGCACTATTTTTGTTCACATGATACATGAGTTTGTGTGGCATTTTGGTGATCATTTGACACTGTTTTGCATCTTCCATTTCAGTTTGCATTAAGTTTATTCCCCATGGATAAACTTAATCTTGTATAATCAATAATTCACTCCTTTTTGCTTTAATGACTTTTCATCCTCTTTGGAAAGTTGTTAGCATGTTTCCCCCATGATTAATTGATCGGAACTTTGTTTCGATTAATCAATCTTCCCTTTTCCCCTTTTTAGGCCTCCTTTAGAGCTTTTTCTCTCGATCCCCTCGTGGAGTTGAAGTTTCACGCTACACCTTGCATCGGAGCACTATACAAATTGAAGCCGTTGCGCTGTCCGTTTCTATACGCAGGAGCACTGTACAACTTGGAGCTATTGTGTCGTCCGGTTCAACTCCCGCATTACACCCTGTGTGTGTTAGGGAAGGAATGAGAAGGGAGAATTCCTACTCTCATTCTGATTACTTCAGGTAGGGGACGAATGACCCTGTGCTTGGATTAGTCATCTCTATCTCCAGGCGGTGATGTGCTTCTCATTCCCCTATCGAGTCGATCCTCGATCACTCTTTTCTCTTTGCGATCCTTTTCGATCCTTGATCACTCCTACCTCTTTCAATCTCTCCTTTTGATCAATCACAACCCTTCTTGGTTGAGATCATCATTCTTGCGCTAGCAATCTCTTTTTACCTCATTACTCTGTTCTTGAAATTAATCATTGTATTAGATTCCCTTGCAGAGCATCAATTCTCTTTCTTTGGTCTAACACCGTTTTCTTGTCACGACCATTCTTTCCCAGGAGTTTGCAATCTTCTCTTGGTTCTTCTCCTTTCTTGGGTTAATCACCTCTTCTTGGTTAATCACCCGTTTCTTCAGTTAATCACAGTCTGTCTGTTAATCACTGAGCGTCTCTTGGGTTAATTACCTTCTCTTGGTTAATCACCCGTTTCTTCAGTTAACCACAGTCCTCCTGTTAAAATACTGAACCCTTTTTGAGTTAATCACCTTCTCCTGGTTAATCACTCATTTTTCTCTTCGGTTAATCACAGTCTGTCTGTAAATACCGAATCCCTCGCAGTTGGCAGCCTCCTCTTGGCTCGAATACTTGCACCCTTGGGTTAGTAACCTTTCTTCGGTTCCAATACCCTTTCTTTGGTTGATTACTATTTGTTCAGTCAGTTTACCGAACCCCTCATGGGTCACGACTTTGCTCGGTCCTACACCCGTCCTTTGGGTCACGATCTTTATCCGGTCCTACACCCGTTTTTCTGGTTAATCACAGTTTTCTCTGTTAAAACCAATGCCTCTCTACCCCACAGAGTTGCAATCCTTTCTTTCCACGGTTAACCACTGTTTATCAGTTAACATATCGAGGCCCCTTCAGAGTCAAACACCTTCTCTTGGTTCGGCAGTCTCTATCTTGGTTTATCACAGTCCTCCTGTTGACACCGCATTCTTTTCCATGCCAGGGTCCTATTCTCTTTCCTTGGTTAACCACTGCCAGCCAGTTAATATACCGAATTTCCTTTTTCTCCTGGTTATGACACCATCCCTTTGTTCGAATCCCCAGCGGAGTCCTTTCTATTCCTCTTGCTCTTACTTTCTTGGTTTCGACACGAATTCTTTTGTTATTCCCAGCGAAGTTTCTTTCTTCCTTGGTTTTGACACCACTATTTTCCTATTCTTTTGTGCAAACGCTCTTACTACGAGATCTTCCCCAGTAGAGTTTTTCCTTCTATTCTTTCTCTAGGTTTTGACACCACTTCTTTCGCTTCTCTGTTTCTCTCTTGTTTTCCTTTACCGTTCAGTTCCCCGAACTACGGAAGCTCTGATTCTGCATTCTTTCGAATGTATGATACGTAGGCATGAGATCGCAATGATCTCGGCGAGCACACTTCCACCCTTTTTCCGTCTGTCTCCTTTCCTTTTCCTTCTTTGTCCCCTGGTTCCTCTGAACTACGACGCTCTGACTTCCTCATTGCACTATGAGGGTACGTAGGCACGAGGACTTCGTTCCTCCGCGAGCACTTTCCTTCTTTTCTTTCTTTTTCCCTCTTTCTTCTCTCTCCTTTTCTTTTAGCTTAGAAGCCTTTAGATAGATAACCCATCCAAGCCTAGAAGCAAGCGAAATGGTTCCCGTCGAGTACGACGGATGCGTTAGGTGCTAATACCTTCCTTTCGCATAACCGACCCCCATTCCCGTTTCTCTTCCCCTTGGGTTTTATCGATATTTTCCCTGTCCTTTGGGGCTAAATAAAGTTCGGTGGCGACTCTGTTGTATCTTTGAGTGTGCGATTCACTCAGGTATATTTCCAGCCATCTTCAGCGACGATAGTAAATTCTTGACGGACAGCATTATTCTTGGTAGAGATCGTGATGATCAGATGAATTATGGGGGGGAGAGCTTTGGTCTTTTAGGTGAAAAAGAGGGGATCTTGAATCACAAAGACGAGGAAGCTAGTTTCCCACAGATAGCTCCACTGATCTGAGCGATCAGAATGAATCTTCGTGGTCTTCCGTGTAGGGCAGACGATGGTGCTCGTAGGAGAGGAGGGGGGTACCTACAAGGCACTCCGACGCTCAAGTAAGAAAATGTCAGAGAAAAGGGGCAAGCACAAAGTATGTTCTTAGGATGATTGTTTGATACCTGTCCCTCTCGAATGAGAGGGTTTATATAATGCCCCCAGCGCGTGGCCAACGGTCCCTATTTTCGGGGTGAAATAACCATTTCTCGAAGAATTAGTAACTGCCAAAAACTATCCGTTACGTCGGGCAGGGTGCCCAAAACTAGCCGTTATGTCGGGCAGAGGCGTAGTTCGGGGCACATGCCCACGACTGTCCCTGGACAATGAAGCCGTGTGTGACGGGCAAGAATACCGGGGAGGGGCAAATGGCCCTGGGGTTCCATCCGTCCATATGTGCTCGGTTGGAGGGCATAAAGGTAAATTTTGTCCCTTCTTGACTGGACTTAGGCAATTGGGTCGTTCTGAGAGCAGAAGTGGATTGGGCCATGTCTAGCATTGGTCCAGTTCGGAATATATATATATATATATATATATATATATATATATATATATATATATATATATATATATATATATATATATATATATATATATATATATATATATATATATATATATATATATATAACATGATGTTACTATTGTTTATTTATTTAATAATAATTTGATAGAGAGAGTTTTAATAGTTTCTTAACCATGGATTCATTTTTCAAACATCAATTACATCTGGATCCAGTTTTGCATAGAATTTTTGTTACTAAAAGTCTCCCCAATAATGCTGACACCTATTGTCCTATATGTTTTGTCCTATAAGATAACCAATCAATAAAACAAGTAGTTTTGTTTTTACAATGTAAACAAGTTGTCTGTTTTCGTTGTTTGGGGATTGATTTATTAGAGCTGCAACAAACAAAGACAACATTAGCAAAAACAATAACTTTCTAGAAATGACATGATTGAATGAATAACTTTCTACAATAACAGTATCTAATAACTATTGAGTTGAAGATATAATGGGATTTACTTGTACACCTTATTTATTTATGATTTGGAAAAGATGTTTGCACCTTCGTTAAGAAGCTATGGGACAAGCCTAGTGACACCTCAGAGGTAAACTATCATGATCTCTGTCTAATCCCTAAAGTGAAATCTCCCCAGATAGATAATCACTTCAGACCTATTGTGCTTTGTAACACCATTTACAAGGTTCTTAGTAAAACAATAGTGAATAGACTAAAGGCATGTATCAGTGTGATAATTTCTCTCTATAAAACAGGCTTCATTCCCAATAGGAATATCCATTAAAATATAGTAGTAGCTCATGAAATGATTCACAATATGAATAGGCTCAAAGAAAAAAAAAGTTACTTTGCAATCAAAATTGATTTAGAAAAGGCTTATGATATGATTAGCTGACCTTTTGTGAATAATGTGTTAATTGGGGTAGGAATACCAGATAATATGAGATATATCATCATGGAATCTATTTCAATTGTGAAAATGTGTGTACTTTGCAATGGTAAGAAAGGTGATTATGTTGAAACCAAAAAAGGACTTAGGCAAGGAGACCCCGTATCTCCTTATCTATTTGTCCTCTGTGTGGAAAAACTATCACATTTGATAATGGAGCAAGTAGATGAGGGAAGATGAGAATGAGTGAAAAATGGTAATTCTGGCCCCATTGTTTCCCATCTTATATCTGCTGACGACCTCCTTTTGTTTGGAAGAGCCTCCGAGAGTAAAATAAATTGCACAATAGAAGTTCTAGATAAATTTTTAGTGAATCTGGTCAGAGAATCAGCTATGATATGTCAAGTATTTTATTCTCCAAAAATACTGATACGCAAACAAAGAGAAAGGTTCTTAAACTGGTTGGAGTTAAAGAAGAAAAATAGTTAGGAATTTATCAAGGAGTGACACTCATAGGAAAGTGTCCTAAGATGAAGGACTACTAATCTCTAGTGGACCAAGTTGAAGCTAAGCTTTCTAATTGGAGGAGTAAACAACTTTCTTTTGCACGAAGAATAACCCTTGCTAAGTCAGTGCTTGAGGCTATCCCAACCTATACCATGACGAGCAATATGGTCCCAAAGGCTTGTCTCAAGACTATTTACCAAGTCTAAAGGCAATTCATATGGGGTGAGGATTCAGGAGAAAAGCATTTGAGTACAGTGGGATGGGGAGAAGTAGCCAAGCCAAAAAAATTTGGTGGTCTGGGACTGAGAAATCTGGCAGATATAAATAAAGCTTGTATTGCTAAACTTGGGTGGAAAATAAAAACTGGTGATAAGGCTCTATGGTGCAATGTGATTAGAGGCAAGTATGATAAAAGATTCAGTTTGAAAGATGGTATCGAAGCCAAACCTCATTACTTAAGTCTTTGGAAGAGTATAGTTAATGAGTGGGCCCTTTTAGAAAGTATGACCTTCTGGACAGTTGGAAATGACATAAAAATCAGAACTTGGTGTGATAGTTGGGTTGCTCCTGGTTTTATTCTTAAAGATTTCTTGTAGGTTAATGTTAATGATCAGAAGAATGTCATTGTTGCAGACATTACAACAACTAGTGGTGACTGGAACTAGAATTTCCTTAGGAATAATTTTACTCGGGATGTTTTAGATAAGTTTGTATCGATTCAACCTCCTGGCTATGTAGATGATGAAGACTCGTGTACCCGATCTGGCATAAATAATGGAGCATTTACAATTTCAAATGCCTTTCATAATGGCATTTGGAAGATCAACGCCCCTAAAAAAATAATATCTTTCATATGTCTTGTCTTTCATAATGGGATTAAGACCAAACAATTTTTACATCATCACAAGATTGGAGATCCCTATTGTTCTGACTGTATAAGTATGGAGGAATCAACTCTCAATGCCTTGAGAGACTGTAAAATGGTAAAGCATATGTGGATGCAACTAGTTAAAATCATTGTGAGGGAAGCTTTCTTTACTTCTACTTTCCAGGAATGGCAAGACATCAATAGGGCTAAAAGCTTGAGTAGCAAGGAAGAGTTTTAGGACTGGAAGTCAATTTGGGCTACAGGGTGCCATACAATTTGGTATTGGCACAATCAAAGGAATCATGTTACAAATTATGTGATGCCATATAATCTTGCTACTGATATTTTAATGCAGGTTCAACATTACAACAATAGTATAGCTATGACAACTAAGATATTAACTCAACCTAAAGTAGTGAGACAGATCCAGTTGGTTAAACCTAATGAAGGTTGGATTGTTCTTAATATGGATGGCGCTATACATGATGCAGGTAAAGCTGGCTGCGATGGAATTATTAGGAACAGTGTTGGTGCTTTGTTAAAAGGCATTGCAAAATGTCTAGGAAAATGCACAACCATAATTGCAGAACTCTGTGGGATTTTGGAAGGCATTAAAGTAGTTAAGATTGTTAAATATGTAATTCATTGTTTTAGAAAGATTAGATTTGATTTAGAAAAATTAGATTTGATTTAGAAAGATTAGATTAGATATTTTTGGGCTTTAGCTTGAGATGTAAGTTAACCTAAATCTATAAATAGGGAGGAACCCTTATTATTGTAATAATCAAGTTTGATAATTCACAGTTTGCAGTTGCAAGTGAATATTGAAAGTTTCCACAGTTTGTGGGCAGAAAGAATTCTGCAGTTTTTCATCTTCTTCTCTAACGCTACTATTTCTCTTTTCTCTTTCTTTCTTTCTTTCTCAATTTTTTTTTCGTTGTCATTGCGTGTGATTGTTAACAATCTTGAGATCAAGATTAAATAGGAATTCTCAAAAGGTTTTGGGTTAATTCCAACATCTGGTATCTAGAGCTCCGATTGCGATTCAAGGAAGGAAAATTGTGATGGCGATGAATCATCCGAACGGGCACTTTCCGGCGAGCCTTCCGATTCTCAAGAAAGATAATTATGAGAATTGGTGCAAGCAGATTAAGGTGGTTTTCTGTTATCAAGATATTTTGGATCTTGTGAAGGAATGAGTAGCACCGCTTGCAAAGGACGCAATGGATCAAGAAAAGGCTGCACACAAAGAATTGAAGAAGAAAGATTATAAAGCTCTCTTTATAATCCATCAGTGTGTCGATCCTGATAACTTTGAAAAGGTTAGTGATGTAGAGTCAGCAATGGAAGCGTGAGAGATTCTTGAAAAGTCGTTTGGAGGCGCAGAGAAGGTGAAAGATGTGAGGTTACAAACTCACAAGAGAACCTATGAGTTGCTTCAGATGGAAGACAATGAAAGTATAACAGATTTCTTCACCAGAGTTACAAAGCTGGTGACTCAAATCAAAGTGTGTGGAGAGGTGTTGACATCAAGATCAGTTGTTGCAAAGATCTTGAGGTTATTGGCTCCAAAGTTTGACCACGTGGTAGTATCTATAGAAGAGTCGAAAGACTTGTCAGTATTGACGAAGGAAGAGCTTCAAGGGACGCTTGAGTCTCATGAACAAAGGATGGCTGAAAGAGCTACTGGAAAGTCGAAGAGTGATATGGCTTTGCAGGTGCAGTCAGAAAAGGAAAGGAAAGGCAAAGGAAGCTGGAATAGCAACAAAGGTAGAGGAGGCTACAACAATTCGACTGGTCGAAATCAGAATGAAGGAAACTGATCGAATCAAAGAAAACCCTAGAACCAAGGCAACCAAAGAGGTGGTGCTGTAGGTAGAGGAAGAGGTGGTGGTTGAAAGCCTGACAAAAATCACATTTAGTGTTTCAATTGTCAGAAGTATGGTCACTATTTTAGTGATTGTCCAGAAAAGAAGAAGAATCAAGAAACTGATGCAAAGTTGGTGAAACATGAAGAATAAGAGATGTTGCTGATGGTTACAACAAGAGACGAAGATAGATTCTCAGGATGCTCATCACACATGACTGGAAGGAAAGATTGGTTTGTCAACATGAAGCCCTCGTCGAAGAACACGGTGAAGTTTGCAAATGACAATACTCTAGCAGCTGAAGTTGTTGGTGATGTTCTGATTATGAGGAAAGATGGAAAAAGGTCAACAATTTCCAATGTGTTGTACATACCATCCATGAAGAGCAATTTGCTCAGTATAGGGCAGTTGGTCGAAAAGAACTACAAGGTTTCGATCGAAGACAAGATGATGAGAGTTTTCGACGCAGGTGGTAGGTTGATCTTGAAGGCTTCATTGTCTCAGAATAGGACCTTCAAGATTAAACTCAATGTGATGGAGCACAAGTGCCTTGCATTTGCAGCCAGCCGAGATGAGTGGTTATGGCATTTTTTACTAGGCCATCTCAACTTCAAAGACATCAGAGAGCTAAAGAGAAGAAATATGGTTTCAGGATTACCAGAAATCGACATTCCAAGTGAAGTCTGTGAAGAGTGTGTCTAGTCGAAATAACACAAGAATAGCTTCAGCAAGGATGCAGGAAGGAAGTAGAAGGCAATTCTGGAAGTTATATACTCTGATGTATGTGGTCCTATCCATGTGGATTCGATTGGTGGTAACAGATACTTTGTCACGTTCATAGATGATTACAGTCGAAAATTGTGGACTTACCTCATCAAGAAGAAAAGTGATGTGATTGAGGTATTTGGCAGATTCAAATCTATGGTCGAAAGACAGAGTGGTCAAAAGTTGCAAATTCTGAGGACTAATGGTGGTGGAGAGTATGTGTCGAAAGAGTTTGATGCATTATGTGAAAAAGAAGGGATTGTGTATGAGGTGGTGCCACCCTACACTCCACAACAAAATGGAATTGTGGAAAGAATTAACAGAACCATCATGAACATGGTGAAAAGTATGTTGAATGGAAATCATCTACCCAAAGAATTATTGGGAAAAGCGGTTTCGACAGTAACATACATATTAAACAGATGTCCAAAGAAGAAGCTTGAAGGAATCTCACCAGAAGAATGTTGGTCTGGTGTCAAGCCCAGCCTCTGTCACTTGAAGGTGTTTGGATCTATAGCACATAGACATGTGCCAGATCAGCTGAGAAGGAATCTTGATGACAAGTCGAATCAGATGATCTTGATAGGATATCATTCGATTAGAGGTTACAAGCTGTTTGACCCAGTGAATAAGCAGGTAGTGATCAACAGGGACGTGATCATATATAAGCTTAAAGAATGGGATTGGACTGAGAATGTCAAAAAGGATTCAGTGAGAATCTCTTGTGAAGAACCAGCCACTGAAGTCGAAAGAGAAGTTCGACAGGAACAAGTCAGAGATGAAGTAGGTCCAAGTAGACCTCGACGAACAAGACACATGCCTGCAAGGTTGCAAGAATATGTAATTACATCAGATGATGTGGTTAATGAAGAGGGTGAGCTGGTACACTATGCTTTCTACGCAGATGTCGAACCAGTCAATGCAGCTGAGGTGTTGAAAGATTCGAAGTGGGTAAAAGCAATGAATGAAGAGTTAGAGTCCATCGAAGTCAACGACACTTGGTCATTTGTCGAATTGCCTCAAGGCAAGAAGGCAATTGATGTGAAGTGGGTTTACAAGGTGAAGGTGAATCCTAGAGGAGAAGTAACTCGACACAAGGCGAGACTTGTGGCGAAAGGATTTCTTCAGAAGGAAGGAATCGACTTCGACAAAGTGTTTGTACTTGTTGCTAGGATCGAAACAATAAGGTTGGTTGTTGGTATAGCAAATATGAACAATTGGCACACATGTCAGATGGACGTGAAATGTGCATTCCTTAATGGTCCCTTAGAAGAAGAAGTTTATGTCGTACAACCAGCTGGGTATGTGAAATGAGGCGAAGAAAGAAAGGTGTACAGGCTGCATAAAGCCATGTATGGACTTAAGCAAGCTCCAAGAGCTTGGAATAAGAAAATCGACAGCTTCTTAAGGGAGAAGGAATTTGTGAAGTGTACGACTGAGCATGGAGTGTATGTAAGAAGAAGCAGTAGTGAATTATTTATACTATGCCTCTATGTCGATGACCTGATGATAACAGGAAGTTGCAAGAAGGAGATCGAAGATTTAAAACATGACCTAAGTGAGGAGTTTGAAATGTCAGACTTAGGAAATCTCTCATATTTGCTTGGCATCGAATTCTACAAGACTAGTAGAGGTTTGATGATGAACAAAAGAAGATATGCAGGCGAAATACTCAAGAGATTTGAGATGCAAGATTGCAATCCAACTTCGACTCCAGCTGAGACCAGACTGCAACTGTCGAAGGATTGAGATGAAGATGATGTTGACCCAACCCAATATAGAAGACTTATTGGGTCACTTCGATACCTTTGTCACACAAGGCCTGACTTAGCATACAGTGTGGGTATGGTAAGTAGATTCATGCAGAAGCCAAAGGTATCACACCTAGCAACAATGAAGAGGATACTGAGGTATCTGAAAGGGACTCTCGACTACGGCATTTTGTTTCCTGCAATTGATGAAGGAAAAGAATGCAAGTTAGTGGGATACACCGACTCTGGTTGGTGTAGTGATGCTGAGGATAAAGAATCCACAGTTGGCTATGTGTTTATGTTAGGTGGTGCACCAGTTGCTTGGAGTTCGAGAAAGGAGCTAGTAATGGCATTGTCGTCATGCGAAGCAGAGTACATAGCTGCTTCCCTTTGTGCATGTCAAACAACGTGGATGGTAAACCTCGTCGAAGAGATTATAGGGAAGAGTCATGAAGCAATTACCATAAAGATCGACAGCTTGTCAGCTATCAACTTGGCGAAGAATTTAATAGTACATGGTCGAAGTAAGCACATCGAAATGAGGTTCCATTATCTGCGAGAGCAGGTATCAGAAGGGAAGATGAACTTGGAACACTGCAGAACTGAGAGTCAGATTGCAGATATCATGACGAAGGGAGTGAAGGTCGAAGTTTTCAAGAAGCTAAGGTCTATGATAAATGTAGACAGTTTAGTGTTGGAGCGGTAAAGCGGCAAGCAAAAATATTTATTTTCGGAAGAATTCCCTCTGGGATTTATGTCGTGTCCACAAAGATCGATTCGAGGGAAAAAATGTCGTTCGACAGTCTCTCGCGTTTATGAGTTTGGATTTTAATGGTTTCAAACAAGAAAACAGGAAAGTAAATATCAACACAAAAAGAATTCATTCTTCAGAGAGAAGAAACTTATCAAGCATACATATAATCCACTCGTCACAAACATAAATTTATCGATCATTTTCACTATACTACAATACTCCTCAATATCACCCAGCATCGTTCACAACAGCATCCATCTCTGGCACACTGAGTTGAGAAAGCAACTGTATCACTCTCTTCGTCACTCTCGCGCACGAAGCCTCGAAACACGGAAGGTATTAAGTTCCGACACCATAAAGATTATCATATAAATCTATCTCTAGCATCTAGACAATAGATATCCATCCCTAATCAAGATTTGTGATGTTTATCTCTAACACAACACAAATCCAAACATAAATGCAAAAAGATCAAGGAAGACATCGATAATGATTTGTAAAGCAAACTTTTATACAATATTATGATCAACAAAAATACATATGTTCAAAGTAAATATACAAACACCCAACAAAATAGAAATTACAAAAAGAGAGAAAGAGAGATAAACCAAAACCTCCCGATTGTCAACCCGATTGATGAAGATCCAAATCCGATTCTTCAAGATGTAAAATCCATGTGTTGTTATCAAGTTCTCTCATCAAAGAATGAGGTTGATGAAGTTGGGAGATCAAAAGTCACTCCCAAACATCATAACCTAACAAATGGACTAAAAATAAGTTATATACAAAAAGCTGTCACGACGCCACCGCCCGGCGCTGGCTTTAATTAGACTCACACCAGCTGTACAAAAGACCAGGCTGGCAACAAATACCTAGTACCGTCCGGCGCTAGAAGTACCGCCCGACGCTAGCCAAAATTCCTAGAAAGCTATTGGAATTCTTATTTCAATTCTCTTCTGCTGCCGCACCGCCTGGCGCTCAAAATGTACTGCCCGGCGCTGCGTCGCCCGGCCCTGCTGAGGCGCAACTGACAGTAGACAGCAAAAATCCAGCACTGTTTTATTCGTAACTTTTGAGCCGTAACTTCGTTTTTTGCCCGGTTCGAAGCGTTGGAAAGCTTATTCAATGCTCTATACAACAATTACAAGATATCCTTGATTGAATACCTGTAAAAATAAATGTATATCAATTAAACTCAATGATATTTACACGATAACGCAATATATACACTATAACGTAAAATAAACGTATTTACAAACAAAGCGGGGTTTATTCGAACGATTTTAACAAAAAGTATCGATAAGTGAAACAAAACTTATATACAAAAATAACTACAATTTGCACTTATCACTTATCATATTTGATTTAGAAAGATTAGATTAGATATTTTTTTGGCTTTTATGGTTTAAGCTTTAGCTTGAGATGCAAGTTAACCTAAACCTATAAATAGGGAGGAACCCTTATCATTGTAATAATCAAGTTTGATAATTCATAGTTTGCAGTTGCAAGTGAATATTGAAAGTTTTCACAGTTTGTGGGCAGAAAGAATTCTGCAGTTTTTCATCTTCTTCTCAAACGCTACTATTTATCTTTTCTTTTTCTTTCTTTCTTTCTCAATTTTTCTTTTCGTTGCCATTGCATGTAATTGTTAACAATCTTGAGATCAAGATTGAATACGAATTCTCAAAAGATTTTGGATTAATTCCAACGAAGATATAGGCTTCAATAGAGTTGTACTCCAAATGGACTGCAAATAAGTGCACCATGCGCTAGTTAAGGAGAATGACACACTTATTAAAGGAGCTAATTTGTTACGGAAAATCAAGATTGCCTTACAACACAATATAGAATCTCGTGTGATTCATGTGTATCAAGAAACAAATAATGCGCTGACGGTATGGCTAAGTTGGGAGTGTCAAGCAAGGGTGAGATTATTCTCTTTGACGATTGACCTAATGAGATTTATGATTTGTATGTAGATGAGCTAGCTAGTACTGCTTTTTTTTTTGAAACAGCCAAAAAATTTATTATTAATGCTGGCATAAGCTATGCCAAAAGTTACAAAGTCCAGGGCAAAAAAAACACCAAAACATCCCCACACTGTCGCCAAAACAGAGCACAAAACACCACCAATATGCCTACCACCCACTATTCTACAACAACACAAGAACTCCAACAGGCACAAAGCCAAGACCAACACAACCACCATTACAAAACTAAACTGTTACTGCTACACCAGAAAAATTCAACGACAGTAGCAGAAACACTAAGGCATAACGCAAAGACACTAATGGTACCAGCCAGGCTGAAGCACAACAACATAAACACATAACACGACTCCGATACTCAGGCACAACACAAAAGTCGACTGCTAATCAAAAGCCAACCAACTCCTGAGCCGACCCTGACCCACCAAAACCCCAGCTGCTCCACAACAGACACACCACCACGACAAGGCCAAACACAACACCAAATCCCCTTCTAACTATACCAGCCAGCCAAAGGAATCCCCTTAAACCAGACCATCAGAATATTGACCCAATTGAGCCAGTCCCTATGAAACTCTAATCCAGCACCACCTCCAAAAAGTTCCACCAAACTGCCTAATTCCCACCAGTGAGGACTAACCATCAATAGATCCTCATGGCTGCTGGCTACAATACTCACCCAAGCTCCTCACAGAAAGTTACAGCACAGACTACTCAAAGAACCAGCCTGATGTTTTAATTACTTCCAACACTTCAACAACTTATTCTCTAACCAGACCCAATGCAATCTTCCGCCTATTTACTTAAACCAGAGAGACCAAAACTCCCAGATACTCCACATCAACACCCTTCAACTTGGATCAAACAGTTCAGCCTTTAATCACCACCACCAACTAATGCTACTCTTCAACTTTCTACCTAGAAAATCTTTCTACTCCCCCATCACCCAGACTAACTGCCTATTGATCCTCCACTATTCCGAGAGATGCCCTTGGATTCATGCACCACAAAGCTAGAGATGGATTCAAATCTTTGTCTTTTATTCTCAACCAGTTCCAGGTATTAATCTTTACTTTCTCCACCAGATTTTCAGTATCTATTATCTTGTTTTGAAAGAGTTTTTCGTTGCGAGCCTTCCAAATATTCAAAATACTTGCAAACCAAATTACCTTAAGTTTAGATCTTATGTTTCTATCTCCTGACAACAATCCTTCAAATTGGTTCAAATGAGTCAAACTATCAATATGCAGTACCGTAGTTATGTTCAGCCACCGGCAGACCAAACTCCACACCCACGACGTTACCGGACAGTTAAAGAAGACATGTTCCACAGTTTCATCCTTGCCACACTCCCAAACACAACCACTAGACTCTTGGCTAATAACCCCTCTTCTTATCAAATTATCTCTAGTTGCCACTTTGTTTTGAAAAATTCTCCATACTAGACATGAAACCTTAGATGGTATGTATTTACACCAAGCTTTAGCACACTCTGGGTTCACCTGATAGTTAATTTGAGATATCAATCCTTTATGAGTCTCTTTTACCGAGTACCGTGTCGTTTGACTCCAATCTCCCATATTGAGTTCCTGTATGTTTTTCGACCAACTCGACCTCTCCCTGATGCTACTTATTGATCCATTACTTTCTGATCCATACCTATTCACTAGAGCTTTAAACCAGATTCCAGCCCTCTCCATCTTAACTTTCCAATCCCATTTTCCCAACAGTGCCAGATTAAACTCCCTCAATCTTCTTACACCTAAACCTCCCTCCTCTAAAGGTCTACAAATTTTTTCCCACTGAACCCAATTAATTTTCCTCTCGCCTGCTCCCCAACCCCAAAGGAATTGTTTAAATATCAATTCAATCTTTGAAATAATACCGGCTGGCATCTTAAAAAAGGAAAGATAGTATACTGGAATGGCTTGCAGTACTGATTTAATTAACACCACTCTACCCCTAATTGATATGAGTTTTCTCCGCCACCTTGATAATCTTGCTTTCACCACATCAATCACCGGCTGCCATGTCTCTAATTTTTTTGGATTCGCACCAATTGGTAACCCAAGGTGGATAAACGGAATTCTGCCTATTTTACACTGTAATATCTTGGCCGTCTCCTCTATCCATCGCTGAGAGATGTTCACACCCAATATGACGCTTTTATTATAATTCACCTTTAACCCTGACATATTCGCAAATAGAAGAAGATTAGCCTTGATTATCCTGAAATTAGACCAACTTTTCTCCCCTATAATCAAAGTATCATCCGCGTATTGCAAATGAGTGAAACAGTCGTCTCCTTTATCGAACTTATATCCCTTATACAGACTAGCCTCTACTGCACCTCTCATCAACATATTGACACCTTCAGCCACTATTAAGAAAAGGAATGGTGATAGTGGATCACTTTGTCTTAAGCCACAGGACATCTGGACCTCTTTTGTAGGGCAGCCATTTACGAGAACCGATACACGCGCTGACTGGAGGCACTCCGAAATCCAGCCAATCCATCTTTCATGAAACCCCATTTTTTCCATCACAAATTTCAGAAAATTCCAATCCACTGAATCATACGCCCTTTCGAAATCCACTTTAAACAATATCACCTCCTTCTTCTTCCTTTTCGCCTCATCAACTATCTCATTAGCGACTACTATTCCATCCAAGATCTGTCTCCCCGAGATAAAAGCTGATTGCGATTCTGAAATTACCATTCCAATCACCTTTTTCAGCCTATTTGCCAATACTTTTGCTATCACCTTATATATACACCCCACCAGAGAGATTGGTCGAAATTTCGTTATCTTCATAGGATTTCTCTTTTTTGGGATCAGGACAATAAACGAATTATTTACCCCCTTTACCATTCTCCCCTGTTCATGAAATTCGGCTATCATCCTGTACATATCCACCTTGATATCCTCCCAAAATTCTTTGACGAATCCAAATGATATACCATCTGGACTCGGGCTCCTATCATTTTCACATTCCCACACGGCTTTCCTAATTTCTTCTTCTGAGAACTCTCTGACCAGGCCTTCTTTATGCTCATTTGATATTCTTTTAAAATTCATTTTTTCCGGTATGATTCTCCTTCTTCCAGCTGAGAATTGATTCTTGAAATAATTAGCAATAAATTCTTTTATTTCCTCTACACCACTTATCTTTCTTCTGTTATCTTCCAGCATTAGTATTTCATTATCCCTTCTTCTTTTGTTGATTATCCCATGAAAATACTTTGAATTCGCGTCACCCTCTTTTAACCATCTAGTTCTTGATTTCTGCCATTGAATGCTACAGTTCAACCTGGATAACTTATGCACTTTAACCGTCAGCTCTCTCTTCCTTCCAATTTCCTCTTCCGTTAGTCTCTCTGTTTCACCTTTGTCGCTCCCGGGATTTTCATCCAAGTACAAACGCGAAAGTGGCACCGAACAGAGTCGCCAGCAATGTGTATTTATCCCAAGAGAGGGAAAGGAAACACTGCATAAACCTGAGGGAAAGGATAGAGCATGGTCTTACGACCAAAAGATTTGGGTTCGGGAGTCGGCTACGCGAGAGGAAGGTATTAGCACCCCCACACGTCCATCATACCCGATGGGATCCACGCTTGCTTGCTCGATCAAAGGGTGATAAAAAAGGATACTGGAAAAGGATCTGAAAGAAAGGAAAGAGAAAGAGAAAGAGAAAGAAAAACAAATGTAGGGAAAATAAAAGAAGTGCTCGAATGAGCCCTACCCCACTGCCTACGTATCTCATCGGGAACATGAGAATCAGAGCGACGTAGTTCCCCTCACTAGGGATGGATTGTTTGTGTTTTTTAGGGAACGGCTAACGTTCTAGCTCCGGTGTTGCAGTCTCGCCGGTCCGAGTGCGTTACCATCTTGCAAGAGAACGAGTAGGAGCGCGTTCGTGCGTTGAGAATGAATGAGATGAGAAAAGAATTCCCGAAGGAAAAGACGTTATTGTTTGTTTTTGTCTTTTTAAGAGTTTTTTCCCATTTGTTTGCATATGATAGTGTATCTGAATCTTAGTCATTGGAATGTGTACATTCTCACATTCCAAGATGGAATGAGTAAGAAAGCACACTAAGAGTGAAGAAGACCCCCACACTTAGTTCCAATTGTCAAGGTTCAAACACACTAGCATACTTGTGTTTATTAAGTATTTTTGTTGATTAGGAAATGAAGAAGTGTTTTTTATTTGTACCTTCAACAAGTATTGCATTTAAGTCCCTCATACAAGATCAAATGTATAACACATTGACCCAAGATGGGCTATATGCTACACATTTTAAGATTATAAGAGAAGACCCCTTATAATCTTTTCTTTATATGAAAGGCCTAAATGCAATAAATGCCTACCTTTATTATATATTTTGAATTTTCTTTGAGATGAGAAGAGAGACTCAAGAGAGGAGAAAGGTAAAATCTATGTGGACTAAGACTCAATCCTAATTGAAGATTAAAGGGAGTGGTCCTAATGGTTTGTGAGGTTTAAACCTAACTCTAAAAGAAAGAAAGAATTAAACAATTCACTTCTAAAGTAGAAGATGAATTGTAATCCAAAAAGGGAAGGTGATGAATTATTAAAAGAAAGCACATAAGTGCTTAACCAAACACAAAATGGAATTGTAAAAGAGATGAGAGGAAAAAACTTTGAATGTGGATTCCTTATCCACACTCAATTGAAACTTACCGAAGCCCCTACATGGTTAGTAAACATGTGTACAAGTATAGGAAGCAAAAAAACATTTAATGCACCATAAAACTCAAAAGAATTAGATGAGACATCAAATCCTATAACCACAACCAGAATGTTCATCATATGGAAAACAAATGATTATTATCATGCAAGTCCAAGTGGATAGGCAACAAACATCATCCATGGCATTAGAACATGCCACCATAAGAAAAGGGAGAATGAAAGATGAAAGGAAAAAGAAGAAATGTGCATAAATGGAACATGTAATCCATGGATCAGAATTGAAATGAAATGAAAAATGATTCACAAACATCTCACAAGTATTCATGCATGACACATCAAAACAATTAAGAAGTGATAGGAGAAGTAGAGTTGAAATGGAAATTCAAAAGAAAACACAAGTACAAACATCACAGGTTAAAGGTGCACAAGGTTCAAATGAAAGTCAACATGCAAGGATGACATATAATATGTACCAATGACCTATAATGTCAAGTGAATAGTTCACTAAAGTATGCAAATGATCATGCAAGTATACACAAAAGAAATCATGTAAACATGCACAAAGATTACAAGGATGTGACATGTTGTAATGCTTCAAGTGAAAAGTATTAAACAAAAATCAAATGGCCTCATGGAAATTAAACAAATATGGTTTAAAGGTACACAAGTCATAAGTGAATCCTATACCAAAATAGCATACAAGAAATCAAGGCAAAATGATGTCAAACAATGCATTTAGGTCAAATTGGATGCACATACCAAGTAACACAAAAATGAACACCAAACATGTCATGAAATGACTTAAAAAATCAAATAAAAATCATTCAACATACTTCAAGATGATAATGACTCAATACAAAAAGAAGAGCATCAAAAAAACTTTTAATGATTGAGAACAAAAATGCACAAATTTATGTATCACATTAAGCATGCACACCAAAGAAATTCAAAGAAAATTAAGGAACAGGGGCAAAAAGGTCATAAAATCAAGAAATAAAATCATGGAAAATTTCCTAAATGTTTTAATGATGCTCATGAATTTTTGTGGAATTTTATGATGATGTTTGGTATTTTTAAAATTCAATTATGAAACGTGTAAAAAAAAATGAAAATAAAATAGAAATGAAATGTGGATGGGGTGTAAACATAGCAAAATAGTAGTTCAATTCATTTGGGCTTTAAAAGCGTGGGGGTGTGGAAAGCAAACTGATCTAAGTCCAATTCAGAAATGAGGCATGTGACTGGCACATGAATTTTAATGTGCTGTCAACATGGTAGCCACACGATCACACAAAAATGAACGTACACGATTAAAACATGGTGAAACCCTAGCCAACACAGTCACCGGCCGGAGGGGACCTCTGGTCACCTTCTCCGGCCAATAGCCACCACCTGCAACTTTAAAAATTCCCAGAATTCCACAAACAATACATCAATCGAAAGCTAAGCTCTAGCACATCACAAATATGCAATTACTTATCACAGATCATGCACATATACAACAAACCGAGTCCATACATTTTGCCCTAAAATCACACCTAAACTCCTAATGAGCATATCAACTAAACAGAACGCACACAGCTTCTAATAAGCTTTAAACATATAAGAACAAGCTAAAACCATGCAACAGCGTTGTAGTAAATGAAACCTGAAGTTTGCAGAATCTTGAAGCAAAAGAAAAAACACGAGATCCACCCTTGAGCTTGAGCTTGATTCGTGCAAAATAAATGCAGTTGCAACTTGAGATCTTGAAGAAAATCACAATGCAAACTCAACTGGACCACAATACAACTGATGAATTCAACTTCTTCTCCCTAGTTTTTGATCAGAAATAGCACATTGATGATGGTGAGGATGAAATGTGACAGAGGATGATGAAGCTCGTGTACATAGAGAGAGAAAAAACTTCAGAGAATGTGGAGAGAATGAGAGAGTTTTCTGAAGTGTTTTGAGAGACAAAGTGAGAATGAGAACTTTTTTTTCAATTTGTGAGTGAGAGGTGAATTTATATGTGTGGTTAATTGAGCTCAACCGTGGTCAAATGAGTGAGTTAGGTGAGTTGGCATTGAGTTAAATGAGTCATCCCTAACTAACTGAGTCAAGTTAGTTAGGGAGAGCCATGGTAAGATGCAGCTGGCTCATGACAGTTATGGTGGGAGTAATGAGAAAGAGAGTGGACACGGTTTATGTAGCAGAAGCTGATGCATCAGAAACTTGCTAAGCAAGTTTGTTCTTTCAATTCCCATGCATGGCACGTGATACTAAACATTGTGTAAGTGATGTGCTTGACCAAATGTGGAAACAAAGTGTGGAAGTGTTTGTAGTATGAGTGAACCAAAATATTATGCAGCAAATCATCATGGTAACAGTGGGTGTTTGAGGATGAATTTCTCCATGGTTAGTGAATGAAACAATGAAACATTGATGTCATTAGAAAGATGGTACATTGGGGAACAACATTGGTTTGAAAGTTGAAGTGAAATGAGGTCTCAAATATGCCTAAAAACAGCTATGAATGCATTGGTTCAAAACTGGTTGGTAGGCGTGGCCAGAGGTTGGCTGGCATGGCAACTTGGCACACAAAATTTCAGCACAAACAACATGACTTTGAACCCTCCAAACTATCTCATAACTTGGTTAAATCAAAATTTTCACAACATCAACATTGAAGATGACACTACAAGGAACAACTTTGATGTTGGAAACTTTTCCATTTGAGGCTTTTATCTTGATGAAAAATAGGTGTACATTTGGCCCACCACATGCTTGTAAAAATGACTGCGCGCGTGACCTGAAAATCTTGGTCATGACCTAGTTTTGAACCTACTTTGCTCAAACTTTGATCAATCATATCTCACTCAATTTTTATCCAATAGAGATGTTCCACATATGGATGTGAAGCTTAAAACAAGATCTTTTGTTGTGGCCGAGTGGAATTTTCATTTGGTGCTTCAATTTTAAATGGCCTTGGTTCAAACTCTGATGCAAAATGGCCAAAACTTGCTATTTTTAGTAACCCTTCTTCATCCAAAAATGGCAACTTTCCACCTCTTGATTTTTTCATGATTCCTTTGGAGTTTCTTGACCAAATTTTGTACATTGGACATATGTAACATGAATTTCATGATTTTGGGCTCAAAAAGTCAAGAGTTGACTTTTTTCTTCTGATTATTTGACTTGGCCCCAAATTTCCTGATTTTTTATCTTTCTTCCAATTGAACCACTTCCAAAACCAATTGAGAGGCAATTCTCCATACACATACACTTAATAACATGTAGAATACCATGACATCAAGTTTTGTCCAAAAAATCAAAGATTCCCTGATTTAATGGGAAACCCTAGTTTTGGTGCCCACCTCCTAGGAGAAAAATGTGTAGTCTTCAATTTCAAATTCCTCAGAGTATGTTGTGTATCCTCTTAAAGGATGATGAGATATACCATTTGAGGATGATTTTGGATCAATGGGCTATCTCTTTTGAGGGTTTTCCTTCAATTTTTGAACCTCTTGCATAAGGAAAGATGTAGTGCTTCAATCTCCCATTGAATCTCTCATCCTTGAGGTTGTGGATGATCCATTGAGATAGTATGAGACATGAAAGACCTCTTGGCTTGCCTTGAGGAAACTTGATTGACCTTTTTGTACTTTGAATGATCCCTTGATTGACCACCTTCCACCTGATCACATGCCCTGATGGTAAGAAGGATGCTATGCTTCATTTTTCTATGTTAAATGCAATGTAATGTTAATGAGGTGGATATGATATGATAAATGATAATGCAATGCTATGATGACAAAGAGGGAGAGCAAATTTTGGGGTATTACAACCTTTGATTTCCATGTCCCTTAATTCCTTTTTTGCTGCCGATATTTTCTCACCAATGTTTTGGACATGCCCTTTATGCCAACTTCTAAGTTTCTCTTTGATCTGCCTCAATTTTTCTTTAAGGACACACATTCCTCATCCCCTAATTTAAAAACTCCTCCAATTTTCTCTTACAAACGTCTGGTATCCTTCTAGTTCCTCCCAGCACTTCAACATCCTAAATGGTTTCGGACCCCAGTCTAGGTCTACTTCCTTTAATAAAATCGGGCAATGGTCCGACTGTTCTTTATCAAAACACCATTGAGTAATGTTAGGCCATGTTCTACTCCATTCCTCCGAGATAAGGAACCTATCTAATCTACTTGCCGCCACACCTCCTGGCCTAGACCACGTGAATTTTCTTCCGTGCAACGGCAAGTCAATGAGTTCAGCTTCCAGTATAAACTTATCAAACACACGATTTTCTTTCTTTCTAGATTTTTCACTACTACCTATTCTTTCTGTTTCAACCCTTACTGCGTTAAAGTCTCCCATCAAACACCACCTTTCTTCCCCCTTTGGCTCGACGAGTTGACGAAGATGCGCCCAAAGTTCCGTTTTCCTTCTTCCATCACACGGAGCATAGATATTCACCAATATCACTCTTTTCTTTTCCTCTCCCCATTCTCCCTCCATGATCATAATAAAGTCTTTTGTCTCTACCCTTTGAATATTCAATTCATTACTGTCCCATATTGCTAATAGCCCCTCTGCTCTCCCATCTGTTGCTTTGAATGCAAAATCAAATTCTTCTTACCCCCACATTTTAGAGCAAGTGTTTCTGTCTATCAATTCCATTTTTGTCTCCTGGATGCATATCATTGTTGGCATGTGCTTATGTATTAATCTCTCTATCTCTTTCTTCTTTACCAGTCCCCCCTAGCCCCCTTATGTTATATGATATCAGCTTCATGGATAATCAACTATTAGTTCACCTGGCCACCTGTCACCAATCCGCTACATTACTCTCCCTTTTTCTCCTGCTTAGTTGTCGCCTCTTTCTCTAGTTCTTGGATTATTTCTCCCTCTTCACCCTTATATATTAGCCCAAATTCATTACCTAGATCCCACACATCTTTAGCCACTTCGCTAGCATTCTCATGAATCAATGCCCAACTTCTTCTTTCTGATTCACAATCCACCCACTTTGAATCCATATTTTCATCTGTCTTCTTCCCTCTCTTGTTTCTTTGACTGCAAGTACACTTCAGTTCCTCCATTCTTCTTTTCCTCCATCCTTTCTTCTTCTCTTTCAGGATGTTAATTCTTCTCAGCCTTCTGTCTTTATATTCTTGTGTTTTCCTCCCTAGTTGTTGGTCAGCATCCTCCTTCCCCTTAATTCGCGATCTACTTGTTTTTGCCTTCTTCCTAATACTAAGACCTTCCGTACGTTGAATTTCTGTTTCCCCCTCTGTTTGCTTGGAAACTTTCTTTACTATGTCTTCATGATTTTTCTCTCTCCCCTCCATTTTGTTTTCTTCCATTTTATTGCCAATTTTTCCTGAATTTTTGGGTGTCAGGATGTTTTCTCCCAAGCAGCCTCCTTTTGCCCGATCCACTGCTATATCAGATGTATCTTGTGGGTCCTTGGTAACACCTTTTTCTATAGACTTTTTCAAACTTTTTATAAGTACTGGGCCCACCCCTAACTCCTTCAAATTTTTGTCAGAATTTTCACCCTCTTCAAGGTTTGTTTTACTACTTCCTTTATCTTCATTATATCTACCTCCACTGTCTTGTTTTTCACCTTTATCCTCAGACTTCTCTCCTACGCTCCTTTCCTCGTAATCTTCTCCACACCCTTCATTAATTGTTTCTCCTAGCTTTGAAAACTTATACTTTTCTCCCTCCATATTTATGTTTGTCTCGTGCTCCTCACCATTTAAGTCTGCTTCGTGTCTCTCTCTTTCCTCATGATTACTCTCTTCTGTTTCCTTTTCTTGAGCTTTTCCATCGACTATTGTTTCTTTTTCCAAAGTCCCATCATCAGCTATACTTTTCTCGCGCCCCTCAATTTTTTCATTTTCAATATCATGCCATAATTGCTCATAATTATGAATAATTTTCAGTTCATCTTCTTCCTCTTCCATGGTCGCCATTGAAGGAGGAATGAAGGAAGAATCTGAACTTTCATTATCTGCCTCCATCCACCTCTGCACCTTCTCACTTCTATTCCTCGCCGTGTCTAAGCTTTTACAATTGCAGCTTTCCTCCAACACTCTAACACTGAATATTTCATTATTAACTTGTATTTTGATAACCCTGTTAATGAGCTCTACATGCGGGGTACGCACGTAGACCCGCGCCACATCAAGTCTTCTGAGATCTTCGGTCTCTGAATCCACCTTTATGCATCTACCAAATGGGGTTGTTAGAAGTTCAAAGACATTTCTTCTCCATGCATGAATTGGAATGCCATACATTTTGCACCATATGAATCTCGCTCCTGTTCCATCTCTGGGTTCCCATTCTCTCACCCATAAGAACCATTGATTGAAACTTTCCCGTAACTCCATCAGAAGTGTTTTAAAATCTTCGTCTTTGTCTGCTTTTAAAAAGACCATATCTCCGCCCATGGGTATAATTTGTAAACTTACAATTCCTTCATCCACCAATCTTTGTTGTATCGTATCTGCATCTTCTATTTTTCGGAGCCTTCCGACGAAGCCTGTTTTAACCCATTGTAGATCTTCTTCATTAATATTAATAGACAGCCCTCCATGATAATCGCCCCCAGTCTTCTGGTCGCCTAGTGTTTTATTACGTCTCCACATCCTTCCTTCTTCTGCATGTCGATTCTTCCCTCCATCTTCTGAATTTTTTAATACCTCTGCATACGTTCTGCCCTCCTCTCTATATCTATGCTCTGTGGCTCTTTTTTCCACCCTGTTTTCCTTCCGTTTTCCTCGATCTTGAAACTCTGGTCTTACTACCTCATACTTATTTGGTTTTGGTTTTCTTTTTGGTTGTACTGTTCTATTTGTTCTCTCATATTTCGAGATGTTCGTCCTTACTTTAAATGTTCCGAACCAGATATCTTTAAGTTTATGTTCTAACCAACTCTCGTCTTTAATCCCTACATACCTGACAAACGCAAATCTTTTTCCTTCCTTGTTTCTTTTGCTTGCGATGTACACGTCGTTCACCCTCCCCTATTTTTCAAAAACTCTTCCTATCTCTTTGGCCCCTAAGTCTTCTGGGAGATTGCTTACATAACATGTAGTTACCTTCTCCAGACTGTGTCTTCTGTAATCATCCCTGCCTTTTTCCACTCTATTAAATCTCCTTCTTCTCGATCTTACAATGGTCCATTCTCCAGCCTCTCGTTTGGTTGTTCTCGTTCTTTCTACTTCATGTGGAATTGTTCTTCTTTAGACGACTGTCATGTTTCCTCGATACCCGCGAAGAGCTGAGCTGGCGTCGACATCGCGGTTTTGCCGTTGAAGCTGTCGGTGTGAGTTTGTATCGTAGCGGCGTGATGTTATGTGCTTAGTACTGCTTTCATGAGAAGAGTGACTTTGTGTTAGTTTTGTTTTTGGGCTCCGACCTTTCCCAAGCACAAATAAAAAATATTTGAGTTTTAGTCAGTTTTATTTTTATTATTATTATTTTTTAATATTAGTCTCCTATCTACTTGAGACTAATTTTTAATGACATAACATTAGACAAGGTGATGTGTCATTGTCACTTTTACCAAATTTAATTTCAAATAATTTAAAATTGTTATTTATTTTATTAATAATATAAAATATTTTATTTAAATAAAAAGAAAATTAAATTAAATAAAAAACAAATTCATCATTTTCAACTTATTTTTCATTCTCTTCAACAACACTACAACAACACATTAGCATATGTATCTTTTGACTCTGGGACTTTGAGTTTTCAATTTGACTTTTAGATTTCAATTTCAATTTTGAGTTTATCTAAGAGAATGAAGAATTCAATTTGGATTTTACGTATCAATTTCAATTTTAAGTTTGTTAAAAATAATGAATGGTTCAATTTGGATTTTAGAATTTTCTAATGGTTTTTTGTTGAGGCTTTGAGTTTGTTAAATAATAATTTTAAATGATTTGATTTTAAATTTGATAAATGTGGCAATGACATATCACGTGTCATAAAAAATTGGTCTTAAATTGGGAAGACTAAACTTTTTTAAAAAAATCTAAAAACGTGAATTTTAAAATGAAAGATAATAAAATTGAAATTGCAAATAAATCATAATTTATTTATTTATTTATTTATAGTACAAATAGTCAAAATTACAGCTTTGCTTCTCTCACCGTACTTGCTCACAAAATCAATCTATCTATTTTGTTTTTAAACAATTTTGGTTTTTCCATCTCAAAATTTGGTCAAAAAAAACTGAGGTGTAAATTTGCTCCTATAATGTTGTTTTCTTATTTTGAAATCTTTTCTGTATCTGTTTGGGATGTAAATTATTTTCCATTAGTATGCAAAATTGACGTTGAGAATCAAGTGTAAGAAAGAAGTCTCACATTAATTAGAAAAGAGAAGATTAAACACTATATAAGTGAGAGAACCCACACACCAATCATCTTAAAGTTTTAAGTGAATATGTGGTATGTCTCTCACAAAAATATGTTTCAAATAGAAAATACTCCCTCGTTGATCCCTCGTTCCGCCAACAATTGAAGCATGCAATTTCTTACTTGGCCAGCATATGCGTGCCCAGCATATGCGTGCCAATCACTTGCATCAAATTTGGTCAGCATATGCGTGGCAATCGCTTGGATCAAATATCTTTTGCAGACATAGAAGATGTTATCAATAGATGGACCGGTTCCACTTACAACTCGGCGGATATATTGTCCACTCACATATGTGGACAAATCATTGGGAAGAATTCAAGTTCAACTTATATGAATACAAAATTTTAAAAATTGCTTGTGACGTGTATATTTAGCTTCTACAGAAATAGTATATACTAGCTATCACTCTCTTTTGCTTTTACAACCACGACCAGGACCATTGTTTTCACCATCAGCCTTATTTTGGATATTTTAATTATCTATATGATTGAGAGTTTTACTCGAGATATAAAATGGATGTAGGATGTATCAAGAGAAACATGATTATTAAAACAAGATTGTAGTTCTTAATGGAAAGTTTTGAGTGATTGAAGTATGATTTTTTGAACAAACCACCTATAAAACAAGTTCCAGATCGTTTGGATTATGTTTATTTTGAGTGTATATATAACATACACAGACATAATGGTATGTAATCTTTTAGGTGTGAGAGATGAGATAATTCATTTTAATATCTAATTTTCATATAAATTTAGAAAATATCTTGATTATAATTAATAATTCATAATTTATTTACAAAATAATTTGGATAAAAAAAATCAATAAATCACATATCAAAAAGTGTCATGCATTAAAATTTTTTTTACATTACTTCTTTACTAATTGTGTATTATTACAAACTTTAAATTAATATTTCATTTGCACAGAAAAAATAATAATTAAAAGTGTACCTACCAAATATATTTGACGTCGAGTTGAGTAGTCGGATAAAGGTGCACACGGACCAGACAACGGTAATACGAAAAATCGTACAATGAAGAGAGCTAGACAAGCCTCATGCATAACCCGGACCGAGCATAAGTCTGATTCCCACCCTGCCGAGTTATCACGAGGCCGGATACTTCACTCTACCCGACATCGATATCGGATACATGCTCGTCAGGTGACACTTCATCTTTTGTAACGGCAGCGGCACATCAATACGGACGTTATCAAGGACTTCAATGTCTGTATTCATGGATGAAGGTTACGACAATGATGGCCGCATAACGTCAGAAGTTCAAGAGACTTCTCTTAATGGCTTGAATTAAAGAACAGATTTTATAATGGGGCTCCCGCATGAGGGTTAAGCAAGACATTCATCTTGAGGCAGTATACAGCACCCGTATAGCCCTCAAATCCCCAAATATCCATCACAACATACTCCACAGTATAGACAGCGTAGTCTTCTCTGCCCTAGAGGAGGAGACTAACACTTTTGGTATTCTGACCATTTTTTGCAAGAACATTTGGCGCCCACCGTGGGGCCTAGGTAAAACTTTCCCAGGCCACACCCCTTACTGACGACATGACTTCTGAAGGAGATCCTCCAGACATGGCTCAACTACTAGCCATGATGGAAACTATGAGACAACAGAATGAAACAATGCAAGATAGTATACAAGAGCTGCAGCAGCAAAGCCAAGCTGATGCTGATAGTGAAGAGGAGGTTCTCGAACCTCAACCTCTCTCTCAAGAGATCTGGGACGACCACGTACCCGAAAACTTCAAAGCACCATCATTAGCCTCCTATGATGGGAAGACAGGTCCTCAGGAGCATGTCACTACCATCAATAATCAGATGGCCATAGTTGCCCATTCGGACTCACTGAAGTGTAAACTCATGGCCGAAACTTTGAAGGACGTAGCATTAAGATGGTACATGAGCCTTCCTCGGCTTTCCATCACAAGCTACCAAGACCTAACTAAGAAGATAGTACAACACTTCTCGGCAAGCAAACACCAAAAGGTGTCCACGACTGCATTGTTCAGTGTTCGACAGAAGCAGGCGGAACCGCTATGTGAATACTTGGCTCGGTTCAACGAGGAAACTCTTAAAGTTTCTCATCCGAATCAGGAGCTGTTTGTGGGGGCTTTTCAACATTGTTTGCGAGCTGGGCAATTCAATGAGTCCTTGGCTCAAAAGCCGACTATCAGCATGGACAAGATCACTACACGGGCCGAATGTTACATCAAAGGGGAGGAAAGCAACCAATAGAAAAGAGCCCGGGATGACAATGAAAAGACAAAAAGCAAAGAAGAGGCGTCAAACAGGAGGAAGGAGCATCCTCGGGGAGCTGCGCGTGAACAACATGCTCCCAAACCATACAAACAGCCATACAAACAAAACAAAGACCTCACCCCACTAAATACAAGCAGGGGAGACATCCTTAAAGAAGTCAGCCACATGAATCTATTACCCGAGCCTCAACGCCCCAAAGGAGCCAGCGCAATCATGGGAAGGCAGCCTGAAGCTTGGTGCAATTACCACCGTGTACGGGGACATCACATCGAGGACTGTTAGCAGATGAAAAAAGAAATTGAAGCTCTGATTCAGAGGGGCCATTTATTGGCATATTTAAAATATTCTCGACCACAAAATAATAAGAGAAGTCCTCCCCAAAGTGATCAGGAACCAGGAAAGTCAGCCCAGAAAAAGAGCTCAGGTGCCATGGAGGGTCATGAGACGAAGGCAGTCCAACACACTCTAAACACCATTTTGGGAGAATTTGTAAGTGGTGAAGAAACAAGCCCAGTCAGAAGGAGATATGCTAAAACAGTTATGCATATAAACAAGAGACCCCTAGAAAAACAGGAAGAAAACTTACACGTTGTAACATTTTCTGAGCGAGACGCCCAGAAGTCTTAATTCACGGAGAGGATCCTATGGTCATCAAAGTACAAATCGAGATCGGAACATGAAGAGGGTATTAATAGACCCTGGAAGCTCAGCCGACGTATTATACTGGAAAGCATTCAGAAGAATGGGACTGGATGCAGCCAAGTTACTACCATTCAAAGGTGGTTTGGTGGGATTCTCGGGAGAGCAGGTCCGGGTGCTCGGACATCTAGTATTACCAACTACCTTCGGCGACATTGATAACGCAAAGACTGTCCAAGTAAGGTACTTGATAATCAATGTTGCTTCACCCTATAACATCATTATAGGCCGGCCAACATTCAACGCCCTCGAGGCTTCACTCTCAACACTATATTCGACCATAAAGTTTCCTCTTGGAGATGGCCGGGTTGGGATTGTCACAGGCGACCAGGGGCTAGCAAGAGAGGGTTATAAGGATAACTTAAGGATGAGAAGAAAAGAGTCAGCAAAAGAGGAAAACTCCAATAGTCCTCCTAAAGTCCACTTAGTCGACATGGTGCACGACAAAGGAACGAAACAAATCCGGGCCGGGCATCTACCAACCCATGATACACCCATCAGAGTCAAATCATCCACCGACGAAAAGAACGGAATCGTGCAAGCATTTAAGGACAACCTAGTCCTTTCTCCCGGGAAACCCCACAAGGAGAGTCCGAGGTATAAAAGCAAACTCGGAGATGCATATCTTACAGATAACCTGGAAATTGATTCACCCTCTCCTACAGAAGCAAGGAATCCTTGCTCAGAAAAGCCTGACTACATCAACAATCGTCTTGATAAAATCGCAGGGATAACAGAGCGGGAAGTCATCAACTTTTCAATCACTAAAGACAATATTAGCAAAAATGACAACCCCTCAGAGACTTGGGATACCCTGGGACAACCAAGCGGAAAGTTTGATTTCCTAGTAAAGTATATTGCTCCTAAGAGCTCTCGCATTAGGTTGGAGGACATTCAGCCAACTGGATGGGAAGATTCTTCCGATCAAGAAGTATGCAAGTTAGAAACATTAGAAGAAATAGGAATACCTAGGACAGGGAATGTATCCCATCTTGGGTTATACTTCAATTAAACCTTATGAAATCCAATAATGAATAAAAATCCGGGTTGCACTCTTTTCCTTTGCTAGGGTAAGGGTTTTTAACGAGGCACCTGGACTTAAAAAATTGTCATGTTTTGTTTATGGGTGACCGGCTAGAAGTGGCGGGGTACAACTCAGAAAATTCCTATAAAACGTGTCGACTTGCTCCGCGTACATAGGTCGCCCATAAACGGGTTGATAAACTCCTATAAAATGTGTCGACTTGCTCCGCTTACATAGGTCGCCCATAAACGGGTTGATAAACTCCTATAAAACGTGTCGACTTGCTCCGCGTACATAGGTCTCCCATAAACAGGTTGATAAACTCCTACAAATCCTCTGTATATGTGGTTTAAACAAATATGTCTGATCGCTCCGTGCAATCAAGACGGATAATCTGATATAAAGACGATGAAACGTATAAAGCCCAAAATAGGGACTTGAAAAGTCATACACGACAAAATAACAAATAAGAAAAGAGAAAATATCTCTTGAAGGGGCCCCCGAGTACATACCATAATTGACGCTTAACTCTACAAGAGTCCAGGATTCCCAAGAGTGTGAAGATTATACACACAAGATAACTAAAGGCTCCCTAATAATTAGCCTTACAGAAAGATACCTGAAAGGTCAGGGAAAGCAAGCAATGAACCGAAATAATACCCGACAACCTATAATCGGACACCTTAAGTTAATCTAACTTAGTGCCCGAGGGGCTGAATATATGTACGAGATTATTTCGTAAAGAAATGCAAAGAAATAAGACATAAAAATAACTTAAGTAATAGAAATAAAGCCTCAGAAGGGCCAAAACATTGTACGTTACAAGTTCGAAGGATAAAAAGTCATGATTATGAAGGGGACAACACCACACTCCCTTGCCAAAATAAAAAGTGCATCCAGAAGAATGACTAACTAAAACAAGGAATAACAAGATTAATCAGCAGCCGAAGTATCATTGGCAACATCCTTTGGGGCCGGGTTCATATTCCCGTCAGAATCATTGACCGGACCTTGAGATCTCTCCAGGCTATTTTTCTCCAGCTCGCCAAGATCCACAAGACGACCATCTTGTACCACTTTGAAGTAATCCATTTCCAACAAATCCAGGCCAAAATGGAGACAGAGGACTTGATCTTTAGCTCTCTCAAACGCCTCATCACCGGTGGACAAAATATTGATCTAAGCTTTCTTCAGGGCTTCTTTAAGATCGTTGTTGGAAGATAGAAGCTCGACATTAGTGGCCTCAGCTGCCTTCAGCTGATTAGTAAGCTCGACTAAAGCTGATTTGTGATCAGATTCCAAAGTCTCCTTTTCCTTTCTCAAGTTTGCCAAATCCTTCTCCAAACTAGAAAGTTTCTTAGACTGAGATACTTTCAACTGAGCAACTTCATCCTTAAATTTTGACTCAAGCTTCTCAGAGTCATTAGATAACTCAAACAAACAACAGGCAAGAACGACACACCTCATTAAATATGAACTAAGATTCTGAGTGATTTTCTGATGACCAATGGTCTTAACTTTATTAACATCCTCGGTAGCATTGAGATTGTCACGCAGATACCTGAAGCCGTCAAAATCATTGGACCAAAAATTGAATTCCCCATACGTGGAATTCTCCCCTGGACCTCTCATGAGAGAGATAATCTTCATTTCAGCTTGACGAACATCCTTATTCATTTGAACCTTTAACTTCTTTGGGTCACCTTGGGAAGTCTCGTTCTGGGCTGGCAGAGTTAGAGGCTGGGGCTCGACTTTGCTCGGGGCGAGTTTTATACTCGTTCCCCTGGGCCGCTTTGGTGCCCAGACTTCTAATCCACTTAAGTCGGATTTAGATGCAGATGGTCCCCCAGCTCCTCTTCGGGCCTCCCTAGCTGCTTGCATTAACTTCTTCTGCTCGGCTACAGACAGGTCAGTCATCTTGTTTGCAAACAAACAACGCATGGTTAGAATAAAAGGGCAATGAAGAATAGTTGAAATAATGAATAACTATTACCCAAGAAGACAAGGAGTCGGTCATCATCAAGGGGCAACAATTCCTTAATCCTCATCATACGAAATGAATCAAGAATAGCCAAGGACTGGAGCTCCAAATCATTCTATTTATCGTAATTAAAACCGGTAATTGATAAGGGATCTTTGGTCTAGTAATGAGGGAAAAGGGGATGCCTATCCAAGGTGTACAATACCTGTGGACATCTCGGTCCGCAGCGAACTCTCAAAAAATGGTCTTTATAATTCTTGTAATTTGAGGTATAGGCCTGAAGAAAACTTCGGACAGGCATTCCATTAATCTGAAGCCAGCTCCGGTTATTAACACCTTTAACCTCAAAAAAGGAAAAGAATAAACCTATAGTCGGAACAATATTTAACACCTCACAATCCCTCTCAAAGGCCTTTATAAACCCTCAGCTGTTAGGGCGGAGTTGGGAAGGTGCTATGTTGACGGTTTTCAATACATCCACCTCAAAATCGGAAAAAGGGATTCGGATGTTGAAGTCTTTAATAATACTAGGATAAAAATAGAAAAACTCTTCAGGAACGTCTTTTGGCCGGAGTATACATACTCTTTCCTTTGGGCTACACGGTTCCAAAATAACACCGTCCTTGGAACCAGTGGAGGATATGGTCCTCAGAGAACGAATTGTAGCAATCTCCAAGTTGTCAGAAGTGTTATTCTTATGGTTCATAACTTCAGAGTCAAAAGGAGCAGCAGTCTCCATTAGAATTTCTACGGAACCTGAAGAGTTAGAGTCAAAGTCATTTTCAGAAGTGAGAATCTCGTTATAAAACTTATCCATGGCTCGCCTATACTTTTCTATCCCTACGGAATCCATCATCTCTTGCATATTTTCCTCCCATAGTCTTTTTCTCTCATCGTTACTCTTACAAATAACCCTACCCTCGTTATCACATTCCCTAAGAACTACCATTTATGCGCTAAAAAGAAAATTGAAGAAAATCAAGAGAGAAAGAAAAAAGAATACCTGAAGTAGGGAGTGCTTGAAGATGGGATCAGATTCACTTAAAGAAAAATGCAGGAGTGAAGGAAAGAGAGGACTATCTTTAATAAAAACCCAACGTTCAAAAAAATAGCTGGAGATTAGTCACTCATGCATAACCCAGACCGAGCATAGAGCTCGATTCCTACCCTGCCGAGTTATCACGAGGTCGGGTACTTCACTCTATCCGACATCGATATCGGATACATGCTCGTCAGGTGACACTTCATATTTTGTAACGGCGACGGCGCATCAATACGGACGTTATCAAGGGATTTAATGCCTGTATTCATGGATGAAGGTTACGGCATTGATGGCCGCATAATGCCAGAAGTCCAAGAGGCTTCTCTTAATGGCTTGAATTAAAGAACGGATTATATAATGGGGCTCCCACATGAGGCTTACGCAAGACATTCATCTTGAGGCAGTATACAACACCCGTATAACCCTCAAATCCCCAAATATCCATCACAACATACTCCACAGTATAGACAGCGTAGTCTTCTCTGCCCCAAAAGAGGAGACTAGCACTTTTGGTGCTTTGACCATTTTTGGCAAGAACAAAAAGCAATAAAAATATTCAAAAGCAACAAACAATATATTAATTTTTTTATGTTAGTTTAATGGTAGACTTCATGTGTTAGGGGTGGACAAAATTGTGAAGTCCGACCCAAATTGTCTGATCGGTTGGCCCAATGCACCAATGGGCGGTTTAAAATGGATTGTTGTGTCTAATCAGATAAAATTAAGGGTTTCAACGAATTGAGATGATCTGGTTCGAATAAATTTGTATCCATAAAAGACCATACCCGGCTGATCTATATCCATAAAATAGGGAGATTTCTTAATGCATCCTATATGTTTCTTAGGCACCACGTGAAAATCCTAAACTGCCCTCAGTTTTCGGAGATGCATCTTCAGACGTACTCCAACACACACTCAACATAGACCATTCTGAGTGACGCCTTATAAGTTGGATTTTCTTTATTTCGTAGATGTATCTCCGAAATGTTTCCATAGTTACATTTTCGTAATATAGACACATCAGTAGCATAATAAAAAACATGTAATTTTCCAAAATGAAATTAACATCTATAAAATAAAATAAGAAGTACATAGATCATTTCAACATAAAATGTAACATTACATATTAATATCCAGGTGGACGTTTCAACATCATCGCAATATCTTCGACCGATCTTGAAATCGTCGCTTCTAACTCGAGCGGAACTTTTGTTTCGAAATGAAAATGTGTATTCCACATATCCCTTACATCTGCTTGCGTCTTGAGCTCAAATTTGTTGAAATCAATCTTCCCTCCGTTGTCAATCGACGATGAACGGTACTCGAGCTTCACAATCCTTCGATTATCTCCGTAAGGTAGAAGATTATGGATTTCGTCTTTAATATTTTTGAGAGAGGTGTACTCGGTGAGCTTAAACGTTCGCCCGAGCGTAGAGCTGGAGAACGAGACATTTGCGACATAATAGTTGATGTTTATTTTTTACATTTGAGACATTTTTAATTTGTGTAAAATATAATAAAAGAGCACCTTAATTTATAGAAGACGTAAATCAATATGGACCACTCAAAAGCTGAAATGCTGATTTCAAAGATATATCTCTAGTTCCGCACCCTATTATCTTGTTCTGAAGATGCATCTTCAGAACCTCTCCTGAACAGGTTTGAAAACAGAACCTTTAAAACATAACCTTTTTTTACAAAAGAACATATGTTGTTATAGGGAAGATAAAAAATGCATTAAGATACAATGTGAACAAATGTTGAATATATTACACTCCATTTATATTGAGACAGAACTACATACACTTATTCATCCGGCTAAAAAAGAAATTAAAATGAATTGAAACATATGTCGCCGGTTAAATCTATGTGTGGTACCCCCTTGGACTTTTGTACATTTGATTATCTTTCAATGTTGCTCAATTTCTCGAACTCTTGCATCCTTTCCATAAAATGATTCGGCCAAGTCTTTGATTTTATTGTTGAATGAGCCATCCACTCCGGCTATGTAAGTGGTATAGGGCATTCTGGTTTCAAGTAAACTTTAACAAAATGACTTGATTTTTAAAGTCGGCCAATACACATAATACGATACTTTGGATTTAGAGGTGGGGCAGTGCGTAGTGGGAAAAGGGTTTCTGAAAAACCGTGTCGTGTTAGATCAACACACACTCTATCATTCGCACATGTTATTAGGTGACCTGTTTCCGGGAAGCACATCCATTTTGCCTCCGGTGCCGGATCACTAAGGCAAGGAACAAGAGACTCATAAGCTTCATTGAATTTTTCTTTCTTTCCGTACAACCGTGTGTATGATTCTTTATGCATCCTCAACTCTTGGATAAGTTGATGGTAGACAAATGTATGATTATCTTCTCCTTTATCGAGTAAAGCCGAAACTACTAGATAACTGCAGTTACCGTCCCCCACAACATTGATGACCCACTCGATGTATTTGTGCATAAAATAAGCATCTCTTTAATGAATGAAATTTTTGGTGGAGGCGGCGTAGGAGGTGGTTTGCTAATGTGAGCTCATTTGACAACAGTTTTTTTGAGATTTTGGAGTTGGTGAGTCGAGAAAAACTTTGTCAACATGTTCAAAATACAAAGGAGATCGTGTAGTCAAATTGTCATTTGGTGTAGGCTTCATTTTCTTCAGAGAACCTTTTGTTTTTACTGGTTGAGAGGGTGGTTTCAAGTCGGTGGTTTCCGTATAGGAAATCTTCCTCAATAGATCTTTGATGTGGAGTTTCATGTTGCCATCGAATTTCAAAAATATCTCTTGTATCACTTTCCATTCAGTCAAAATAGAGATATTCGATTTACCGTCATTCATGACACCATCATCATCAAACCTAAGTCTCTTCCAATGAGTGGAAACCTTAAAGTAGCATGGGCAGACTCAAATCTGTTAGTTGTTGTATTTCCAAGGTATCTAACATTATCAGTCCAAGCACAAATAATTTTCTCATTCACCTGGTCAAGAATTGTGCTTTCAACATATTTCAACAAATCAGAATACTTTTCACACACTTTCCTGAAATGCATAGAGGAATCAACATATAGTTTTTTTGTTGAATAATTTATTATATGATTCCATGCATCCATTATTTTTTCCGTAACCACACCCGCCTTCACCATTTTTCCATCTTCAAACTCTATCTGTTTCGTCCCTACTGCGGGTTTAACCCGACTTTTCACATTCTTTGTTATGTGATACCTACAAAGTAATGCATTAGAAGAAGGAAATATGTAACACCCATATATAAATACATATGTCTAGAAGATACATATTATACATGTTTGCAAGTTTGGTACTGAAATACACATAAGTTTCTAGTAGCACATTGTATACATTACATGCCAAAAAAAAATCTAAAAACAGTGGCATAATATACACAAGATGCTCCAAAGAATAAGAACTAGATCATATCAAATAATCTCAAAATAGAGTCTTCACAACGGAAACAATGTCATCCAAAAATAGTTAAGACAAGTAAGGATATCAAACAACTTTATCCTTACCTTTCTCAGAACCAAAATAACCTCAAATATAATCAACAACATGGGGTGAGATAATAATCCCAATGGGTTCCCTATCTTATGGGTTCTCTCGGCTTTACAAGGTTCTAACCAATCCTAACTCAAGTCAAAAAGGGAAGGGACAATACTTGAGTTCATAACTTCACACTATATGGAAACATGTTGCTTGAGTTCAACAACTTAAACTATCACTAATCAGAACCCTAAACAAGGCATCCCCTCTTCCCGTCCTCTCTTACGTCTAAGAGTTTGGCGCAGGTCATGGATCCTTGCAAACCTTGACATACGAAATGGATTCGGATCCAAGGGAAACATAATCCACTTGAATCGTCACTTCTCATGGGCCGTACCTGTTAGACGACAGAAATTGATCTAGAAGGGGGGGGGGGGGGGGTTGAATAGATCACTACTTTTTAATTGTGAGTCAGCACTTAAATTTGATTTTAAAAATTGTTTGCGAAAGCAGCCGAGGACAATTCGTCTAAACGAACCAATTACTGAGAGAATCAGATATACGTAAGCCAAATGGAATGAACGGCTCGATGAGAAAAATTGAATCACAACTTAACTATTAATCAATTTACCAACAACACTCAATGTTGTGCAATCTCCAATGAACAATTAGAATAAAACCAAAATGACAATATATCAAACACCTTGTAAGTGCTCAATTAATCGAGCACTTGGAGTGCGAAACACTCCAAGCTAAACCTTCTATTTTAATTAGTGAAGAATTTTCACTAAGCACAATCTAGAATTGAGATATCTATAATCTTGTTTGCAAATTGTTTTTACAAGAGAAGCCTTAGCTATCACACACTCAAGAAACTCCATTGATGTTGATACTATGTCTTCTCTTCCCTTGATTCGGGTCGAATCAAGTTCCTCGAACTTGTTAGATGAACCTCTGTTTACCATTACTAGATTGAATGAATTCGCCGGTCTTCAATCACCTTCACTCGTCTGATTCCGATCCACACATAATTCGATCCCCAAACCTTTGTTGCACAATCCTCCGGTTTATGCTACTAGATCGACAAAACCCACCGTTCTTCGATCACCTTCGCTCGACTAAATTTAATGCACACAAAGATCTGAACCAAAAACCACCAAATCCAATTGATCATGGAGGACAAAACCCTAGAGGTTTTATTCAAGAAAAAACCCACTGAAACACTCACCCTAAACAAGATACCCTTCTATGTTTGGATGTTATCACCTCATGATGCAAAATATCAATAAAAATGGTTACGTGTATTTGCTGATAAAATGCAAGAATGGAGATGAAGATGATGAGAGAAAAGTTTCAATGTAAATCTTTCACTTTTTCTTATTGTTGTGTAAAAAATGAGGAACCAAGTATTTATATGATGTTAGGGCCAACTACCACAAATAACAGCATTTTGAACATTGGAAAAACCAGAAAAATAAGTCACATTCAACGAAGAGTTGACCACACTTTAATGAGGGTCAGCTTGCGCTGACCCGTCGGCAAATCTACGCAAGTTTGAGAACCATGCGTCGATCGCTACAGGGGTCATGCGTCGACGCATGACTGATGAAAATGTAGAAAGAGGAATGACTCCAATATGCGTCGACCAGAGGGTCAGCGTGCGCTAACCCGAGGAAAACCCAATAATGACAACTTTTCATGAGTCGATCAAAGCTTGGTTTAGGTCGACTCAAGCTACCAAAACTCATAAAAACTGATTTTTGCACATGTTTTCATATACTTAGGCAATGTTTATGCATGCCTAAGACTCATAGCATGATTACATACATGTAATAGATGTGCAAGACTCTTCCTATATGTTTGGACACATGATTATTGATTGTTTAGGCATTGCGAAATATGAATGCCGACAATGATGAGATGATACCGTCTAAATTACATACTACGACCTAGTACATGTTTTAACGTCATTAAAATAAAGATCATGTGTAAGACACCTTGCCCTCTCATACTCCCCCTTTTTAATGATGGCAAAACTTTTTTAGCGTGTCTTGTAATTTGAAGCTCATCCTCCCCCTAACTTTGTGTAGTCCTCTAAAATTCAACTTTGCTACTGCTTTTGCTTGTAGATACCCTTCTCCCCTTTTGACAACATCAAAAAGTGAAAAAGGCCATGGTCAAAGGATAACATATTGAAATTATGGTATGACAGACCCTGATGTCGCATAACATGTCGAGACATCTGGTCTGTTATCAACAACATATACAAGATATAGACAATTAAAGAAGTTGCTGAAAAGTAAAGTGCACACAAGAAGTGTTCATCCAGGTCAGTCTAACAACCTATATCTGGGGGCATACCAAGCCAGGAAGGAAGTTCACTATCAGCAGTATCAATTCATAGACCCTATAATCAACACACCCGTTGATGATCTACTAACTTAATCACTACCCAATGACCCTTATACCTAAGTCCACCCTAGATAAGAGACTCCATCTCACTTCCAATCATCGCAATGATGTCTAGCAGTCAACACCTCAGCTACTGCATCAACATCTTGATATCCAACAACTCTTCAATCACAGAAAAGTAAAAGACACACTTCAAGAAACACAATCATCATTGCTTAAAAGCTCATAGATGATTGACAAATACAACTCAACCAAACAGTCCAACTCTAAGTACAAAACAGTACCAGAGTGGCTCACAATTTCACACAAACCCTAATGACCTATATTTTGGACCCGTGCTTTTTCTAGGTTACAAGCATTCTATTTATAACTTATTCCCAACTGGATTTGGGCTTCAAATCACAGCATAACAGCTGCTACAAATCAGCAAAAGATTCTCCTACAAAATAGGTCTTCAATTAATTCCTTCCTAATTTATCTCCATAATTAGAAAGTCATTACTCTTTAATATTCTTCTTGATTCTGACTTGAATCTTCCAGACCTATAAATCAGCTCCACAAAGGATACATAATATTTCCAGGATCTTATGTATCTTTTAAATCTTCACTTTTTAATTCAGCTGCAAGATCTTCTCCATAAAAATAGGAACAAATCTCCAAATAGTTTCCTAAAAAGTCTCCAAGATCCTTTTTATGAAATTCAATAAAATCTGCACTTTGTTCCTAATAAATCTCCTTGACCTGCGTATAATGATGAGGTATATCCAAACATATCTCATCAATTCAAATCAAATCCGTCAAGAGATATACAACAGCAGTACTTGTTGTCCCAGACAAAGATGTCGTGACATCTCCTTTGACATCTTGATTAAAAATCACATGACAGCAAAACAGCAACACCTGCTATACCAGACTAAGATGTCATGACATCTCCTTTGACATCTGTCACATAACAGCAGCAACTGATGTGCCAGACCAAGATGTTATGACATACTGTCATGACAGTAAAACTGCCATATCTGTACTGATGTCTGATTAACCATGTCAGGACATCTTACCCAACATCCTGCTGTAACAGACAATGATGTTGTGACATATCCTTTAACATCTTGATTAACCATCACATAGCAGCAGTACTTGTTGTACCAGATCAAGATGTTCTGTCATGACTTTTCAAAAACAGTCACGTCACATAACCTTAACCATGTCAGGTTCAGTGAAGTGCTCATGACATCTCTGTCACACCATTACAACCATGCACTCATACTAGGTAGGTGCAGCACAACATGTCAAGACATCACACTTGACATATAACTAATATGACATAAACTGAACATAACCAGTTAGTGCAGAACACCATGTCAAGACATCCTACTTGACATTTCACAACCTGCAACTAATCTGTTATGGCAGATACACATACAACATGTTAAAACACCTTCAGTGACATAAGAGCTAACATAAAGGTTTTAACAAAATTTAGCTAACATACATACTGCATAGCTGCAGAACTAACACATATGACATACTTATGAATTCACTCAACAATTTGCAGTCAAGATACATCAACATACATCCACATATAATGATGTTAATGCATATATAATATGGATAAATAAGGCACAATAACACATGGATAGAAACTCAATATACATTCTATAAGAAAGAAAATATCAAAAACTCCAATGTCATACAAATTACATAAGCAAATCTCAACACATAAAAGTCATGCAACATAAAACAAGATATGAAATACAGTAAACTAAAATCTTAGTCCTCAAGATCTCCTCCCCCTAAAGTGGTGACCCTTGCCTCTGAAGTAATGATCTGGAGGTGGAGGAAGTGGTTGCTCTTCCAGACACTCATTAAGCTCAAACACAGCCGGATTGAGATTATTGAGACTATTAGTCATCCACCGAGTCTGACTCGCAGCAGTAGTATCCAGAGTGTCAAATCTAGTCATGACTGCAAAAGCAAACCGGTTGAAGTTTTGATTCTGCGCTTCCAACTGGTTTGTGAGAGCAGTATGCCTCTCCTCATGTGTGGTCAAAAAACTCTGCTGCTGAAGCTGTATAGAGCGTAACATTTCTAGGACTTCCTCATTGTTCTGTTGTGGTTGCGGTGTAGGAGTAGGAATGGAGTACTCAGGCTGGTGCCACTCATACTCTTCTTTTTGGTGTCATTCATATTTTGGAGGATTATAAGATGAACCAAGTGAAGTCCATTCGGTATGTTGCCACTCACCCCATCCCTGATTAGCATAAGGATCTTGAGAGGGAGAGTAACCCATCCACTCAACATTATCCTCTTCCATATTATGCACCTCTGTTTGCATTTCATTACCAACTTCCTCTTCTTGCTCGTTTTCTTCTTCATCTGCGACATCATAATGAACATCTTGACATGTAGCTCTAGACCGAAACTTGTATTGTTTCTCTTGATTGTCCCAGAAGTACCCCATCATGGTAAGAGTTTTCTGGCTGAACTCTTGATCAGATGTTAATGACATGTAAGGAAAGCCTTGGACCACCATTTCAGCCTTTTTCAAAATACACTGAATAAAAGATGCATAACATAGGGATGTACCTCGACTGGAGTCACGAAGTGCAAACATCCGACTTGTGATGTAATGAGGCCACTCAATGCGCTTCTTATTTTTTGACAGATAAATCAAATGAACCTCAGCCTGATTAACCCGTGAATATCCTTCCTTCTTGGGACGTAGAATATGAGCAACGATCCACTAAAGAATCCTATCAACGGTCTTCAACTGTCCTGTTGTAACCGTCTTAGGAAACAAATTACTATTCATAATGCTATCAGAATAAGGATCACACAGCATGGAGTTCAAAGCAGTTTTAAATTCATAACCATAAAAAAATGTAGAATCAATAACTTTAGGAAGAGTGGATCCCTGTGGATCTATGTTAACCAAGTTTTTCCAGACAGTTGCATTTACAGAGTACAGTTTACCACCTATCATGTACTTAAACGTAGAACCTTCGAACTTACCCTGAATTCCTGTGTACAACAACTTAACCAAGTCCTCATTGTACTTGGTGTCACACTCCAAGTACTCATCAAAGTGTTGAGCATTCAACAGTTCAATAATTTTAGTCAAATGTAAACGCTCAGCCCTCAAGGGATAATAAACAAATTATTTTACAATGGACCAGTTACGAAAATCCTTGTTGAAAGTCTCAGTTAAATTGTCAGATAATAAAAAGAGAGCATTTATCGACATGTTTGATGTACCCCCTCTTGAAGTAGAGGCTCTGGATGTTCTCTTTCCGGTGATCCTTGTTGAAGCCATTGAAAGACACTCTTTTTAACTCAGATGAACAGTACACAAAATTATAGATGATGATGAACAGTGGTCGAATCTTGATGATGAAGATGAACAAACTAGGAAACCTTGATTCTATGTTGAGAGAACCCTTGAACACCCTTTTGATTTTGGAACTTTTGGATTATGGAGAAGGTATTTGTAATGGGTTTTTAGGGTTTTGGAAGTTTGAAAGGAGATGAGAAGAATGAGGAAAGGTAGTAGATGCAATGTATAATGATGAGAATTGGAAAATGTAACAAAAAATTTAATGTGGTCAATTTTTCTAACATGTAAAGGGGGCGCGTGCCTTCCCGAAAAAAAATTTCAGACTCTGTCATTTATGCGTCGACCTGAACAGGTCATGCGTCGACGCACACTGAGAGAATTTTCATAATTTCAAAATTTTAAAAGGATATGTTGACCATATGGTCGACCTGCACTAACCTGCTCCTCAATGTGAGAAAATTTGACATTCATGAGTCGACCCATGCCCTGTTTTGGTCGACTCAAACAAGTAAAACATGGAAAAATGCACATTATGCATCAAGTAGAAATAAATAACAAGCCACACACATGCCAAACTTAAAAACTGGATAAAAAATACACCTAATCATGAAATAAACATCAATCCAATCCATATTTTGGTACAATAGGTTACACATATAATTGATCAAAAGTAGTAATCTAAGAAGGAACGATATTATCTCCGACGATTAATGATAGATGCCCTCACATGTAGCTTAATCTTTTCAATTATTGTTAGTCAAAGAAAAATATAGACAAGCAATAGTATAGAGCAAGCAATCATGTATACATAATCAAGCGTGATCCGAGATATCGAGGACTCTAAGTTCCCTATGGATATTAAAGAAAGGCTATGTCGCAAGAGGTTTGGTGAAAATATCTGCAAGTTGATTCTTAGAATCAACATGCTCAAATACCACATCGCTTTTCTTTACATGATCCCTAAGGAAATAATGGCGTACTTCTATATGTTTCGTGCGAGAATGTAATACCGGGTTTTTGGTTAGGTTAATGGCACTTGTATTATCACACAAAATAGGAATATGTTCAAGTTAAACATTATAGTCGAGTAATTGTTGCTTAAGCCACAAGACTTGAGCACAACAACTACCGACCGCAACGTATTCCACCTCGGCTATTGACAAAGCAACGGAAACTTGATTTTTGCTATGCTAACTCACTAAGGAATTTGAGAAAAAGTGACAAGTACCACTAGTGCTTTTCCTATCCGATTTGCAATGGGCAAAGTCGGAATCGGAATATCCAACCAAAAAGAAATTGCTTCCCTTGGAATACCAAAGCCCATACTTTGGAGTACCGTATAGGTACCTAAGTATGCTCTTCACGGCTTTTAAATGAGATTCATTGGGACACGATTGGTACCTAGCACAATGCAGACACTTAACATGATATTTGGTCGGGATGTGGTAAGATAGAGAAGAGAGTCAATCATACCTCTATATCTCTTAACATCTACATCCTTACCATTCTCATCTCAACTCAAGTTGACGCAACTAGGCATCGGAGTGTCAATAGCCTTTGAGCTAGCCATGTCGAAGCACTTGAGTAACTCAAAACAATACTTCGTCTGGCTCACAAATGTCCCTTCATCAAGTTGCTTGATTTGCAATCCGAGGAAATAGTTCAGCCCCCCCATTGATCGGTGGTTTCCATACGTTATTTTACTATTGGTTTTAGTTTATCTTTTGTTATTGTTTATTTGTTTTACATCTCTTTTACCACATTTTATGCCTTGGTTGTGTCCTTTAGTGTTTTCAGGTTTACATAAGCAGACAGGAAGAATCGGAGCGGAAAATTGAGAAAAATTGGAAAATGCAGAATGAAATTTGATTCAAGACAGTGGGCTGACACGGGTGCCCGTGTCGCCTGACACGGCCCGTGTCAGAAGGCCTGAAGCAACACGCATTTAAAATTGAAGATTTGGGAGGAAGTCAGAGAGATGACACGGGTGCCCGTGTCGCCTGACACGGCCCGTGTCAGAGCACCTGGAGTGGAGAAAGTTTGCGCAGAGAGTCAGAGAACTGACACGGGCGCCCGTGTCGCCTAACACGGCCTGTGTCAGCAAGCCTGGGAGAGAAAATTTTGTGATTTTTTATACTTTCTAAGTGTAGTGCTCCGAGGGGTATTCTGGGAATTTTGTACTGTTTTAGTGATTTGGAACTACTTAGGCTGTGTGGAGAGAGAAAAATAAACACTTTTGATCAGACGAAAGAATTAGAGAAGAAAGGATAGAGCTCTGGAGAATTGGGAAAAGAGGAGATTTTCATGATCGGAAGAAATTGAAGATCAACTTTTATCACCAATTCTTGTAATGTCTTTATTTTGTATTTTGTTTTCTTTGAATATTATGAGTAGCTAAACCCCCCAATGCTAGGGGGTGTCCCTGAATTGTGATGTAAGGAACCGCTTTGAATTATTTGATGAGTTTATGCTTTCTTACCTTAATCTTTTGTTATGCAAATAAATTAAAACTTTTTTTTATCGTACAAATTGGGAACGATTTACGGTTAGGGATTTAGCCTGAAAAACCAATCTATTGTTTTTGCATAATACATTACGGTAGATATTGCCTAGGAATGGGGATACCCCGTAGTGACTAAAAGACCTTGTCAGAACTATTGCTTGATGTTTTCTCTTGACTGCTAAGGAATTAGGGTCAGGAGGAATATCAAAGGTTTTTTGGTTAAGGAATTTAAGAAAAATATTTGAGGGTCAGTAAAATTAAGGTTTGGAGGAATATATCTTTGAGGGTAATTTAGGGTTCTTGCTGAGCAATTCATACACCTTTCCTAGCATAACTTCTCATAATTGTTAAACTCATTTTATTATTCTGCTTATTTCTTTTTGTCGTTAGAATTAGTTTGAAAATCAAAACCCCCAAAAGGAACTTTTGTCTAATTGAAATAACATCTGCACTCCATATTCTGAGCAGTCCTCGAGAGATCGATTCTGGGGATAACCCCACTTATTACTACATCGTTAAAATAGTACACTTGTTATTTTTCCGATCAAGTTTTTGGCGCCGTTGCTGGGGACTGCTAAATTTTATTTGTTTGTTAGTTCAATTGGAATTTTGTCACTCTGTGACTAAAATTTTTAATTTTATTTTTCTGGTAATTTTATTATTACTATTATCTGTCTAACCTGTATATGCAAGGAAATCCCTCAGCAGAATTTTCTCTTGACGCAAAACCCGAAAGATCATTGCACGCTAGACGTCGGCAAGCTAAGCTAGAAAGGCTGGCAGCATCGAGTTCAGAACCAATTATCCCTGAGCTTGAGAAAGAAGAGTCAGTTTCAGACCACTCTCAGCACACAGATTCCGGTACAGACTCCGAGTTGGAAACTAGTGTCATGGCGGCAGATCCACCTGCCGAAAGACTTCTCGGTGATTATGGTTGAGCAAACACTCCAACAGTACGGTTGACAATCGTTAATCAACCAGTTACTGTTGCACAGTTCCAGCTGCACCCATCTACCATCCGACAGCTTTAGAGTAGGCCATTTTCAGGAAGAATCAATGAAGATGCCAACAAGCACTTGCAAAGGTTCCTTACCATGAGCACGTCCTTGAAAATTGAGGGACACTCTGAAGAGGCAAAGAAGTTGGTGATGTTACCATTTACTTTATCTGAGGACGCCGAAGAGTGGTTTTACTCCTTACCCACTGGGAGTATTACTACTTGGCAAGAGATGGAGACTACATTTCTGAACGAGTATTTTCCTGCATCTGTATACATTCGGAAAAGATATGACATTGTTAATTTCAAACAGAAAGAAGGAGAATCACTTGGAGATGCTTACAAGAGATTTAATAGGTGTTTGGTTGCATGTCCCGCTCATAATATGGACGCAACCGAACAAATGCAGAATTTTGTGAACGGGTTAAAGATGAAGACAAAGCAACTTATTAATACAGCTGCCGGTGGCTCTACAAACTTTTCAACAACCACTGGCGTTAAAAAGATAATTGAAGCGATAGCAGCAAATGAGCACCTTGAGTTGTATGATCGCAGTGTTAGTCAACCTGAGAAGATAATTGATTTGAAGCTAACAGAACAGGTTGTAAAAATGGAGGATCAAATTGCGGCCGAGGTTGAGAGAAGGTTAAAGAAAATGAGTCTTGAAACACAAACCGTAGCACAGGTTCAACCGGTTCAAGCGGTAAAGTGTGAGATTTGTAGTGGACCTCATTCTACTGCACATTGTGTTGCAACTCCGTAATAAATTGAAGAGATAAAATTCTTGAAGCAGAATAATCCCTACGCTCAAACTTATAATCCAGGGTGGAAGAATCATCCTAACTTCTCATGGAAAGATCAGAATCAGCAACAATATCCACAGTAGCAGCAAGCTCCCCAAAAAGCACAATGGGAGATTGCCATTGAGAAGATGGCAGCTCATAACCTGCAATTTCAGGAAGAGACCCGGAATAGCTATAGGAATACCACAGCCTCCATAAAAAATCTTGAAGTTCAGATGAGCCAGATAGCTCAACAACTAGCACATTCCCAAACACCAGGTGCCTTACCGAGTGCAACAGTGACAAACCCCAGAGATAACCAGAATGTGAATTCTATCATGACTGGAAGTGGTGAGTCAAGTGAGAATTATGGAGAGAAAAGAAAAGAAGCGGTCAAACCTCAGATCAAGTTACTGTACCCCTTAAGAGCGACAAAGAAGGAGACACAAGAGAAGGACTTTGAGAAATTTGTCGCATTGTTCAAAAAGTTGGAGGTTCATATGCCATTCTTTGAGGCACTAGAGCAAATGCCAGTGTATCAGAAATGCATGAAAGAGATGATCACTAAAAAGAAACCTATGGAGGAAGAGCTGAAAAATGTAAATGAGAAGTGTAGTGAAGTACTCCAAAATAGAAGAATCCCTGCCAAGCAGAAGGATCCTGGATCTGTGGCAATAGCGTGCACTATAAAAGACATAAATTTTAAAAACGTTCTGATTGATTCAGGTGCTAGTGTTAGTCTCATGCCATTGTCCATTTATAAAAAGTTGGGAATTGGAAGGGTGAGCGATACGGGAACAAATTTAAAGTTTGCAAACCACACAACTGAGAAATCTTATGGGGTAGCTGAAGATGTGTTAGTGACGATCGGTGAATTGGTTTTTCCAGTTGACTTTGAGATCATGGATATTCCAGAAGATGAAGACACCCCTGTCATCCTCGGTAGACCTTTCCTGCTCACTAGTCGGTGCAATCTCGATATTGACAAAGGCACGATGACCTTTAAATCTTTTGATGAGGAAATCACTTTGAATGTTCTGGATACCAAGAAGAAAAGTGAAGGTAAGGGTAAGCAAGCTTCAATTGGAATGATCGGAATGGTGGAAAGAAGCAGAAATGCAAGATCACCTCCTAAAAAAGTCTCGGGCATAATCTCCAAAAATGCAGAGTCTCGGTCATCTATTGCACATGGCAACAATATGCCAAGGTTCACTCATGAAATCAAGAAAAGAAAGAAAAAGAAACTTCGAAGTAAGGATATGGAAGTGGGTGTTAACTGGAGGCAACAAGTAGCTCGTATCTCTCCATCAGGTCAGTTCTTGGTAGCGGAAAAGTCACGCAACAATATGGGGAAGCTGAAGTATCCCCCATAACTATGGGGAGTGGACCGTCGAGCCATGCGACGTTAAACGAAGCGCTACGTGGGAGGCAACCCATGCTTTTCTGATTAATTTCTTTCTTTTTGCTGTTTGTTTTGTTTTGGTTGCAGGAAATAATCTGGATCCTACATGTGCAAACGATGATGTAGCAGTGGTGTTGCATTACCGTCAGCATCCTGAGAAGGATCTCTGTGACTGACCTCTCTCGCTTTTGTTCTAACACCTTGGGGCCAATGTGTAGTTCAAGTGTGGGGGAGGATTTACTGCTTTTAGTTTTTCCTTTTTGTACGGGTCATGTCTGTTTTGTGTGTTGAAAACCATTATGAATTCTCCCCGAATTTGAACCGTTAAAATTTTTCTTATGAATACTGTGATTTTGAGGTGGTCAAGAAAGTATATAGAGTTTGAGGGAAGAGGAGTTATAATTAGGGACATTGGGAAAGTTTGAAAACTTAGGAATGACTCGAACACCCTAGATTCCCTAGAGTAAGGAAACGAGTCCAACGTGTTGATTTGTGCCATAATACTTGGATTTAAGAAGTATTCCCTGATTAGTTCATTGTGATAGTCCAGCATGACTAAAAAGAATTGCATGTACAGGGTTGATTGAGAGAATAACCTAAGGCACCGAAAAAAATAAAATTGAATCATGGCGATAAAGACAACTTGTCCTTCTAAGTTGGGTAACCCTTACCCGGTTACTTAGCCTAACGGCGGTTGAGTCTCAATTGTCGTCCCAAAGAGGACTAATAAACGCCTATGAGCGAGAAAAACAAATAACGGTGCCTAGAAAAACTTTCGATCGATTTTGTACATGTGAGGGAAAACAAAAAAAAATGCCTTAATCTGATTAACCGAATGAAAGGGGTGGAGAATCGAAGAAAAGACTTAAGCCCAAAGCATAGTTGGAGAGGTAACCGAAAAGGGGGATGTAGGTCCGTAGTTTTATCGCGGTTTGTGCTTGTGGAATACCTTCGTTATTGGACGATTACCAAGAGAACTAGTTTTAACCGATCGGAACAAAGGCTCACTTAGGAGTATAGACACGCCTTACCTTCACAGGTCTTCCATTGGATTTATACCGTTTGATCTGAAATTTTTATGCAAGCTTGTTGCTTGAGGTCAAGCAACGATTTAAGTTTGGGGGAGTTTGATCGGTGGTTTCCATACGTTATTTTACTATTGGTTTTAGTTTATATTTTGTTATTGTTTATTTGTTTTACATCTCTTTTACCACATTTTATGCCTTGGTTGTGTCCTTTAGTGTTTTCAAGTTTACATAAGCAGTCAGGAAGAATCGGAGCGGAAAATTGAGAAAAATTGGAAAATGCGGAATGAAATTTGATTCAAGCCAGTGGGCTGACACAGGTGCCCGTCTCGCCTGACACGGCCCGTGTCAGAAGGCCTGGAGCAACACGCATTTAAAATTGAAGATTTGGGAGGAAGTCAGAGAGCTGACACGGGTGCCCGTGTCGCCTAACACGGCCCGTGTCAGAGCACCTGGAGTGGAGAAAGTTTACGCAGAGAGTCAGAGAGCTGACACGGGTGCCCGTGTCGCCTGACACGGCCCGTGTCAGCAAGCCTGGGAGAGAAAATTTTGTGATTTTTTATACTTTCTAAGTGTAGTGCTCCGAGGGGTATTCTGGGAATTTCGTAATGTTTTAGTGATTTGGAACTACTTAGGCTGTGTGGAGAGAGAAAAATAAACACTTTTGATCAGACGAAAGAATTAGAGAAGAAAGGATAGAGCTCTAGAGAATTGGGAAAAGAGGAGATTTTCATGATCGGGAGAAATTGAAGATCAACTTTTATCACCAATTCTTGTAATGTCTTTATTTTGTATATTGTTTTCTTTGAATATTATGAGTAGCTAAACCCCCCAATGCTAGGGGGGTGTCCCTGAATTGTGATGTAAGGAACCGTTTTGAATTATTTGATGAGTTTATGCTTTCTTACCTTAATCTTTTGTTATGCAAATAAATTAATACTTTTTTTGATCGTACAAATTGGGAACGATTTACGGTTAGGGATTTGGCCTGAAAAACCAATCTATTGTTTTTGCATAATACATTACGGTAGATATTGCCTAGGAATGGGGATACCCCTAGTGACTAAAAGACCTTGTCAGAACTATTGCTTGATGTTTTCTCTTGACTGCTAAGGAATTAGGGTCAGGGGGAATATCAAAGGTTTTTCGGTTAAGGAATTTAAGAAAAATATTTGAGGGTCAGTAAAATTAAGGTTTGGAGGAATATATATTTGAGGATAATTTAGGGTTCTTGCTGAGCAATTCATACACCTTTCCTAGCATAACTTCTCATAATTGTTAAAGTCATTTTATTATTCTGCTTATTTCTTTTTGTCATTAAAATTAGTTTGAAAATCAAAACCCCCAAAAGGAACTTTTGTCTAATTGAAATAACATCTGCACTCCATATTCTGAGCAGTCCTCGAGAGATCGATTCTGGGGATAACCCCACTTATTACTACATCGTTAAAATAGTACACTTGCTATTTTTCCGATCACCCATCATGCTCATCTCGAACTCTCCCTACATTAACTTAGAAAACTCCTTGACCATATTTGTATTAGTAGAACCAAATATAATATCGTCTACATATACTTGTACAAAAATTTGGTGTTTTCCTTGACGTTTAATGAAGAGAGTTGTGTCAACCTTTCCTCTAGAGTACCCTTGATCAAGTAGAAATTTGCTAAGACGCTCATACCAAGCCCTAGGGGCTTGTTTGAGACCGTACAAAGCACGTTTTAGTTTGTAAACATGATCGGGATACTCATGGGACTCAAATCCAGGAGGTTGGGCAACATAAACCTCTTCATTAATGTAACCTTTAAGGAATGCACTTTTTATATCCATTTGAAATAATTTGAAGTTTTTCGCACATGCGTAGGCAAGCAACATACGTATAGCCTTGAGTCGGGCAACAGGCGCATAAGTTTACTCATAGTTTATGCCTTCCTCTTGATTATACCCTTGCGCAACTAAGTACGCTTTATTTCTAGTTATAACTCCATTTTCGTCGAGCTTGTTCCTAAACACCCATCGGGTGCCGATTACTCGATGGCCTCGCGGAGGGGGGACAAGGTCCTAAACCTCATTTATTTTAAATTGATTCAACTCCTCTTGCATTGACAAAAGCTAATGTTCATCGAGTAAGGCCTCTTTTGAGTTTTTAGGCTCAACTTGCGAAACAAAAGCGGAGTAATAACAGAAGTTACTTAGCTTGGAACGAGTTGTTACTCCCTTTGAGATGTCACCGACAATGTTGTCGATGGGATGGTCTTTGGAAGACTTCAAAGCTGGTGGAAGGTCATCTTTATTAGATGGATGATCCTCCTCACTTTTCACAGGTTGGTGATCTTTTTCCTCCTCAACATGCATTGCTTCATGTTAATCAGTCCCATTATCAATGTCCTTGAGTATGTTTTCTGAAGATACACCTGCACCATGAAAAGAAATACCTTTTTTGACATTTTTTGGATAAGACTCATCAAAAGTAACGTGTACCGACTCCTCAACAGTAAGTAACCTCTTATTGTAAACCCTATATGCCTTACTAGACTGAGAGTATCCAAGAAAGATACCTTCGTCGGCCTTAGCATCAAACTTACCAAGTGTCTCTTTACCATTATTCAACACGAAACACTTACAGCCAAAAACGTGAAGGTGAGATACGTTGGGCTTCCTCCCTTTTAAAAGCTCATACGATGTCTTGTTTAGAATAGGACGGATGAGCACCCAATTCAAAACGCAACAAGCCGTACTAATGGCATCAGCCCAAAAGTATTTTGGAAGGCCACTCTCATTGATCATAGTCCTTCCTAATTCTTTCAAAATTCTATTTTTACGTTCCACAACCCCCATTTTGTTGAGGGGTACGTGGTGCGAAAAAATTATGATCAGTCTCATGGCTTTCACAAAATGCTTCAAAAAGATGATTTTCGAACCCACCTCCATGATCACTTCTAATTGATATAATGTTTATGTTCAATTTGTTTTGGGATAACTTGGAAAATTTTTCAAAAGCCGAAAAAGTATCGCTCTTGCTTGCTAAGAAAATAGTTCAGCAAAACCTAAAAAAATCATCGACAATTACAAAACCATAATAGTTACCACCTAGGCTCTTAATCCTAGATGGTCCAAAGAGGTCCATATGGAGGAGCTCAAGGGGTCTCATGGTGGAAACAATGTTTTTAGACTTAAACGAGATCCTTGTTTGCTTCCCCATTTGGCACGCATCACATAAGTGATCCTTTGTGAATTTGATTTTGGGTAAGCCGATTAATAGGTTTGTAGAAACTATTTTATTAAGCAAATCAAAATTGACATGCGCCAACCGTCTATGCCATAACCATGAATCTTCACTCATGGTGACTAGACACTTGTCGCTACTCAACGATACCTTATTCAAGTCTAGCATATAGATGTTATTGACCCTCAGGCCTTTAAACACATCCTTTTTATCACTATTTTAAATTATGCAATAATCCTTTGAAAATTATACTTTATAGTCCTTGTCACATAATTGACTAATGCTTAATAGGTTGTGTTTAAGACCCTCAACAAGAAGCACGTCTGAGATAGCAGTAGATGAAGGATTACCTACACTACCTTTGCCAAGTATTGACCCTTTATTGTTGTCTCCGTAGGTAACAAATCCCTTTTTCTTCGCCACAAAGTCGATGAAAAGAGATATGTCTCCCATCATATGTCTTGAGCAGCCACTATCAAGAACCCATCTTCTTTCTGTGGTCTCAAGACGTTGTACCTACACAATCAATCAAGGGAAATAGGTACCCAATTCTTATTGGGTCCTTGGTTGTGAGTGAAAACAGGATTTGAAATTCTGGTACCAGATATGTGATGTTACGTGTGATGTCACAACAACACACTCTGCAATGGACACTGTAAAACAACAGCAGAGAACACAAAGAATTGTTCACCCAGTTCGGTCTAACTACCTACGTCTGGGGGCTACCAAGCCAGGGATGAATTTCACTATCAGTAGATTTAATTTACAGACTCAACAACCCAGTTGACATCTCCTAAACTTAAACTCTACTTAATGAACCTTCTACCTAAGAGACCACTTAGGCATGAGAACACTACTCAATCCCTAAATCACTTCAGTGATATAATTCAAAGATCACACACTTTGAAAAACACAACTTGATTCTGCTTCACAGCTTTGATCAAGAACAATCAAAACAACAATACCAATTCACACTAGAATGGTTTACAATATAAACATGAAGACTCAATCGACTCTTAGTCTTTAGCTCTCTTTCTTCCTTCCTTTCTACAAGGATTGATGCGCTTTATATAGCTATTTGATTTGGTCTTGGACCTGCTACAATATCTGACCTGATTTGTTATTTAAAACTGAATCTTCGACAGATTTTCTCTCTCAAAATCTTCTTAAATCTTCAGCCTTTAAACACTCCTACAAATCTGCATCAAATCTGTTTGTAACAGAAAATATCTCCTCCAAGATATTCGCAACCAATGAGACTAACAGCTCTCCCAATATCCAGCTAAAACGCAAACCCTAACAACATCACTAAACTTGATGTTATTAATCTTCTGCAGACCTGATGTCACAACATTGCATGTGACATCAGACATCCAACTTAAGCACTTAACATAAACCAATGTTAAGACTCAATGTTAAGACATCACCCATGTGACATCAACATTGCACAACTTTATTTTACCAAAATTCTAGCCAATCCAAGAACCAACAATCTCCCCCTTTGGCTAATTTTGGCTAAAACAATCTCTGCAACATCAGAGACTTCAGCAGCAGAAAAAATTTTAAAACAGTTAACAGTTAGTAGTACTTTCTCAAAGCAGCTCCTACTTCAAAACCAGAACTAGCATAACCAGCTGTTCAACATGCACACTCCCCCTCAACATCTGCACCACGCCAGATCTTAGATAGGTCACACTCTATACACAAAGGCTAGGCTAACTCTCCCCCTTTTTAGCCACAATTGGACAATCACCAAACTCAATGTCCTGACATAATAACTGACACAGTCAAACACCAAGCTTTTCCAAAAAAAACAAGTTCCAACACCTTAACTGGTCAGGCGATACAAACAATGCTCCTTGTTTGCATTATAAAAACAAGCCTTCTTCCTTCTAGCAGCACCACACAACAACCAAGAATGAGCCAGTCAAACTCCAAAGATGCAGCAAAGAACCTCAAGCAGGAGGACAAGAAACCAGATCCACTGAAGACGAAGAGCAAAGCTGGAACTTCTTCAGGAGTAACAAGAACAGGCAAAACATCAGAAACAACCATGAAACCAAGCAAGAAGCTTCCTGTGCAACAACAAGCTGCTGATGATGATTGGGATGAAGACTGGAAAGCTTTTCTAGAAGCAGGGGGTTGGGATAATCTGTAACTAACGATGTACTTCAAACCTGTATGCTTTCAGCAGTTGAATAAAATCAATTTCTAAAAAAGAATACAACTGCTTAATACACTCTCTAGCACATTTAATCTTCATAAATGCAAATTCCTAATTTACTTCTCAAACTTTCAAATTGGTTTGCATCTAAGGCTTTAGTAAAAATGTTAGCTAATTGTTTATCTGTAGCAACATGTTCCAAGGAAACTACTTTGTCTTCAACCAAATCTCTTATAAAATGATGCCTTATATCAATATGCTTGGTTCTGCTATGCTGAATAGGATTCTTAGAGATATTGATAGCACTCAAATTATCACACTACAATGTCATGACATCTTGCTTGACATTGTATTCTGTTAACATCTGCTTCATCCAAACAAGTTGAGAACAACTACTCCTTGCTGCTATGTACTCAACTTCAGTAGTAAAAAGGGACACACAGTTCTGCTTTTTACTAAACCATGATATCAGATTATTCCCTAAGAAGAAACAACCTCCTGAAGTGCTTTTCCTATCATCAGCACTCCCAGCCCAGTCAGCATCACAATATCCCCTTAACTCAGTCCCAGATCCATGACTATACAACATCCCATAGTTACTAGTGTCATTAACATATTTGAGGATCCTCTTTACTTGATTCAAGTGACTAACCTTAGGCTCAGATTGGTATCTGGCACAAACCCCAACAGCAAAAGCAATGTCAGGTCTGCTAGCTGTGAGATACAATAGACTCCCAATCATGCTTCTATATAAACTTTGATCCACACTGACCCTATGTTCATCCTTGGATAATTTTAGATGAGTAGGAGCAGGAGTCCTCTTGTGATTAGCATTCTCTAGACCAAACTTCTTCACTATGTTCTTTGCATACTTGCTCTGAGAAATGAATATGGAGTCCTCCATTTGTCTAACTTGTAGACCAAGAAAATAGTTTAGCTCACAAACAAGACTCATTTCAAATTCAGACTGCATCTGTTCCACAAAATGTTTCACCATTGCATCTGACATCCCACCAAATACTATGTCATCAACATAGATTTGAGCTATCATCAGTTTTCCTCCTTCCTCTTTAACAAACAAAGTCTTGTCAATCCCTCCTTTTCTGTAGCCCTTCACAACCAGGAATTCAGTAAGCCTTCCATACCAAGCTCTTGGTGCTTGCTTCAAACCATATAGAGCTTTCCATAGTTTGTACACATGGTCAGGAAATGTTGGATCAACGAATCCTTTTAGTTGATCAACATATACCTCTTCAGTTAAGTATCCATTCAAGAAGGCACTTTTAACATCCATCTGAAAAAGCTTGAATTTGAAATTACAAGCCACCCCTAAGAGCAATCTGATAGATTCCAGTCTTGCCACAGGAGCAAAGGTTTCATCATAATCAATTCCTTTAACCTGAGTGTATCCCTGAGCAACTAATCTGGCCTTGTTTCTGGTCACCACTCCTTGTTCATCAGATTTATTCTTGTAGATCCACTTGGTGTCAATCACATTAACTCCATCAGGCCTAGGTACAAGCTCCCATACTTCATTCCTCTTGAATTGCTCCAGCTCTTTATGCATTGCATTTATCCAAAACTCATCATTCAATGCTTCCTTGACATTCTTTGGCTCAATTTTGGAGACAAAACATGAACTTGCTATAACATCTCTTGACCTAGTCCTCACTCCAGAGGTTGGATCACCTATAATGAACTCCTTTGGGTGGTCCTTTTGCAATCTGATAGAGGGATCTTTATGAGGTTGCTCAGTTTCAGGCTCAGCAGCAGCAACACTGGGAGTTGGGCTTCTGTCTTCAGTTTCTGGTGCAACTTCACCAACTGATGTTCCAACATCATCTAGGACATCATCATCTTCCTGCTTATCATTGTCATCAAACACCACATTGATGGACTCCATCATCACCTTGGTTCTAGAATTGAACACCCTATACGCTCTGCTGTTGGTAGAGTATCCCAAAAATATTCCTTCATCACTTTTGGAATCCAATTTTCTTCTCTGTTCTCTATCAGCCAGAATATAACATCTACTTCCAAAAACATGGAAGTATTTAACACTAGGTTTTGTTCCCTTCCATAGTTCATACAGAGTGGATGACGTGCCTCTTCTCAGGGTAACCCTGTTGTGAATGTAGCAGGCAGTATTCATGGCTTCAGCCCAGAAATGATAGGGAAGTTTCTTGGCATGGATCATAGCTCTAGCAGACTCTTGGATAGTTATGTTCTTCCTCTCAACTACTCCATTTTGCTGAGGAGTAATAGGAGATGAAAACTCATGACTTATACCTTCAGCAGAGCAAAATTCTTCAAACTTGTTATTCTCAAACTCTCTTCCATGGTCACTTCTTATCCTGATAACATTACTCTCCTTTTCGCTTTGGAGTCTTTGACAAAGATCTTTAAAAACATCAAACACCTCTGATTTGTCTTTGATGAAGCTCACCCAGGTGTACCTAGAATAGTCATCAACAACCACATATACATATTTCTTTCCACCCAGACTTTCCACCTGTATAGGTCCCATCAAGTCCATATGAAGTAGTTCCAAGACCTTGGAGGTGGTGTCATGTTGAAGCTTCGGATGAGACATCTTTGTCTGCTTCCCTTTTTTACAGTCTCCACACACTTTTCCTTCCTTAATATTAAGTTTGGGAATTCCTCTGACTGCTTCTGAGGAGATAAGTCTCTCCATTCCCTTTAGGTGAAGATGTCCCAACTTCTGATGCCAGATTTTGACATCATCTTCTTTAGCAAAAAAACAAGTGGAAGAACTTGAGTCTTGTGGCACCCAAAGATAACAATTGTCCTTAGACCTGGCTCCCTTCATAATGACTTCTCCTTTATCATCTTTGACAATGCATTCAGACTTTGTAAAGTCTACTTTGAATCCTTGATCACAAAGTTGACTAATGCTAATCAAATTTGCTGTCAGTCCTTTAACCAGAAGAACATCCTCCAGTCTGGGAGCACCAGCACAGTTCAGTTTACCACTCCCCTTGATCTCTCCTTTGACCCCATCACCAAATGTGACATAGCCTGAAGAATGAAGCTTCACATCTACCAACAGATTCTTTACTCCAGTCATGTGCCTTGAACACCCACTGCCAAAGTACCAATCTTCTTTGGTAGAAACCCTTAAAGAAGTGTGAGCTATCAAGCTGGTAACCTTAACTTTAGGGACCCATTGCTTCTTAGGCTTGGTAACCTGCCTTCCTTTATAACAGTTCTGTTTGGGAACAACTTGATGAGCCTTCTGAGGATATCCATATAGCTTATAACAATAAGCCTTAATGTGTCCAAAACATCCACAATGGTGACATCTCCAGTGTCTGTATTTCTTCTTAGATAGAGTTCTGTCAGGATGTTTTAACATCACTGGTTTGGAGGTGATAGAACCTGCATCTTTGGTGAATCCTAAACCACATTTGTCTGCAGCCATCTTCCCAATACTAAGAATGTTGTCTAATGCATCAGTACCATTGTTCAACATTCTGATAGTTTTGGTCATAGAGTCCAGTTTATAGTTAAGCATACTGACTTCAGCTTCAAGTTCAGTCTTTTCAGCTTTTAACTGTACTATGGTTTTCTTCAGTTCTTCTCCTTCAAGACACACTTGCTCACTTCTTATGAAGAGATCTTTATAAGTGACAGCAAGTTCATCATAAGTAACCTCATCATCACAAGAATCATCATCTGACTCATAAACCCCAACCATAGCTCTAACAAGTTTAGCTGAATTTTCTTCAGATTCACTCTCACTGTCAGACCAAGAAGCTGATAACCCTTTCTGCTTCTTTAGGAAAGTAGGACATTCCTTCTTGACATGTCCATACCCTTCACACTAAAAGCATTGTATCCCTTTGTCATTACTGGATTTTTCTTCATCTTTAGACTTCTTCCCTTGTTCTCCTGATCTGTTGATGTCAGAGGTAATGTTCTTGACATTGGGATTATAACTCCTATTTATCCTCTTCATAACTTTGTTGAACTGTTTACCCAGCAAAGCAATAGCCTGATACAACTCTTCCTGAGAATCCTCCTCTTTCCCTTTCTTGGCTTCTTCAGAATTGGAAGCCAAAGCTATACTCTTGGACTTCTTCTCAGGTTCCTCTTCACTTAACCCTAGCTCAAATGTTTGAAGAGATCCAATAAGCTCATCAAATCTCATTTTGCTGATGTCTTGAGCTTCTTCAATTGCAGTCACCTTCATCTTGTACCTCTTGGGAAGGGATCTAAGGATTTTCCTCACCAGCTTTTCTTCAGTCATCTTTTCTCCAAGAGCACTAGAGGCATTGGACAGCTCAAGAATACTCATATGAAAGTCATGAATAGTTTCATCTTCTTTCATCTTTAGACTTTCAAACTTTGATGTCAGAAGTTGAAGTCTTGACATCTTAACCTTTGAAGTTCCTTCATGAGTATCTTCAAGATGTCCCAAGCTTCCTTGGCAACTTCACAGGTATTGATCAACCTGAATATGTTCTTATCAACTCCATTGAAAATAGCATTTAAAGCTTTGGAATTTCCAAGGGCAAGCTCATCTTCTTCCTTGGTCCATTCTTCTTCAGGTTTTAGTTTTGAGTTGCCTTCTATTTCTTTCCCAGCATCATCCTTCTCAACAACAACAGGTGCTTTCCATTCTTTTATGATAGCCTTCCAAGCCCTACTGTCCAAGGATTTCAAAGAGGTGATCATCCTTGGTTTCCAATAATCATAATTAGAGCCATCCAAAATAGGGGGTCTATTCACAAATCCACCAACTTCCTTGTCCATCTTACCAGAAAGTATCAGCCCTAGATCTCACCCAGATACAGAGCAGGATGCCTGCTCTGATACCAATTGAAATTCTGGTACCAGATATGTGATGTTACGTGTGATGTCACAACAACACACTCTGCAATGGACAATATAAAACAATAGCAGAGAACACAAATAATTGTTCACCCAGTTCGGTCTAACTACCTACGTCTGGGGGCTACCAAGCCAGGGATGAATTTCACTATCAGTAGATTTAATTTACAGACTCAACAACCCAGTTGACATCTCCTAAACTTAAACTTTACTTAATGAACCTTCTACCTAAGAGACCACTTAGGTATGAGAACACTACTCAATCCCTAAATCACTTCAGTGATATAATTCAAAGATCACACACTTTGAAAAACACAACTTGATTCTGCTTCACAGCTTTGATCAAGAACAACTCAAAACAACAATACCAATTCACACTAGAATGGTTTACAATACAAACCCAAAGACTCAATCGACTCTCAGTCTTTAGCTCTCTTTCTTCGTTCCTTTCTACAAGGATTGTTGCGCTTTATATAGCTATTTGATTTGGTCTTGGACCTGCTACAATATCTGACCTGATTTGTTATTTAAAACTGAATCTTCGACAGATTTTCTCTCTCAAAATCTTCTTAAATCTTCAGCCTTTAAACACTCCTACAAATCTGCATCAAATCTGTTTGTAACAGAAAATATCTCCTCCAAGATATTCGCAACCAATGAGACTAACAGCTCTCCCAATATCCAGCTAAAACGCAAACCCTAACAACATCACTAAACCTGATGTTATTAATCTTCAGCAGACCTGATGTCACAACATCGCATGTGACATCAGACATCCAACTTAAGCACTTAACATAAACCAATGTTAAGACTCAATGTTAAGACATCACCCATGTGACATCAACATTGCACAACTTTGTTTTACCAAAATTCTAGCCAATCCAAGAACCAACAGGATTACATTTGGGAAACCATTGATAAATTCCCTTAGGAACTAAAAACCTCCTAAAGCGACATTTTGCAATGGTATGGCCCCTTTTGCAATAATACAAGCAAGTAAGGTTAACATGAGAATCACTTTTGCTAGGTTGATCTCTAATCACATAAGTGTATTTTTGATATGGATTAACCATGCTTTTCTTAAAATGTGGTCTATCAATAGCAAAAATCATTTTTGGTTCTAGAGCCTTGTCAAGTTTGGCCTTAAGAGTTCTAACCTCTTTTTTCCAAATATGACAAGTATCACAACCAAAATTTAACCATTTACTCTTGTCTTCCTTAACATCTACCTTTGTTACTTCCACCATGGACTTTTTGAGAGCCTCTAATTCCTTTTCGGAATCGTAGATCTTTTGCTCCAAATGAGAAAATATTTGTTTATTTGAAGCTAAACGTTTAAAGGCTTCCTTAGCCTCATGGTGTAGAGTATCAAAAACATGTTGTAATTCAGAATAAGACATTGTATTAGAGTTATCATATTTAGAATGTCTTACCTTTTTGTTCTTTTTCCTTTGGTGAGCGGAAAAGCAAAGGTTGACGGACTCTCCTTCGTCACTTGAACTTTCATCACTAGACGATTCACTATCGCTTTCCCAAGCGATATAGGCTCTTCTAGGTTTACCTTGTTTCTTCCCTTGACGACTTTTATCCTTTCCTTTGTCCTTCTTCAACAATGGACAGTTCGGCTTATAGTGGCCGACTTTTCCACAGTTATAGCAAGACCGCTTAGTTTTTCCACTCTTTTTGTCTTTATTCTTGGAAGACCTTGATTGTTTTGTAAAGTTGACGAGGTTTTTCTCCGAATGTTGAATACCATTTTTATTTATATAGCGATTGTATCGCTTCACAAATAATCACATGTCTTCATTCGAATCCTCTTGCTCATCATCACTAGATTCACTCTCGTTTAGCTCATTTGCGGAGGACTTTGAACTAGAAGCCTTTAGAGCTATTAACTTCTTTTCCGCATCTTTGGTCTTGTTCTTTTCTTTCTTCTCTTTTTTCTCAAATTGGTCTAGGCTAATGAGCATTTGCTCATGTTCCTTGAGCTTCCCAAATAAAGTTGTGATGTCTAACGTCATTAGGTTGTTGGCTTCTTTTATGGCGGTCACCTTTGGTTGCCAATCCCTAGTAAGACACCTCAAAATTTTATTAGTAGCAACGTCATTGGAAATTGGTCTACCAAGTGAGTTAAGTCTATTGATTAAATGAGTGAACCTCTTTTGCATGTCGGCAATGGTTTCCCCTTGCTTCATGTGAAAGAGGTAAAACTCTTGAGTCAAGGTATTGATTCTAGCTAGCTTGACATCGTTAGTTCCCTCATGGGTAACTTGTAATGCGTCCCACATAGCTTTAGCACTCGTACAATGTGAAACTCTATAATACTCATCAACTCCCAATGAGGAGATCAGAATATTTCTAGCCTTCCATTGTGCTTCAGGCTTAGGTACTACCACGTTATTCGCATCGGTCATGGTTATTTCCATTGGACCGTTTTGTATAACGCTCCATACCTTCCTATCAATAGAATTAATTAATATGTACACGCATAAAATCCTTCCAGTAACTATAGTTTTCACCGTTAAAAACTGGTGCTCTATTGTAAGCCTCTTTCGGTTCGTTTGCCATTTTCTAAAAAAGTTATACTTGAAGCACTAGATTAACCGGTGCTCCTGATACCACTTATTAGACAATGGCAATTAATTTAGAAGGGGGGGTTGAATAGATCACTACTTTTTAGTTGTGAGTCGGCGCTTAAATTTAAAAATTGTTTGCGGAAGCGGCCGAGGACAATTCGTCTAAACGAACCGGTTACTGAGAGAATTGGATATACGTAAGCCAAATGGAATGAAAGGCTCGATGAGAAAAATTGAATCACAACTTAACTATTAATCAATTTACTAACAACACTCAATGTTGTGCAATCTCCAATGAACAATCAAAATAAAACCAAATTGACAATATATCAAACACCTTGTAAGCTTTCAATTAATCGAGCACTTGGAGTGCGAAACACTCCAAGCTAAACCTTCTATTTTAGTTAGTGCAGAATTTTCACTAAGCACAATCCAGAATGATTATGCAGTGTTTTTCAAATCAGTTTTTCTGCACAATACTATACCAGAATTTTTATCGATCAATTGAACAATCACAAGCGTAAACAGTTCAAAAATTAAAGGAGATAGGGAAAGAGAAATGACACCAAGTTTGTTTAGTCAGTTCCCCTTTCGTCCTCGCTTCGGGTACGTCTGCCCCCAATTCTAAATCTAGAATTGAGATATCTATAATCTTGTTTGCAAATTGTTTTTACAAGAGAAGCCTTAGCTATCACACACTCAAGAAACTCTGTTATTGCTGATACTATGTCTTCTCTTCCCTTGATTAAAGTCAAATCAAGTGCCTCGAACTTGTTGGATGAACCTCCATTAACCGTTACTAGATTAAATGAACACACCGGTCTTCAATCACCTTCACTCGGCTGATTCCGATCCAAACACAATTCGATCCCCAAACCTTTGTTGCACAATCCTCCGGTTGATGCTACTAGATCGACAAAACCCACCGTTCTTCGATCACCTAAATTCAATGCACACAAAGATCTGAACCAAAACCCCCCCAAATCCAATTGATCTTGGAGGACAAAACCCTAGAGGTTTTATTCAAAAAAAACCCACTGAAACACTCACCCCAAACAAGATACACTTCTATGTTTGGACGTTATCACCTCATGATGCAAAAGATCAACAAAAATGGTTATATGTATTTGTTGAGAAAATGCAAGAATGGAGATGAAGATGATGAGATAAAAGTTTTAATGTAAATCTTTCACTTTTTCTTGTTGTTGTGTAAAAAATGAGGAACCAAGTATTTATATGATGTTAGGGCAAACTACCACAAATAACAACATTTTGAACATTGGAAAAACCAGAAAAATAAATCACATCCAGCGAAGAGTTGACCATACTTCAATAAGGGTCAGCCTGCACTGACCCGTGGGAAAATTTGCGCAAGTTTGAGAACCATGCGTCGACGCATGGCTGATGAAAATGCAGAAAGAGGAATGACTCCAGTATGCGTCGACCAGAGGGTCAGCGTGCGCCAACCCGAGTAAAATCCAATAATGACAACCTTTCACGAGTCAACCAAAACTTGGTTTAGGTCGACTCAAGCTACCAAAACTCATAAAAACTGATTTTTGCACATGTTTTCATCTACTTAGGCAATGTTTATGCATGCCTAAGACTTATTGCATGATCACACACATGTAATAGACGTGCAAGACTCTTTCTATATATTTGGACACATGATTATTGATTGTTTATGCATTGTGAAATAAGAATGCCGACAACGATGAGATGATACAGTCCAAATTACATACTACGAGCTAGTACATGTTTTGACATCATTAAAATAAAGATCAAGTGTAAGACACCTTGCCCTCACAGTACCCCATCCCAAGTCTTTTTACCCGTAGGCTTCTTTCGTACAATGGGAATCAAACCTGTCAAGGTACTAGTGCATACATTCTAGACGAGCTCTCTAAATAAGCCTCCACTCTTGGAATGGTACAACTCAAGGGATTGGTTCTGACTAAGTGATCTCACACAAATGTGATTGTATTCGAAAATCACAAGGCCACATACGCCTTATTCACAAAGAACAACACATGTTCCATATAATGTCTCACCTCACCGCTAGACAACTACTTGTCATGGATGCACACCTAGGTAATAAATACACAAGCATTGTCATCTAAGTCATCTATCATTTCCTAGTTACATCACTAGGTCATTCCATTGAAATGTGATAAGGTTTTCCTCACTTTTTCTCAATCCTTTTTAATCACATAATCATCATTTTAATCAATTCACCGTCCACAAATCCACATGCATATTATTCATAATAATCAATGTAAATAAGATATAGTAACAATAAGTGTGCATGTGAAAAAGCCAAGAAAGCATCAAAACAAAGTATAAAAAACACTGACAGGTTCGTAGTGCGAAGGCCAGGCCAGGCCCCTTTGCCTTGAGCTCGTTGCGCAAACTCTGGGAGAGGAAGGAAAAATAATGGCAATGGCTAAAGGCCTCAGTGCTCGTTGTGCGAACTATGGGCGAATGTTCACCTTCGCCTCACTTTCACTCGCAGTTCGAGCATGACAGACTGTCACATTTGCCTACAGTTTGCTAGAGCTCGCAGTGCGAACCCTGCGATTTCTGCAATCTGTCTAGCAGAATAGGACAATCTCAAGGGGTTTTCAAATCCCACTCTTACCCAAACTCAATCCATCATCAATGTTAACATATTCACACATGAAACAACATTTTAAACCATAATATCACATCAATATCATGAATATAACACGAATCATATATTTTTTCATGGAAATGGAACAAGAACACCATAACCTAACTTTTCCCATTCTATCCGAATACTCTAACCTTGAGTTTCTACCTAGAACCCACCTCTAGATGATGAATAAGAAGTTATTGATGATGAAGATGAAGTTGCCTCTTCCTCTAGGGTTTCTTCATCTTCTCCCTTCTTTCTCTTTTTTTTCTCTCTCTCTCTCTCTCTATTCTTCTTTTCCTTTCTCTTACTATCTTTATTTCTTTCCTTTTTATCACTTTTCCCACAAAATAGCACAAAAACCATAAAGAGGTAACATGAGAAGTTAGTAATACTAACTTGGTTTAATGTCCAAAATTAAGGGTATTCAAAGTGTCTCTAATGTACCAATTAATAAAACCTCAGAGTCAGATAATATTAATTTAATCAAATATGAGCTCATCGGTTGCTCTAATCATCTCAACAGATAACTCTCAGAGCACAGTGAAACTCAGTTGATCTCAACTAATATTATTTAGAGCATTTAATAAATACGAGATATTACAAAATATCATTTCTACCGAATTCATCAAGGAGGTATCACACTCGGTAACAATCACTTTAGGCATCTCACCTTGGTCCTTCAACAATGTCTAACACACCTCTAAGGCCCAAGTAAAATTGTCCTCTTTTTTCACTCTCAAGAAATGCAAACCCAACAGAATATGTCTTCTCAATTGAGGTAACACCAACCATTGTTAGATGTCAAACATGTTATATATTTGTATGAAATACTTGGCATTTTTCATTTCTTTCCAATGGTAAATTGTGGATTTAAGTGATTAATTGTGTTGTAGTGCGTACATTGGAATACATGTGTGGAGCTTGTAATTTGTGTGTTAATGTGCAGGTTTAGGCATAAAAGGAGCAAAAGTGTGAGACACATGGAGTGGATGCAAGTTTCCACTGATATTTAACTGCAACAGAGCATTCGCAATGCGAAGGATCTGGCGAAGGCCCAGCGAAGGTTCGCACTGCGAACGACAGCGAAGGCGCCAGCGAATGATGGCAGTGAGTTCCACTTTTGAGATGACAAAGAGTTCGCACTGCGAACTCCTGGGGAGGGTCCAGCGAAGGCTCGCTGGTTGTTTCGCAGTGCGAAGATGCCAGCGAAGGGAGGCAGTAAGTTCTGGAATTTGATTGTCCTGGCTCGCTAGTTTATTCGCAGTGCGAATAAGCTAGCGAATGATTCGATGTACGAAGGAATGGTTCGCACTGCGAACGCACGATTTCTGCTTGGGGCGGTTTAAGTCTCAGAGGCACTTAAGGTGCCATTTTCTCTCATTCGCACTGCGAATGATGCATTCGCAGTGCGAATCCTGCAGAATTCAGAAGTGTATAAATAGATTTTCACTTTATTTGTTTGGGATATCTTGTTCATTTTCAGTAGAAACATAGTTTACAGTATTTTGATCATCAAAGAGTGTATTTTCACTTGGAGAAGCTGAAGTCGCATCCATTCTCGATTATTCGTCGTGGATGCTCATTCATCTCCTCTCTTTACTTCTTATCCAATCTACCATGAGAAGTGGTAGCTAAACACTCAATGTTGAGGTTAGAGGTAGTTGATCCTAATTTTATGTATTGCTTTTGATCTATTATGTATGAACAAAGTCTTTGATCAATAAAGATGATGTTGTTTTCTCTTAATGATCCATGTGTGATTTGTTTTACTCTAGACATAGATTCTACAAATCATGACCTAACAATTTTATCTCTTAAAAACCAAACTCTAGACATAGATTTGGGATTTGTTATTCGCATTGTGTTGATCTTAATGATCGTTGTTTAGATTGTTAGCGTGAGACATCATCTAACGGTCTAAACATCGACACTCACAACTTCGCTTTAGACATAAACTTAGTCGGGAGGATACGCGTTTATATTGGTCGGAAACCGAGTTCATATGCTTGATTAATCGTTTATACGTGAAAAGGATTAGCGAAACCTAACCTTAACATGCTTTTATCAAAACTTTTACAAAATCTTTGTCACCAATTAATCTTTGCTACAAGTGAATACTAACAACAATTGAGAAACTTTTGAAACCATTGAACTTAGAATATCACAACTATTGAAAGGCATGCATCAAATATCAAACAATCCCTGTGGATACGATTAAAAACAACCCCCCACTATTACTCTACTAACAACCATCTCCAATAATGGAAGTCTATACTTGTTGGTTTTGTAGGTTGAATCAAGTATGAGCACAGTAGGAAATGTATTGAACAACTTCATAGAATCATCATGAGTCCAAAATATATCTCTAACAGTAACTCCATCCCCGCATGTTCGGTACCTAGACACCTAATTGTTATCATCCAACAGTTTCAAGAGTTGTTGCATTTCAGTTCTATCCCCCATAAGCGTCTTATTAATTTTGTACCAAATATTATACACTTGTTTGATATTTGATATATGTTCGGGTCTTTTTCGTTTCAATGTTGCAAGTATATTTTTCGATTGAACCAAATTCAATGTCATGTAAGCAACATGTCCCTTCTCTTTCGGCATGAGCCAACACACACTAGGATGACTGGCTAATTTTTCACACAAATCATGGTTATGCAAACAACATATAAACATTAAATCTCTAGTTTTGTTTGCCAACATGTAACCACACACCTTAAACGGACACTCACATTTTTTTGAATCGGTGTCGTCTCTTTTAAAATTCTAGAGAGTCGTTCTATATTTCCCGCTTCTTTCACACGTCATTGTCACAAAAGCACGTTTTCTATCCGAACCATTATCGGACCTTCCAATAATCACACTAAATCCAAGTTTAGAGGCCTCCATACGATCCATTGAAGCATTTGATCACGAGATTCAAACTCTTGCTCGTTTTTAACTTGGTTACCAACATCTACTGCCTTCACAATAACACCTTGGACATTCGGGAAAAAAAACTTGTTTGAGAAAACACCAGGGTGCACCATATTTAATGAAAACAATTACAACATAACAATATATAAGCGCCACTGCTGAAAGCAGAGTTGGAAAATGAACACAGACAAGTTTCGAAAATGCATTTCCAGAAAAGTTCATACTCCATCCAGAGATACATTTCTAGACACAGCACTCATTTTTTTCAGACAAAATACATGATTAATGTGAGCAATGCAGTGTGAAATAAAAGATCTTTACCAAAAATTATAACTTCTTTTGCTCCTTTTGATGTGATGAACCATAAGACTAGAGTTTTGGAGTGAAAAAATGGATTGAGAATGGAAGGGTTTTTGGTGAGGGTTTGTAGAGGAAAACAACAATGACAACAATGGTTGTGTGATCATGCAACTATGTCTTTTATCAGATTATTCTACATATGCATCTCCATAAATATCTGACATGCAAAAGTGGGTGAATATTTTAAAATCCTGCCCAAACTTCTGGAGATGTGGCTCTGGAATTTCTACTGAACTGATCAATTATGAATATATTTCTAGAAATATTCCGGAGATATATCTTCGGAATAAGAAAAACCTAATTTATAGGGCACCACTCAGAATGACCTATGTTGAGTGTATATTAGATGCGCTCGAAGATGCATCCCCGAAAATTGATAAATATTTTAATATTTTTGCGTGATGCATAAAAAAACATATAAGATGCATTAAAAAATAAAAACTCAGTATTCTAATACATAGACCCAAATTATAGTAGGCCCAAATTAAAAAAAAAAAATAAAAAAAAAATAAAAAATAAAAAAAAACAAAAAAAAAACTCAGACTATAAATATAGTAGTGTTATACCCGTATTTGAGTATATAGAACCCCTAGTTGCTCATTGAGTAAACACAATCTTAGAACATGAATTGAAATCTACTTCATTTTTTCATCGTCCCTCGTTCAGATCTCATTTTTATTTTTATTGTTCATGAGATTATTATTCTTCTATCATCACCTCTATTCATCTGAGCCTTTTTATTTTGGAAGCTTAACACAACTGAGAAGAAGAAATAATGACTATAGTTTTCTTTTAGATTTTTGTTTTATGAATGTTATGTGAACTCATGTTTACTTTTATTTATTTTTAGTTTGTTGAATATTTTGTTGTGCAGTTGGTTGAAAAGATTGAGCAAGGAATCCTGAAGAAAGCAAGAAAGAGCTATATTTTATTCTCTCTTTTTGACAAATAGAAGATTACTGTATATATTTATTTGACAGCGAAGTTATATATTTTCAACTATGTTATAGGAATTGTATTATTTTGTGCAAATTGATATATGTTTCATAAATTTGTAAATGATATATATAAGACTAAATATTCTATTCATAAAATTTATAATATGATTAATATTAAAGAAGATAAGTTTTTTTTTTAACATTAAAATTGTTAATTTAATTTGACTTAAGAAAGTAATATAATCTTTTCAAATTAAACCAGTTTTAAAGTGATTATTATTGATAAAAAATTAAATTAAATTCAAATTAATGCATATAAATTAGAGTAAGCAATTAAATTCACTAAACTAAAATCCATTCAATCTATCTACCAAATTATCCATCCAATTCATCTATTATACAAAATATTAGTAAATGGATTGAATTCAATCCATCCATTAAAAGTTATAAATAAATCCAATTCATCCAACCATTTTGAAAAATTAATTGGATTGTTTTTATAATAAAATCATTAAAATAAATTATGTAACAATTAAATCATATGAGAATGCCATTTTTACGTAAGAACATGAGAATGAATCTGAATCATTAGATCTTAAAATAAATGGTGGAGATTATATGTGGTTTGTATTTTTCTCTCTTTTCCATTATTAAAATAAATTATGGAGGAGAAAGAAAAAAAACTGACACATAATCTCCACCATCTATTTTAAAATCTAATGGTTCAGATTCATTCTCATATTTTCACATAAAAATAACATTCTCATATGATACGTTATATATATATATATATATATGAAATTTTTTATTTTAAAACATTTGTTTTGTATTCCAAACTTTTTTATATTTTTGAAAATATTTGAATTTTTCATATTTTTGAAAAAACACGACTTTTCATATTGTCGAAAAAATTCGATTTTTTTCGTATTTAAAAAAACTCAGTTTTTTCATATTTCTGAAATAACCCGACTTTTTCATATTTCCGAAAAAACTATACTTTATCATATTTTCGAAAAAATCGACTTTTTTCATATTTTCGAAAAAATTGGACTTTTTCATATTTTCGAAAAAACTCGACTTTTTCATATTCTCGAAAAAACTCAACTTTTTTTTCATATTTCCGGAAAAACTCAACTTTTTCATGTTTTCGAAAAAACTCAATTTTTTCATATTTTCGAAAAAACTAAACTTTTTGTGTTTTTGAAAAAACTCGACTTTTTCATATTTTCGAAAAAAACTCGACTTTTCCATATTTTCGAAAAAACTCAAATTTTTCATATTTTCGAAAAAATTCGATTTTTTCATATTTTTGAAAAATCTCAACTTTTTTCATATTTTTGCAAAAACTCGACTTTTACATATTTCCGGAAAAAAAACTCATTTTTTTCATATTTTTGAAAAACTCAATTTTTTTATTTCTGAAAAAACTCGACTTTTTTATATTTTCGAAAAAAAACTGACTTTTTCATATTACCGAAAAAAACTCGACTTTTTCATATTTCCGAATAAAACTCTATTTTTTTTTTCATATTTCCGAAAAAACTCGACTTTTACATATTTCCGAAAAAACTCAATTTTTTCATATTTCCAAAAAAACTCAATTTTTTGTATTTCTGAAAAAACTCGACCTTTTTAATATTTCTGAAAAAACTCAATTTTTTTATAATTACTTACAAATTTAATTTTGTGAAATAATTTTTTTGTAAAATTTAAAATATAAATTATTAAAAGAAATTAATTGAAATATTTAAAGTAAGTTTTTGGATGGACAGATATCCATCCAATAAAGTAATGTTAACAGATGGATCAAATTCATTTTATCTTTAATGAATGAATTGGATTGAATATTTTTTAGAAAACTTTAATGAATTGTTAACGGACTAATTAATTGTTTTGGTTCATCCATTAATAATTCATATTCATCTATTCCATCCATTTTACCACCTCTAATATAAATGTTGTCAAATTAATCAATTTGAAACTAAAAAAAAAACTGCCCCTCTAATTGTTAATTTGAGATATTTTATATTTTTTTAATAACGACATAAATAATAGAATTGAAACAAAAATTTAAATTTGGTAAAAATGTTTCAACCCATTCAATTGGAACCGAATGATCGCCCAAATTGAACTGAATGGTCGGTATTAGGCCTGAATCATGGGCCCAGAGTTTTGGTTGAATTCTGTATTTAGGCCCTAATCTGACCGAACATGACTGTTTGTCCGGCTCTACCATGTGTTATTGAAGAGATAGAGACCTTCTACGATATCTGAGAAGTTGTCGTGCACTTCTCGTTTGCTTTTGGTGTTGTAAAACTGGTGTTTATATTAAGTTGATTTTGGTGAAAAAAATACTCAAATTTCGTATACTGAAGGGTCTGCTCTGCTAGGGTTTGATGACCATGGGCAAAAGGGGCGTCGGCCGGCCAAAATCTCAGGTGGCGGCGAACCGAAAGGGAGCTGTAAGGACCATTATCACTCAAGCAACGATCGAACAAGAGAAGGGATACTCAAATGAAACCAATACTGAACCGCAAGCACAGGTAGATGATAACACATCAGAGGAGCCTAAAGAACAACCATCTAACAATCAACAACCTGGAAGCATTGAAGACACAAGTGACAAACGGGAAACGTCGCCCAGAAAGACAACCGATACAATAGTGAAGCCATGGGTGGACATCATAAAGGGGAATCGCACAAGAAACAGAGGTATGCCCATAGATTTTGTCGCGCCTACCATTATCAATGGAGAAGTAGAGATTATGATTGAGGAAGCTGATGTGGAAGATGAATTGGAATTTTGGAAAACTGGTATGATCTTATTTGCATTAGGAGATTCACTTTCAATGAACGCGATTAAACGATTTATGGAGAATTCTTGGAATTTTGTTTCGTTACCGGAACTTTACTACAATGATGAAGGATATTTTATAGTCAGATTTAAAAATGAAGACGAAAGAAACGAAGTGATGACACAGGGACCTTACTTTATCCATGGAAAGCCTATGTTCCTCAGGAAATGGTGTCCGTACTTTGAGTTGAAAGAGGACCTATTAAGGGTGTTACCATTATGGGTGACATTGCCAAATCTTCCGCTACATCTATGGGGGGACCGAAGCATCTCCAAGATCACAAGTGCACTTGGAAATCCAATTACCACAGATGAGTGTACGGCAAAGAAGCTACGAATCTCATACGCAAGGGTTTTGGTGGAAGTGGATATCACTCAAAAATTGAAGAATTCAATTAACATTAGAGACCATAAAGGGAAATTGATTGAGCAAAGAGTGGAGTATGAGTGGAAACCTGCATACTGCCATAAATGTCTTAGAATAGGACATGATTGTGATAGTCAAAAGAAGACAGATAAGAACTTGAAAATATGGAAACTAGTAGCAAGAAAACAAGGTGATGAGAGACACACAGAGGGTCAAACTTCAACAGGGGTACCTACAATGCCTGCCCAACAAAAGGAGCATCCAAAGCAAGGACCAGAACCTGTACATGCCAATAAAGAAGATGAATGGACCACAGTTACACCTAGCAAGGACAAAGGGAGGAAAAGCTCAACCCCCACTCAGAAGAGCTCTTTCACGAGGTACAATAATTCTTTCACTCCTCTTAGGATTGGTGACTGTCCAATAGGGGAAACAAACTTTGATCCATGTTAGTTAGCTGGAATGTTAGGGGCATTAATAAGGAGGCTAGGCACAGGGAGATCAACTCCTTTCTCTCAAGTTTCAAAGTGCCTATATGTGCCTTACTCGAAACAAGAGTGAAAAAACATAATGCAAATATAATAAGAAGGAAGTTTGGAAGAAATTGGCAGTATATAGACAATTATGATCAACAGGAAAATGGAAGAATATGGGTTTTATGGAATCCAAATGAAGTTGATATTATAGTGCTCAAGGAACATGACCAGTTCATCCACATGGAGGTAACTGGTTTCAGCCAGCCTTATAAATATAGTTTAACTGTGGTATATGTTTTTAATAAGTTGGAATGTAGGAAGATACTATGGAGGGATATTGAAGAGCTCAGTAAAAGTGTCAATGGCCCGTGGATTGTTATTGGTGATTTCAACAATGTTATGACTAGTCAAGACAGGATAGGGGGTAAGGAAATCACATAATCAGAATATAAGGACCTAGTGGATATGATGAATCTTACTGGATTGTTTGAAGCCCCTACTTTGGGTCCTCATTTCACTTGGAACAATAAGCACACTGATGGCATCATTCACTCTAGAATTGATCGAGTTTTAGGGAATGCAGATTGGTTTCAAAAATTTCAAGATGTTGTGGTAGAAAATATGGCTCCAAATATTGCAAATCACACCCATGTCAAAGTCAGCATCCAGGAACATCGGGCCAGAAGGAGAAATGTGTTTTAATTCATCAACTGCCTGACTAAAGAGTAAGAATTCCTCCCGATCGTTGAGGATAGCTGGACAACAGATATACAAGGCTCACCAATGTACATATTATGGGAAAAATTGAAGCGACTACAACCTAGGTTAAGGCAACTGTCAAAACAATACAATGGTATTCAAGAACAAATTGCTGCAGCAAGGGAGGATCTACACCAAACCCAAACCAGAATGCGAAACCATGTGTTTGATGACCAAATTGTGCAGCAGATCAAGGATAAAACGGAAACACTTCTTCACTTAAACCAAATAGAAGAAGATATCCTCAAACAAAAAGCTAAAGTTGAATGGCTGCAATTGGGAGATCACAACAATTCCTATTTCCATGCAACAGTGAGGGAGAAAATAGGCAAAAGGGATTACATGGGCTGCAGGATTCCAATGGTAACAGACTGACTAGTCATTAGGACATTGAAGCTGAAGTTCTATTGTTCTATGAAAACCTAGTTGGTACTAATAGCAGAGAGCTTAAGGGGATTGATATTCCTACTATTCGAGCTGGCAAACTTCTGAATACAGAACATGCTAAGCAGTTGGTGGAAATGTTGATGACAATGAGATTTGGTCGGTCCTAAGCAGTATAGGGAATAACAAGGCCCCGGGCATTGACGGCTACAATGCCTACTTCTTCAAAGCAGCTTGGCAAATCATTAAACACGATGTGAGAGCTGCAATCTATAGCTTTTTCCAAACAAGCAACATGTATGCAGCAGTCAATTGTACACTGGTTACGTTAATACCAAAGAGGCCAGATGCAAAAACGATAAGGGATTTGAGGCCAATTGCATGCTGCAGTACTATCTACAAAATAATCTCAAAGATTATTACTTCAAGGCTTGCAAAAGTGATAGGCAGTGTGGTTGATGAGACACAATCAGCTTTTGTCCCTGGTAGATCCATACAGGATAATGTTATACTGGCCCAAGAATTAGTTAGAGGTTATGGAAGAAAGAATGTATCTCCTAGATGCATGATTCAGTTGGACATACACAAGGCCTACGACACGGTGGATTGGAATGCACTACACCAAATCATGTTGGAGCTGGGATTCCCTCAGGTTTTTATAAATTGGGTTATGGCATGTGTAAGTTCTGTATCATATAGATTTGCAATTCATGGGACACCTTCCAAACTTCTTAAAGCAAAAAGAGGTTTGCGGCAAGGAGACCCCATGTCGCCTTTATTGTTTGTTCTCGTAATGGAATATCTACATAGAACCCTCCATAGCTTACATAGAGTCCCTGATTTCAATTTTCATCCAAAGTACGAAAAATTGCGTATTATTAACCTGTTCTTTGCAGATGATATCCTACTTTTCACTAGAGGGGATGATGTTTCACTGAAGTTGACATTGGACAAAATTCAAAGTTTCGCAGATGCTACAGGTTTGTGTATCAGCCACCCCAAAAGCAAACTTTACATAGCAGATGTTGATGAGGATGGCAAACGAAGCATTCTCCATAAAACTGGTTTGGCCGCAGGCACGCTCCCTGTAAGATATTTGGGTGTGCCCTTGGATAGTAGGAAATTAAGTGTGCAAGCATGTCAACCCCTTATAGAGAAAATGATGAAAAGAATAACACATTGGAGCACGCATCTTTTGTCCTATGCAGGCAGACTTCAATTGCTCAGAAGTGTAATTCTCTCAATTTCAAACTACTGGCTGCAAATTTTCCCACTCCCCATAAAGGTCCTTGCTCATATTGAGGCTATATGCAGAAGGTTTCTTTGGACGGGTAAAAGTGAAAATAGTCGGAAAGCTCCCGTCTCGTGGGACCGTGTTTGTGACAGTGTATCGGCAGGTGGTATGAATATGATCTCGCTCGTAGAATGGAATAAAGCTACCATAGGTAAACTGTTGTGGAACATATGGGATAAAAAGGACGTGCTTTGGATAAAATGGTTGCACCAGTACTATATGAAACAAGAGGATATTCAACAGTTCCCGCCGAAACAAGACGTTTCTTGGGTTGTTAAGGCTATCTTTAAGAACAAAGAGGTCCTAACTAATTCTGCAGTTTGGCAGGACTTCAAAACAACTGGAAAATACACCACAACTGCCGTGTATCATATGCTGTGGACTGCTCGACCGAAAGTTACTTGGAGGGTTCTTTTCTACAACAATATTGCAAGGCCGCGTGCAGTTTTTACTATGTGGCTGGTTTGTAACAATAGGTTGCTGACTAAGGACAGGGCGGAGAAACTTGGAATAACCACAGACGGCAAGTGTGTCTTTTGTGACGATAATGAAAGTATACAACATCTATTGTTTGAGTGTGGGCACACAAAACAGGTGTGGAAGAAACTGTTGCAAGAGTTCCATGTTCAACATGAACCTTGTGCGTGGAATGATGAAATCCAATGGGCAATCCGAAATACTCGAGGCAAAGGTGTGAAGACAAGGATTATTAAGGCGCTACTGGCTGAAACAATCTATCATATATGGAGTGCTAGAAACAAATGCATTTTTCAAAATGGAGATAAACATGAGTTAAAGAGCCATGAAGTCAAAAATGTGATGATGAAGAGGGCGGAAAAATATGCTAAAGTGGTAAACTATTGTAATAGAAATAACATAGTGAATTAGATCTTGTGAGTGTCGTTTTGTCTCCTTGAGCCCGGATCGGTAATGATCGGCGTTTGTAATGAATGTTTTTTGGTAATATATTTTCTCTATTCCAAAAAAAAAAAGTTAGATATAGTAAATAAAACAGAGTAAATATTTAAAAATTATTTTAGTATTTCATTATAAATAGACAAAAAAACTAACAATTTTTATGAGATTGCATGCCCGAATTTATTTTAATTGAAGATGGAATATTCGGTATGTTTCTTCGTAGACGGATTTTTATCTTCATATGTAAAGTGGTATAAAGCATCAACCACAATATTAAACTTATTTGACTTAAAGCATCAACCACAATATTAAACTTATTTGACTTATATTAATGGGTTAGAAATGGTATCAAAATAATTTTGATAGATAAAATTGTTGTTCATGAGTTTGAGTTTATGTAAGTGATTGTACCTGGATCAGACAGGAGAACGGTGACCAGCGACGTCGTGAATCCTCACCTCCGGTGATGGTGAGATGGCGGGGGGGGGGGGGGGGGGGGGGATGGGGGGAGGGGGTGTACCTGCAAGGTAATCCGACGCTCAAGTAAGGTACATGTCATAAGTAAAAGCAAGTACAGAAAAAGGTTATAGTGTATGAGATTGTGTAACCTGACCCTCTCAAGTGAGAGGGTATTTATAGAGAGCCCCTAGCGCGGGGCCAACGGTAAATTGCATTGGCCTGGACTACAAGGCCCAATCCAAGCAACTGCCAGGGCTTACGTGGCGTAGTGAAGACCCGCACGTGGTCTTCGCCCTGGTGTAACGGTCCCTAAATCTCCGGAAGTAGGGAAGACCGATTCTTTCGGGAGTAGGAAGTTACAAGAGAACGTGTCCTCGCAGGGAGGAGCACGTAGGGTGTCGGGGAGAGGGGTGTCCGTAGACCAGATGCTTCTGCCCGACAGCCTTGACCTCGCGTGCCCGACGACCAAGAACGCTGGCCCGTGCCGGACACGGGAGTGGCTTTGCCCTTGTTGGGCTTTCGATGGCATTGGGCTTCGACTTGCCAGACAGCAGGGCAGGCACTGGCCCAGTCCAGAACAGGAGCCCCCCAAGTCGTTGCTCTGAGGTGTCAGAGCAATGACTTAAGGATTAGCACCATGTCGAGGAATCATCCCGTTGAGGAAGGGATTTTAAACGAGGGGCGGTTGGTCAGCCGGGTAGAAATAAGCCAACTTGCTCGCGCTAGCCTGGTCGAGGTTAGGTGACGCTGCGGGGATACGAGAATTTTGAACCGAGGAGAACAGAAGGACGCGTGATGGGGAATGAAGAGACATGCGTGGGAGAGCGTGTGCCACGTGCCGCATCTCATCATTGCCTAGGGCGGCTACGCTAGGGTAGCGTAATCGATTGCCTAAGAGCCATTGAGGCTCGTGAGACCCTTATAAATAGGGGCCATCTCGTTTCATTTCCATTTTCGCTCTCCCTTTGCTCAGACTTTGCCTTCTTTCGTTCTCTCTCCAACTACCGTTCTCCGCCACTGACAGCCGCACCGGAACCCTACCGGAAGTACCTTTGAAGTAAGTCTCTCTCTTTTTCCCTCTTTTGTTTGCATTTGTAGGGTGAATCTATGGTGAACTAATGAAGTTCCCATGGAAATCACGAAATATCCGGCGAAAACGGCGGAATTTCATAGTTTAATCGCTGAGTCTCGCGGGGAGAGACGATGATATCCATGAGGACATGAAGAATGTCCCGGGGTCGTGAGATGAACATCTCTCAGTTCTTTTGTTGAATCTCCCGGGGAAAAAAGATGAAATCCCCAGGGAAATGAAGAATATCTCGGGGACATGGGTCGAATATCTCGGGGTCCCGCCCGACGTCGCTCCCCGCGGACCTGAGGATGGTCGCGGGTTCGCGTTCCCCGACGTTCCTTCCTCGCCCTTTCACTTGATCAGTGGTGGAGGGGTGGATTTGATACGGGTCATCGAATTCACCATTTCCTTCCGCTTTTCAGGTAAATGGACGTACTGCCAGTGGCCGAAGGATCTTTAGATACTTACGACGAGCCCGACTCACCCATGGCGGAGACAGCCAGCGTCGGGGAGGGATCGCCCGACGACTGGGCCTGCGAGGAGGCCGTAAACATGATGTCCCTGTTCGTCGACGGGGACGAGGACGACATATTTTGCACCGTCGAGCACCGTCTAGTGGGCTCCGCGAAGACGTGGAACTTGTTCAGGCTGAGGCCACATCATCGAATATGCTCGACATACAGCGGGAAGCGGTTTCCCGTATACGAGTTCATGTTCGACGAGGCAGGGTGGCATTTGCCCTTCACGGATTTCCAACAGTCAGTGTTTGTCTGGCTGCGTTTGGACCCTTCTCAGCTCCACCCCAACTCTCTCGCTTTCATCAGGGCTTTCGAGCTCGTGTGCAAATACCTGAAGGTCGGGGCGACCGTGCCCTTATTTTTTTCGCATTTTCCATCTTCAACGGCAGGCCGTCGACGGTAAGCATGGTTGGGTGTCCTTCAAGCAGGTGAGCAGTCTGTTTCACACTTATATGGACTCTGTGCGAGATTTCAAGTACCGGTATTACCTTGTGAGGTCGGTCACACTCGAGGCCATAAATTCAGTGTACCATCGGGTCGTCGAAGAAGTAGATGGGCGGCGAGAGGAGGCCCTTGTGCCTAGGTTCCCATTGTTCTGGACTGAAGAACACTTCAAGAGGGGAAAGGATAGCTATATTGTCAGCCCTGGTAAACTCTGTGAAGGGGATCGCTTGGCTCACGAGGCCATAGTCAAGTTCGTCAGTGGGTTTAACAAAGCCAAGTTCGTGACGCCGAACGGGGACTTCCTTCTGGGCGACGACGGGGAGGTCTTAACGAAACGTCGATTGATCAACACTAAGGGCTCTCCTCGAGACATTTTCTGACGAGGAGGCTCTCGAGCTGTTAGGTGGGGTTAGGCCTGTTTTCGGTCCGGTCCGGACCGGGTATCAGGGGATCCGAAAAATGGACCGAAAATTCTATCGGGTAGACCGGAACCGGACCGAAACAGTGTTGGATACTTTTTTTTGGACCGAAACCGGACTATTACTTTGGATATCCGATAAAAGTATCCAAATAGTATCCATTTTCACTATCGGATAAAAAAAATTATCCATTACCGAACCAATAGCATTTTGGTCGGTCCATTGGTCCGGTTCCAATGGACCGGTTCCCGGGCCGGATTCCGATTTTCCAGACCCAGTAACAGCCCTAGGTGGGGTGACCTCCTCGACCTGCTTTTCCCTTCTTCTAACTTTTTGAGTTACTGACCTCCTTGTTTTTTGTGTAGGTAAGATGTCGACTGCTGAGGAGCCCTTCAAAAGGTTGAAGGCTAACCGCATTTCGAAGAAGGGAGGTAAAGGCCGCATCGAGCAGCTCCGATCGCAGGTCCCCGTTCCAACTCTGGGAACCGGGGGTTCCTCTAGTTCTCCCCAGGACAACGACTCCCCCAGCACTCAACCCTCCCCGAAGAGACAACGGCTTGCTAATCATGTGGACGTCGACCTCAACGAGAACGAAAGTCCCCCCGCCGTGAAATTTGTGCTCCCGCCTTGTCACTCGAAGCCGAACTTCTTCACGGGGAACAATTCCCTATGCGTTGGTGCCCCCGAAGCTCAGGCCATCTTGGGTGTCGACAGGGTTTCTCGGAGAATGGCGCTGGTGGAGGACGTGTCCGCGGTGATGCGGATATGCGGTGCTGCCTTGGTTCTGAACGACGAGGCGTGCCCGGAAGACGAGCTGAACAGGTTGCGAGAGAGTTTCAGGTCCATCTCAGCTGAAATGGAGAAGGTGGGCAAGGAGCTGGCTGACTGCAAAAGCCAGAACCAGGCCCAGATCGAGCTTCAAGGGAAGTTGGAGGAGAGGTTGAAGAATGCTGAGGAGGAGAGGAAACGTCTCTCGGCGAGGAACGTCGAGCTGGAAGGGTCTGTTCACTAGGCTGAGGAGGAGAGGGAACGTCTCTCGGTGAGGAATGCCAAGCTGGAAGAGGCTGTTCATCCTGCTGAGGAGGAAACTGAGGAGGACAGGTTGTTGACCTTGCGGGCAGCACTGATAGCGAAGCTCAGGGAAGCTGAGCAGGACAACCTCGTGGCGGCTGACATAGGTTTCCGGAATGCCGTGGAGCAGCTTCGGGTTCTCAACCCCGACCTTATAACTGAAGGGACTGACCCCGACTATGAGGTGGTCGATGGTCAGATCGTGCAGCCGATGCAAGAGGACGAGGCCGGCGGAGGGGCAGAAGAGCACGGGCAGCCAGAGGGGACCGTCGCTGATTAGGTCTTTCCTTTCTCGTTTTGTTTGGCCTGCGAGCCATTTTTATTTTTTGATGCTTATGCCTGGCCTGCGCGCCAGGGGCTTTTTGATATTTGTCTGTAATACCTATACAATGGGCTTCTGCCCGCTTAACGCATTTTTGTTTATTTGCTAGTGTTATGTTTGCACGTTTTCTCTTGTGTGTGATGTTATTGTATTTGCTATACTTTGTTTATTTTTGAAGTAATAGAGATTTTGGGGCTTGCTCGACTTCTATAATCCTCGACTGCGTGGGGAGCTGGTCGAGTGGCCTGAAGTGTATTCCGACCTTCAACAAGGCTAAGAGCTCGGTCGAGGTCTTAGCTTTGTGGCGTGAACTTCCCATCACGAGTTGGGTGTTCTGCCTGAATGGTACGACGACGATGGGGCTCGATCGAGGTGTCCTTTTCGGATCAATGGTCCTCGCGCACACACAACGCGACCTTGATCATTGCGTTGAAGAGGAGTGTCGCGCTTGTACCTTAGTGCGCCCCCGTAATCGCGATGTTGGGGTGTCGCGGGCAGTGTCTAACTGTAGTATTGCTTGAGCTTCTCAACATTCCATGGTCGAGCAAGTTCCTCCCCGTGTAGATTTTCGAGGAAGTAGGCTCCCGTCCCCGTCTTTCCGTGGACGCGGTACGGGCCCTCCCAGTTCGCGACGCGTTTACCTTCCCGCGAATCTTTTTGGATCCTTCGTAGAACGAGGGTGCCTACTTGAAAATCACGCTTAATAACTTTGCTGTTATGGCGTAAAGTAATTTTTTGTTTAAGTGAGGCTTCCTGTAGGGAGGCCCCTGTTCTTGTCTCTTCGACGAAGTCGAGTTCTTCCCTTAGGGCCTCGTTGTTTGCCCCCTCCTCGAGGGGAGCTTCTGTCCTCCTCGAGGATTCCCTGACCTCCACGAGGATCACTGCTTCCGTTCCGTAGGTCAGGCGAAAGGGAGTCTCCCCGATTATGGAATGTAGGGTTGTTCGGTAGGCCCAGAGGACGCTGTGGAGTTCTTCGACCCACCTTTGTTTGGCCTCGTCGAGCCAACGTTTAGATCCTCGAAGGATCACCCTGTTTGTTTCTTCGGCCTGCCCGTTTGTTTATGGGTACTCGACCGACGTGAAGTGCTGCTTCGTACCTAGTTTGGCGAAAAAGTCTTGGAAGTTCTTGTCGGAGAACTGTGTCCCGTTGTCGGTGATGATTGCTTGGGGAACGCCGAACGAAGGAAGGATGTTCCTCTTGTAGAAACGGAGTATGTTAAAGGCCGTGGTCTTGGCTAAGGCTTCCGCCTCGATCCACTTCGTGAAATTGTCCACTCCGACGATAAGGTATTTATTCAGGTATGAGCCCCCGACGAAAGGTCCGAGGATGTCCATTCTCCACCACACAAACGGCCACGGGGACGAGAGCATTTTGAGCTCATTGGGGGGAGCGAGGTGCATGTCCCCGTGCCATTGGCATCTATCGCACCTCTTAACGTGCTCCTTGGCGTCGTGTTGCATAGTGGGCCAGTAATACCCTACCCGAAGTACTTTGCGAGCTAAAGATCGTCCACCAAGGTGTTGGGCGTTGATGCCCTCGTGAATCTCTTAGAGGATACCGGGGACCTTGTTTTCTTCGACGCACCGAAGAAGGGGGATTGAAAATCCTCAGCGATACAGTTTATCCTCGACTATCGTGTACGAACACGCTCGTCGTTTGACCATCCCCGCTTCCTTGGGATCTTCGGGGAGCTTGCCCGTCATTAGATATTCGTATACCGGTGTCATCCAACAATTAGTGTCCCTGATAGCATTTACATCTGTCGTTGGAGCAGGCATGTTGATGCTCGGATGAGAGAGTACTTCCTGGATGACTGACTTGTTTCCTCCTTTCTTCTTCGTGCTAGCCAATTTAGACAGAATGTCTGCCCGGGTGTTGTGCTCGCGCGGGATGTGGGTCACCTCCGCGGAGATGAAACTCTTCATTTTTTCCTTTACTAAGGTTAAGTATACGATGAGGCAACCATTCTTGGCCTGATACTCTCCCCGGACCTGGGAGGCCACGAGCTGGGAATCAGTAAATATCTTAACTTCCTTGGCCCCGAGGTCCTCGGCCAAACGTAGCCCGGCGAGGAAAGCCTCGTATTCTGACTGGTTGTTCGATGTTGGGAAGGATAAATCGAGGGAGACTTCGATCAGGATGTCGTCCTCATTCTCGAGGATGATGCTTGCCCCGCTTCCTTTCGAGTTGGACGCCCCATCGACATAGATTGTCCATCTTTGGGCTCCGTTGGTCGAAGGATCGAGGATGGTCATTTCAGCCACGAAATCGGCCAGTACTTGAGCTTTCAAGGCTTTCCTTCCTTCGTATTGGACGTCGAACTCGGCGAGTTCCAACGACCACCTGAGCATTCTTCCCGCCATGTCTGGTCGACCGAGGAGTTGCCTTATTGGCTGCTCGGTTCTTACCACAATCGTGTGTGCCAGGAAGTAATGGTGAAGTCTTCGAGCTGCGGCGACGAGGGCCAAGGCAACCTTTTCGATCTGTTAATATCTTATTTCGGGGCCCTGGAGGGCTTTACTGGTGAAGTAAATCGGTTTCTGCCCGTCAGGAGTTTCTCGGATAAGGACAGCGCTGACCGCCTCTTCCGTGATGGCGAGATACAAGAAGAGCGTCTCTCCGTTCTCTGGCCTGAGAGGACCGGGGGCTGCGACAGTACCTATTTGAGATGGATGAGTGTTTGCTCGCACTCCTCTCTCCATTCGAAGGTGGCCTTTTGGCGAAGAAGTTTGAAAAATGGGAGTGCGTATTGGGCTGATTTGGCGACGAAGCGGGAGAGGGCGGTTATCATCTCGTTCAGCAACTGTATGGATTTCTTCGAGTCCGGGTTGGGTATCTCGGAGAAGGCTCTACACTTGTCGGGGTTCTCCTCGATTCCTCTCTCTGTGAGGTAGAAACTAAGGAATTTTCCTGCCCGAACACCGAAGGTGCACTTGTCGGGGTTGAATCTCATACGACATCTCCTCGTTGTGTCAAACACCTTTTTGAGATGAGTCGTGTGGTCGAGTTCTGCCTTGGACTTGAAGATCATGTATTCCATGTAGACCTCGAGCATATCGCCGATCTCTGCCCGAAAGACTTTGTTCATCATCCGCTGGTAGGTCACGCCGACGTTCTTTAGGCCGAAGGTCATTACGTTGTAATAGTAATTGCCCGACTCGGTCATGAAGGTGGTATGCTGCTTGTCGTCCTTGTCCATGGGGATTTGGTTGTACCCCGAGTAAGCGTCCATGAAGGACAATAGCTTAAAACCTGCAGAATTGTCGACCAGCTGGTCGATGTTAGGCAAAGGGTAAGAATCTTTCGGGCATGCCCGGTTAAGATCGGTATAATCAACACACATCCTCCATTTTCCATTATTTTTCTTAACGAGTACAACGTTGGACAGCCAAGTTGTGTACTTGGCTTCCGAAATGAAATTTTCCTCTAGGAGGTCTTTTACAGCTTTTTCAGCAGCCTCCGCTTTCTCCGGAGACTGCCTATGCCTACGTTGAGCTATGGCCCTAACGGCAAGGTCTACAGTCAATTGATGACAAGCCACCTCGGGGTCGAGTCCGGGCATTTCTGAAGCACTCCAGGCGAACAGGTCAGAATTCTCGCGAAGGCAGGCCTCCAGCTGCTTCTTCGCCAGGTCGGGGAGTCCAGAACCAATCTTCACACTTCGGTCGGGGTTGTCTTCGAGGGTCACCAACTCGAAGTCTCCGTCTGGGATAGGGCGCGTTGGGTAGATAGGCTGCCCGTTGCCTTCAGCTGGAAGGTCATCCCCGGCGGCATCTTCTGGATCCTGCTCCCCGGGGAACCTGCTGTCGAGGTCGACCGCGTTGACGGGCGGGAGTGGCATCTGCTCTGCGCCTGAAGATATCTTTGCTTGGTTCTTGGGCTTGGAACCAATGATGTTCAAACCCTTGATGGCAGCGTCAAAGCATCTTCTGGCCGCCTCGATGTCCCCGTGCATGGTGACCACACGACCTATGGCGGCGTAGTACTTCATCTTTAGGTGGGCCATTGAAGGCACCGCAGTAAGTTCGGCCAGGGTGGTCCTCCCCAAGATGCAGTTATAGAGGGAGGGACAGTCGACCACCAGGAAGCGGGTCTTGATCTGTCGGGCAGTGTTGTCGATCCCGAAGGTGACCATCAGCTCGACGTAACCCCACGGCCTGGTGGTGGTGCCGTTGAACCCTTGCAAATCCGAGCCCACGTATGGGGTTAAGTGTCTTTCGGTGAGCTGGAGGGTGCTAAAGAGGTGAGCGTACATTATGTCCACTGAGCTTCCCTGGTCGACCAGGATCCTGCGGACGTCGAAGTTGGCCATCTGCGCTCGAATCAGGAGGGGAATAGTTGCATTTGGCGCCCTTCCGGGCAACTCCTCGAGGTAGATGATGATTGGGTTTGATCTCCCTTGCACCTTGTCGAGGGTGGTGGTCTTCGCAGACGTAGCCAACTCTAGCTCGTCAAACTTCCTCTTTATTGATCCAACAAAGATCTTTTCGGGGGCCCCGCCCGATATAACCATCGTCTTTGGGAAGCTTTCCCATGTGCTGTGGGCAGCGATGAGGTCTTCATCGGGGAAGCTCCTCTAAAGGTTGCGGACAGCCTCGACGTCCTAGATTCCCTCGGGAATGCAGAAATCCTCGGGTCGAGTAATGTTAAGGACGACCTGAAGTCGATTCTCCCCGTCTAGATGGGTCGTATCCTCGACGCTCTGGGCGTCCCGGTTATCTGCTCGCGGGGGGTCATTCTTCTGGGCGTACTTCTTCAGATGGCCATCCTTTATCAAGATTTCGATTGCATCCTTGAGGTGGATGCAATCTTCGGTGACGTTTCTGTGGCTGCGATGGAACCTGTAGTACTTGGACCTATCAGTGTTTGGTTTGGGAGCCGTCGGTTTGGGAAGACGAACGCTCCCCTTTTGAAACTCCGAGTTGGTGCATTCGGAGAATATTCGCGAGTGGGTCGCGTTGAGTGGAGTGTAATTCGAGAATATACCAGCAGGACCATGGGAGTCCCGAGATTGGTTGTCCCTCCTCCTCTCTCCTCCATGTCGAGGTGGAGGAGATCCTTCATCTCTGTGGCTGCGGGAGCCTTCTCGTCGTCGCGAGTCGAGGGCCAGCTGGGCGGCCTGTGACTCCTCGAACTCGATGTAATACTGAGCTCGAACGAGTAAATGTTCCAAGTCTATGGGCTTATGGATGCCCACGGTCTTGGCGAAGTCAGTTCCAGGGCGCAATCCCTTCGCGATCAGGAACTCCTTCATCTCATCGGTCGCGTGGACCTCGACAGCTTCTCGGTTAAACCTCTCGATATAATTTCGGAGAGATTCATTCCGTCCCTGGAAGATGGCCTCGAGGGACGCCACCGTCTTTGGATGTCGGCATGAAGCGCTAAAATGTCTGGAAAACCGCAGCTTGAACTGTTTCCAGGAAGTGATGGACTCTGGAGCAAGTCGTTTGTACCATGTCATGGCCCATTTCCTGAGAGTCGTAGGGAAGAGCCTGAACTTAATGGCTCCTTGAACGTTCCTAAAGTTGAGCATCGCTTTGAAACTCTCAATATGGTCGTCAGGATCATTCGTGCCGTCATAGGTCCCTAGCTGTGGGGGCTTCAACATGCCCGGAGGTATCGGGGTGTCCATAATTTCTTTGGACAGGGGAGTTCTTGGATCGTCTTCGTCGTTTCGGACCGGGGACCTGGACGGGGAGTGACGGTCTTGCCCAGATCCTAGTCCCCGAGGAGGATTCTTGGGCTGGCCCCTGGGTCTATCGCCAGCGTCTCTGCTCCTTTTCTTGGTCGTCTCTTTCGGGGGAGGTGAGTAGTGACGTTTCTGGGTCACTGTTGGTTGAGGGCGTTCCAACCGTGGGCCGCGACCCTCGTGTCGCGGGGAGGGACTACGGGAGTCCGCCTGGGCAGTCTTTTGGGGAGATTGATGTGGAGAGGGAGGACGACCGTGTCTTCGCGGGGAAGAACGTCGGGGTCGACCTCTCTCCAGAGCTTCGATCCGGATGTTCTGTTGTGCGATCATCTGGTTGGTCTGGTTGACCAGGGCGAATAGGGCCACTGTACTGGGATCTGCATCGGGCGGTGGCGGAATAGGCTGGTACACGGCCTGCGGAATCACCTGTTCGACGACATCATCAGCTATGTCCTTGGAGAATGGGGAGCTGATCTGCCCATCTTTGATGTCGACGTCCTCGACTTGGACGACAATGTTATCTTCACGATGGTCGTCATTTTCGGAGGGTGCGGCGACGGCGTCTGGTGCTTTGGTTCCAGATATACTAGCCATGGTTGTTGAGAAGGAATGCTTTGGTTTATCGAAGGAGAAAAACGGGGAAGCAAAGAGTTTCCCACAGACGGCGCCACTGATCGTACCTGGATCAGACAGGAGAACGGTGGCCAGGGACGTCGTGAATCCTCAGCTCCTGTGATGGTGAGACGGTGGGGGGGGTGTACCTGTAAGGTACTCCGACGCTCAAGTAAGGTATAGGTCAGAAGTAAAAGCAAGTACAGAAAAAGGTTAGAGTGTATGAGATTGTGTAACCTGACCTTCTCAAGTGAGAGGGTATTTATAGAGAGCCCCCAGCGCGGGCCCAACGGTTACTTGCATTGGGCTGGACTGCAAGGCCCAATCCAAGAAACTTCCAGGGCTTACGTTCCGTAGTGAAGACCAGCACGTGGTCTTCGTCCTGGTGTAACGGTCCCTAAATCTCCGGAAGTAGGGCAGACCGATTCTTTCGGGAGTGGGAAGTTACAAAAGAACATGTCCTCGAGGGGAGGAGCACGTAGGGTGTCGGGGAGAGGGGTGTCCATAGACCAGATACTTCTTCCCGACAGCCTTGACCTCGCATGCCCGACACGGGAGTGGCTTTGGCCTTGTTGGGCTTCCGATGGCATTGGGCTTGTACCTGCCAGACAGCAGGGCAGGCGCTGGCCCAGTCCGGAACAGTAAGTAACTCTTTGAGGTTGCGATGGTTGGTTTGAATGATGAAAAAAATATGATATGAAGTGATTAGATTGGATCTTCGTGGTCTTCGCGTAGGGCGGATGATGATGCTCGTAGGAGAGGAGATGGGTGTACCTGCAAGGTACTCCGATGCCAAAGTAAGTTTGGGCTAGAGAGAAAGCAAGTACAAAGCGTTTAAGTATGAGTTAGAATATTGAATATTAAATATTGAAAATCTGACCCTCTTAAGTGAGAGGGTATTTACAGAAAAACCCCCAGCGAGGGGCCAAGGTCTCCCATGTGGCCGAAACATCTGATCGACCAATGGGAGACTGCCAGGTGGAGGGTCAGGCGCCTGACCCTCTGACCTGGTCCAACTGTTTCCGTGAGATCCAGGGAGACAGTTGGTCGCGTGAACTGTCAAGCGCGTGAGGAGGATGTGCCCACCGGCTAGATCGTGCCCAACGGCTAGATCGTCTAAATCTCGTTATTGGCCCTTGCCAAAAGCTGGACTAGGTTGGGCCTTTCCCTACTGTGGGCCAAGTGCCTGTCCAGTCTAGAACAAAATATAAAAGAGATTGTTATTGCTAAAATGCTAAATGGTTGACTTTCTCGTTATACCTTGAGGAGAGTCTTAGATGAATGGTTAAGGTATCTGTTTTGTGTATAATTATTGTGTTTTGTCTCTTCTATTTTTCAAGCATTCCTTATTGATAGGTCTCCCTTCACTGGCACACCTTCCTGTAACGTCTGTCGTCTCCATAATTATTCCCATAACACCCGCCTCTTCAATGATTGTAACTCTCCATTCATAATGTGTTTTTCATAGCTGTATCTTGTGTCCTTTCGCATGGAATCTGAGCCTTGTCGTCGGCTCGTCCTGCATGATCGAGACAATTCTCGATTCATACAAGGTCGACTCATCTTTGTTTTGTCTGGTTGTTCTTAACTGGGATACGATTTATAAGTAGGAGTATAACCTTCCGATTAGTAATTCTCATCATACCTAGCGTTATCGGGCTTGCTCCACGGCTAGTCAACATAATTTTCAGGTATGTACATAAGCTCGCCGAGCATGAAGTTGGAGGACTATATTGTTCGGACAAAATAAAACCCGGAAATGCCTCTCTCGCACATGTTCCAAACTGGAAATGTCCTCCCGACCTCCTCATGTTCTGTACTATCTTTTAGTGACGTGTTCTAGTGTATCTTTTTCCATATTCTCTTTTATCTCAGTATGGATGGCTTTTTATGGGAATCTGATCCTTTCAAGGATCCCCAACACTTTGAATTCCTTGGGTCTTTAAAGGGATTTCATCTTCATTGAAGTTACCTATTCGTCATAATCTCTTCAAAAGAAAATTTCAAGATTTTCAATTCCTCATTAAGATCAGGTATACTTACTTTCATTTCCTTGTTCCATGCTATTTAAATGGATATTATTGATGCATGCAATGATTATACCGATATACCGAGAACCCTGAGTGCTCGAGAAATAAAATATCTTTAGGATTTTTATGTGAGAGGTCGTAGGGATACTTTGACCCAAACTAAGTTTGATCGTATTGTAAGGGAGCCCTATGGAAACATTTCCATTTAAATTAGTGATTCTGACTCTGAATCTTCTTCATCAGGTTCCTCGGTAGAGGTGTTGATGGAGACTACAGACTCCTTTGACGCGGAAGTAATGAGTTACGACCATAGTTCTGTTGACGACTTTGAGATTGCTAAACTTCGTTCTCTAAGAAATGTTTCCTCCACAGTGAACAAAGATGATGTTATTTTGGAACCTTGTATTCCTAGGGAACGCGTTTGTATAGTTCTCTCTAGGGGAGTTAAAGATGAATATTTTCATTTTTATGTTGGGGTTTTGAAAGTGTTCCGGACTGGGCCAGTGCCTGCCCTGCTGTCGGGCAGGTCCAAGCCCAATGCCATCGGAAGCCCAACAAGGCCAAAGCCACTCCCGTGTCGGGCACGGGCTAGCCTTTTTGGTTGTCGGGCACGCAAGGTCAAGGCTGTCGGGTAGAAGCATCTGGCCTACGGATACCCCTCTCCCCAACACCCTACGTGCTCCTCCCCGAGAGGACACGTTCTCTTGTAACTTCCCACTCCCGAAAGAATCGGTCTACCCTACTTCCGGAGATTTAGGGACCGTTACACCAGGGCGAAGACCACGTACTGGTCTTCACTACGCCACGTAAGCCCTGGCAGTTGCTTGGATTGGGCCTTGCAGTCCAGCCCAATGCAAGTAACTGTTGGCCCCACGCTAGGGGCTCTCTATAAATACCCTCTCACTTGAGAGGGTCAGGTTACACAATCTCATACACTCTAACCTTTTTTTTTACTTGCTTTTACTTCTGACCAGTACCTTACTTGAGCGTCGGAGTACCTAGCAGGTACACCCCCCCCCCCCCCCCCCCCCCCGTCGTCTCACCATCACCGGAGCTGAGGATTCACGATGTTGCTGGCCACCGTTCTCCTGTCTGATCCAGGTACGATCAGAAAGATTTTAAAGTCCAATTTTCCTTCACTGACTTTGAATCTTACATGTTAAAGGTTTTGAATATCGCCCCTTCCCAACTTCGTCCAAATAGTTGGGGGTTTATAAAAGCCTTCGAAATAGTTTGTGAGGCCACAGATGTAGAACCTAGCATAGGCTTATTCTTCTCCTTTTTTGAAATCAAAGGCGTTGAAAAAAGGGGATGACTGATAATCAGTGGCCTTCTAGGAAAGATAGTTCTTCAAGCCTATACCTCTAACTATAAAGGTTTTAAAGATCAGTTCCTTCGGACTGAATGTGGCCCAGATGTCCTCAGGTGTTCTATGCCTTAGATGGATCCCATCATTTTCCTATCTATTGGAGTGAAAGTCCGCTTTTACTGTCCGGTTTCGACTTTGATAAATTGAACGATCAGGAAATCAAATCCTTAGCTATATTAGATGTTTTTCACATGATGAAAATCTAGGATCTATTGTCATTATTCGGAGAACAAATCCTTTCTTTTTTGGGTAATTTTTGCTTTTATTTTTTGTTACATTCCCGGGGTAAGTCTTTTTATTCTTCTAACATTTTTCCCTTTCCTCTCCACAGGAAAAATGACTAATCCGTCGGTAACAGAGCAGAAGAAATTGATGGCAGAGGCTCGGGTGACGGGGCACGCAATCGGCCAAACTATTATCAAGTCAAACCTGTCCGGCTTGGAGACCCGGGTATTAAAGAAAAGGAAGCTGGTTCCGAGCAAGACGGTCTCAAATGTCTCAGGTCCGCATGCTACCCTCTTTCACCACAGTAAGATGCTCAACCGGGATCCCCAAAGGCTATGAAGACTTTGATGAGTGACGAAGTTTGTAGGGCTGACTGGGAGATTTCCTCTTTTATGTGTGAGGTTGGTGGGGGAGACCACTCCAGGTCGTCCAATGAATTCAAGTTCAAGAGTAACAGTTTTAATGGGTTGAAAATCCTCTATGATCACTTAAATTTCACATAGGACGTGAACAAGGTGAAGGCCATTTGGAATCAAAAGCTAACCCAGACTATTAGCTCTTACCTAATGAGATGCGTTGTCCTCACTCGATGGTTGTTTGAGGGCGGGGATGACATCGAGCAGAATGAGGTTAACCTTAGACGTGAGATCGACCAGCTAAAATACAAAGAGAAATCATGGGTGGAAAAAGTATCTGAGCCGGAGAAGGGATTATCAGAGGAGAAAGCCGAGAGGAGAGAGGTCTGAGGCTTTGAAACAAGAACTGTAGACAACTATTGGCAAACAGTCCGGGGAGATAAAACTTTTCCATGAATCAATCGTCCACTTACAAAGTTATTTGTAACAAACTCAAATTGATATTTTTGATGGAGGTGATGTTGCCTTTGAAAGAGTGAAGGCTCAGGTCCTATGCATCTATCCTGATCTTGATTTGTCAGAGATGGATTTTTGAAGGTTGTGGTTAACGGTCGTCTTGTAGACATGGAACAGATCGAGCCCTCCCCTGCTAATGGTCCAGTCTAGGTAGCCCATACCGTTGACACTAATTCTGAAGTTGCCGACGAAGATAAAAACGAGGAATATCTTTTGGTATCTTTTTTTGTAATGCTTTTAAGTATACTTGTGCTTTACTTTTTTGGCTTTGTACTCGGGTCTTGTTATGACCCGTAATGTAACTATGTTTTATTTTATGCATGTAACCTTTGCAGTTTATTTTTCCAATTGGGTTTTCTTAGCTATCCCTATAAGGTTTTTCGTCATACAAGACATAATCTAAGGACTTCTCTAATAATTAGTCCTCATATATATGCTATGATCAAGTTTTCTTGAGGAGAAACATATTGAGAATATCTAAAGGTTTTAGGTCGACGTTTCTGTGATCCTGGCTTGAGTCACGATAGTCCGCTTATGTTTTACTTATTTTTCTTCTAATTGATCTTTAATCATGAAATTCTGGTGCATGTGCAGAATTCAGATGTCCTAGAAGATGTCGTTCGACATCTGGTCTGACATGATCATAAGTGGCAAGGTATAATCCAATAAACATGGTACTGAAAAGAAATAGGAGCAAGACACACAGAATTGTTAACCCAGTTCGGATCTAACTATCCTACATCTAGGGGCTACCAAGCTAGGGATGAAGTCCACTATTAGTAGTATTAATTCAAAGCTAAACAACCCGTTTACAACTTATCACTTAATCACTACCCAATGACCCTTCTACCTAGATCCTCTCTAGATATGAGAAACCCTTCTCACTCCCAATCATCGCAATGATGTCTAGCAGTTGACAATCCGCCACTGCATCAACGGCTCTTTACCTACACAACAATTCAGCACGGAAGACACCCTTCCAACACACAACTTAGAGTTACTTAAAAGCTTCCTCCAAGAACAATACTCCTCTTACTTAACAGTTTCGAGGATCACACTAACAAACTGTCCAACTCACAGGTCGAGTGGTACAGGAACCAACCCTAATGATAGAACTTTACATCTTTGGTTCATCTCTCAATTAGGTTATAAAACATCTATTTATAACCTATTCCCAACTGGATTTGGGCCTTCAATCACAGCTTCAGCAGCTGTTACAAATCAGCAGAAACTTCTGCTACAAATCAGGTCTTCAAATCACTAACTTCCTAAAATATCTCCATATTTAGAAAGTCTTGGTTCTTCAATATTTTCTCTCTATCTTGAGTCTTCAGACCTAAAATTCAGCGCCTCATGATTGTATAATGTTCCAGAATATTCTGCATTAGTTAAAACCTAACAGAATTAACAAACCACTTCAGTTCTGGCGCGATGTCGAATGGACCTGGATGGGACATCTTCTTCGACATGTTGTTCCAGTAGTTGAATAACTTCAACACAACATGTTCCATTGCACAATAGGACTCCTTGCTGTACCTGTTCTTTCATGATGATCTTAGCAAGTTTATTCATCCTATTTTACATTACTATTATTATTTATTTTACAAAATTAATGCCAACCCTCAAAATTAAAGAACTAACATTCTCCCCCTTTGGCAAATTTTGGCTAAAACAAATACATAAGCATTACAACTCAGATTACAGCAGCAATTACAACCCTACACTATTGTCAGTAGCCATCAGTAGCTACAGTGTAAAACAACCATGGATAATCATCTTCTTGAACAACTTGAATGATGTTAGAACATCATGTTTGACAACTTTTTCAGCACAACACCTTCAGGCAGCACAGCAGGACTTAAGAAGTAGAAAGTCCCGAAGTTATTTGGTGCACGTGAGGAAGAAGATATCTTACTCCCCCTTAATACAGCACATTTCTTTTTCCTTTCAACACAATCTTCGAACACTTGAAGAAGACTCCTCCAGAAAAGAAATGTCTGTCTAGACATCGAAGACCAATGGTGGCATGAGAGATTTCAGCACACCTTAATTGATCAGACGCCCCTAGTCGACCTGTGGCATAAGATGAAACTTAAGAAGTATCGATCTGTCAACCCAGGTAACTCAGAACACAAGTCACAACTGTGTTCATAACTCAGGACACAAGTCACAAAGACTCAACACTCAATACCAACTTCCCCTTTTGACCATTCTGAAACACATTTGGAATTGCACACTCCAGACACAGCATCTGCGCTCCCTATTTAACAGACCCTTTCTCCCCCTTTTTAGCCAAAAATTGGCAAAGAGAGCCCTCACAGAACCAGAACCAAGACGTGCTCACCCAAATACAAACAAACGACATAAGATTTAAGAAACAAGAACACTCACTTGGCTGAAGGAGAAGAGAACAACCCCTATAAATAGCTGACCGGTTACTTTGGAATTTACGAGCTTTGAATATGTCAAGGTTCTCAGTCAAAGAAACGCTATTTTAGGAAAAAGAAACTCCATCCAAATTCAATGTCTTCCGTCCAAAACTGTCTTGACCATTTTTATGGTTTCCTAACTGATTTTTACCATAAATTGTGCCAAAACAGATCCATGCACAGTCGAAGTCACGTGTTTCACCTTATCCCGTCACCACCGTCCAAAGTAATTCCTTGTTTAACTCAAGCAAAACATGTCCTGTACCATGTTCTGACATCTTATCAAAACAAATCTGCTAAATGTGAAACTCCTCCTCGAGATAGGAACCAGCTGTTCAAGCTAGTACACTCCCCCTCAATCCATCAGTCAACACACAGACCCTTCTAGATTCCTTCATCAGAGAGAAAAATGAATTCTCCCAGAAGCGACACTTCTGCACCCTTGAGGAAATAGTCCATAGACATCATCCTTAGCTCCCCAACCAATGATAGCACAATGATGTTACCACATTTTCAACATGAAGAACTGCCTCTTCTTGAAATTTTGAGCATAATCTCATCATGTTTAAACATGGTCTTCCAAATCCAATATAAAAGCCCACCTGATTTGGAATTTCTCACATATTCCATACCAAATGTCTTTAGATTACTTCCAACTCAAGATAAGGACTGCCACCACCTTTACCACTGACAACACCCTTCTGTCCTTACATTCACAAGCTCCTAATGAAGTCTTCATTATGAAAGTAGTCATGTATTGCCAGAACAAACTACTTATCATCAAGATCAGAATCTGCCCATTCTAATCCACATTATGCCAGAACTGCCACTTCAGACAATAATGCTGCTTCTTCCAACTCCAAACGTATGGTACACAACAAACAATAATGTTGTAACAAAATGTAGGACATCAGCACGAGACCAAAGACCACACCACTTGATCACAACCAGCAACCAGCAGACAGCCAGACAAGACCTAGGCTCATCCTACTAGGGCGGCCTCTACCAATGCACCAGACACGAAGTTCTGGTATCCAATGTGCCAAAAAAAACTCTCAAGAAAACAAATTCCCATTCCAAAGGCAGCTTTGACCGGTCAGGCGATACAACCAAGGTCTCTTCATCCATTATAAATACCAAGCCTCCTTGCTCCTACCAGTACACCAAGCATGAGTCAGTCTAACAAGAGTGCAGGAAAGAGACACATGTAGGAGGACAAGAAGCCAGATCCTCAGAAGTTGAGGGACACAACACTGTCCACAGCTGGAGCATCTTCAGGAGCAACACGAACCCGAAAGGCATCAAAAATAAGGATGAAGACCATCAAGAAAACTCAAGTGCAACTTCAAGCTTCTGATGACGAATGGGACGAAGATTGGAAGGCTTTTCTTGATTCGGGGGGTTGGGAAAACCTTTAGACCCTTTGTATGGTGTTTTCACAAATCTTGTATGCTTTCAGAAAATATGTAATAAAATTCTGTTTTAATTATGTTCCATACTACATCCTTATGTCTCCAAATTCTTAATCTGCTGCACAATACGCGCTAACATATTTATCAATCTCCCCCTTAACATCACACGTCCAGCTGTATAGAATTGTAACACTCTCCCCCTATCATGTGCTTCTTAGTACCTTGAAGAATGGAAAACATAAGACGCATCTTCATGTTTTCAAGAGCTCACTCTTTGTTCAACTCATAAGTTGAACACAATCATCACTTGTACCAATACTCACATGATCTCAAACTGAACAACTTTCCTTTGCAAGAGAAATATAATAAATGAATGAAGAACATGAGACTCATCTTCATGTCTTCAAGAGAACACTCTCTGTTCAACACACCTGCTGAACACACTCACCAACTGCTTAATTCTTACACCAGTCCATATGTGATCTCTGGAGATGCACACCACAGCATTTTGCTCAGTCAACAAATGTTAAGACATCAGTCTTGACATCATGAAAAGAAAGAAAAACACCCCATTTCACAACCAGAATCTCCAAACATCCCTTTTTAAGCCTTGGGACCAGCCATCTCATCACAGAAGCGTGAGAGTAGTAATCTTTCATCCAACTCTCATCATCCAGACAGCTTGAGACATGTCTTCAAGGACTTCCAAAACATTCTTCCCTTTAATAGCAGCACAGACTGTGATTAGATCCTTAAGTGTACACAGTCAATACAAATCTAGCTTCACAAGATCATTCAGAACATGCCTCCAAAAAGAACATGACCTTGATCTTTGGCCTTCATGTTCAAGAAGTCTGCTAGAGATAATACTTCTTGAATCTCAGGTTCTCCACTCCTGCAGCAAGGACCAGAAATAAACTGACCTCAGGAGTAAATAACATGTTGATCACACCTTGATCAACTTACACATCTAAGATAAGTTTCAAGGCCAAAAACTTCTTAGACAAACCACCCAGATGCCTCCTCTTCCAGATCAGGAGTAGGTTCCAAACTCATGTGATCAAACCACATTAGTTTAGCACCCAGAGCATCTGCTATGCCATTCCTATAGACATCAGAATTCTGCACACTTCTGACGTGATGTTCTAACACAAGATAGGACATCATTCCAAGGAACACAACAAGAGATCAAGGACTGGAGATAAGTCCTCTTAGGAGTAGAAGCAAAAGTAAATTACTTCTCTTCCTCACACCTTCACTTATCAATGCCTTTATGAGTGGACTTGAACAATAATCTTCAAGTATCGTTGACACTGTAAGTTGAAGCAGTCTTGCATAAATCCCATCACCATAGGATATACATTCAGAGAGGAACAACCTTCTCAGTTACAACCTTAGGAGTTTTCAGATAGATTCGCAGCGGATCAAGATACAAACTCCTCAAGGCCCTCAGGTGTCATACATCAGCCCTAGCATCATGAATCAGGTGACAACTCAATATCACAAGTTTGAAGATAAATCAAACCTGACATAATCACAATACAGCAGCTATTCAGCCAAAAGATCCAACAGCGCATACCACTGCCTGTCACGAACAGTCCATCCTCCACTTCTAGGGACCATTCTCATAACTATATGAACTACTCCAAGTTCAAACATCTTTTCAGTAGAAAGCTTCTACCTTGCCCATGAACCAGAAAGTATCTTCCCTGGGATCTCATCCAGATACAGAACAAAATGACCTGCTCTGATACCAATTGAAATTCTGGTGCATGTGCAGAATTCAGATGTCCTAGAAGATGTCGTTCGACATCTGGTCTGACATGATCATAAGTGGCAAGGTATAATCCAATAAACATGGTACTGAAAAGAAATAGGAGCAAGACACACAGAATTGTTAACCCAGTTCGGATCTAACTATCCTACATCTGGGGGCTACCAAGCCAGGGATGAAGTCCACTATTAGTAGTATCAATTCAAAGCTAAACAACTCGTTTACAACTTATCACTTAATCACTACCCAATGACCCTTCTACCTAGATCCTCTCTAGAAATGAGAAACCCTTCTCACTCCCAATCATCGCAATGATGTCTAGCAGTTGACAATCCGCCACTGCATCAACGGCTCTTTACCTACAAAACAATTCAGCACGGAAGACACCCTTCCAACACACAACTTAGAGTTACTTAAAAGCTTACTCCAAGAACAATACTCCTCTTACTAAACAGTTTCGAGGATCACACTAACAAACTGTCCAACTCACAGGTCGAGTGGTACAGGAACCAACCCTAATGATAGAACTTTACATCTTTGGTTCATCTCTCAATTAGGTTATAAAACATCTATTTATAACCTATTCCCAACTGGATTTGGGCCTTCAATCACAGCTTCAACAGCTGTTACAAATCAGCAGAAACTTCTGCTACAAATCAGGTCTTCAAATCACTAACTTCCTAAAATATCTCCATATTTAGAAAGTCTCGGTTCTTCAATATTTTCTCTCTATCTTGAGTCTTCAGACCTAAAATTCAGCGCCTCATGATTGCATAATGTTCCCGAATATTCTGCATTAGTTAAAACCTAACAAAATTAACAAACCACTTCAGTTCTGGCGCGATGTCGAATGGACCTGCATGGGACATCTTCTTCGACATGTTGTTCCAGTAGTTGAATAACTTCAACACAACATGTTCCATTGCACAATAGGACTTCTTGATGTACCTGTTCTTTCATGATGATCTTAGCAAGTTTATTCATCCTATTTTACATTACTATTATTATTTGTTTTACAAAATTAATGCCAACCCTCAAAATTAAAGAACTAACAAATCATACATGAATTTCTATGCCACTAGTGTTCTTATGGTCGTTGGTATAACCTAGTGATACCTGGGTAGAGAAATACTGAGAGCCCCAGTATGAGTTTTGAGTTTTGTGGTAATCCGGGCTCTATTATTGGATTCTTACCTAGTAATTTGACAAATAAGAGCTGACTAGTTCTAAAACATCGTGGTCGAGTACCACCATCCTGGCCGGAATGTAAGAGGGCGAATTAGCGATTCACACTTTGAATCGTGAGCCAGGCTCCTAAGGGATGATCTCGTTTAATCTTTTATAGTATATACATATATAGTTCTAATACATTTTTATCATTCTGTCAATAATTTATCTTTTCAAATAGACATCATATGAGCGAGTTAGCTTATCTTCTTAACTGAAGTTTGTTACGTATAACTTTGAAGCCCCGACAGTGGGCTTTAATGACTTTCAGAGATCTCAACAGTCTTGGACACAAAACTAGCTAATTATGAGTAGATTATATCAGATATCAGATTGTTTAAAGTTAAGACTATATCAACTTTGCGTGACCAATGTTTAGAACTCCATGGATTGGATGTCAAAGTAGATATTAGAGGGTTCTACTTTGCATGATTCGTTCAAAACCAGATACGTCAGAGGATAGCAGGTTATTTGGATTCTGGCTAGAGGTATATTAACGTAACTCTCCTGCAGCCGATTATGCCATAGGCTTGTAAGTGGCTTTGACTTTGTCTAGAGCTATATTAACGTAGCTCGGCCGAAGCCGAATTTCCCAGAGGCATCAAGTGTGCTTAGACTTCGGCTAAAGGTATAATAACGTTGCTCGGTCAAAGCTGATTTTTCTAGAGGCATCAAGTGCGCTTGGACTTCGACTAGAGGTATATTAATGTAGCCTGGTTGAAGCTGATTTTGCAAGAGGCATCGAGTCATCTTGGACTTTTGCTAGAGGTATAATGACATAGCCCGGTCAAAACCGATTTTTCCAGAGGCATCAAGTGTACTTGGACTTTGGCTAGAGGTATATTAATGTAGCCTGACCGAAGCCGATTTTTCAGAGGCTTCAATTGCGCTTGGACTTCGGCTAGAGGTATATTAACGTAGCCCGACCAAAGCTGATTTTTCCAGAGGCATCAAGTGCACTTGGACTTCAGCTAGAGGTATATTTGTAGCCTGGTCGAAGCCGATTTTTCTAGAGGCATAAAGTGCACTTGGAATTCGGCTAGAGGTATATTAACGTAGCCCGGACGAAGCCGATTTTTCCATAGGTATCAAATGCGCTTGGACTTTGGCTAGAGGTATATTAATGTATCCCGGCCGAAGCCGATTTTTCTAGAGGCATCAAGTGTGCTTGGACTTTGGCTAGGAATTATATCCAAGGACCGTCTCGTCAACTTTACAACACATTTGTTTTCCATGGGTGCCTCTTTAAAAACCCTCTCTGTGGGAAAATAGTGCATCCCCATAATTTTATTTATGATATTTATTACAAAACCTAGTCAAGATAAAATTAAAGGTTTATTACATTCTAGACCTGAGGTATCCTATTTTCCATTAATCCTTCCAACTTACGAGCCCCCTTACTTATTCTTTCATTACTTGGAACTGTTAGGCTTTTCTTCTTGATGTCTTGTATCTTCTTTGCCATCCGACCTCATCTGTAAAATATATTTTATTCAACTAGGGCATCAAGCCCCTTGGTGATTCTCTTCCCTATTGCAAATTCTTTTCCATAGGGCACTTTTTCGATTTTGTCCAATTAATCAGGTGCAACGTAGTAGGACTATAACAAATATTGGGCCTTCTCGTCTCCGAACTTCTTGCTTCCCTCTGAATTTCCACTTGTTCTCCATACAATGGCTTCGTTTGTTACCCTTGGCGCTATTAAGAATTTTGTCCATCCGATTATTATGGGCAGTGCCTCTGAGACATCTGACATTCTCTCGCCTTCATCCTTCGAGGATAAACTGATGCTCTTTTGAGGCATCCGTAGTGGTGAAATGTCACTCGGCATCGTAACTCCTTTGATTTTCATTCAACCTTCTTGCGTATTTTCTTCCCAGTTGACATCTATTGAATTCACTTTTAGTTGATCATCTTTGACGGGATCTTTGGCTTGATCCTTCTTTTTAAGTCTCAGGCTATCCTTGTAAATTTCCTGGCTATTCCTTGGTCACCCTTTATTATTCCTACTCGACCGTATTCTAGAGTTTATTTAAGCGTGAGATATAACATGGACAACACTGCTTCTTGAGCATTGAATGATGGCCTGCCAATAATAATGTTATAGGGAGATGCAACATTAAAAATTGGAAATATATCCTCTATTTCCTGTCTCTTCAGCCATCTCTCCTGCCCATTCATCTAATGGCTCAAAAGTATTAAAAATGAGTGCCAATTGCTTTAACTCACTTTGAAAAGTGAGCAAAATGTAAATGTGTGGCCATGATTAGAGCAGAATGGGCTGCAGAAGAAAAAAAACTGAAGACGATCCAGGTCCTTAAAAATTAAATACCTTACCTTGAGACTTTTTGCATTATCTCCACTATCAAAAGTCGTCATTATAGGCAGATACCCAAGTACCTACACGTGTTCTCCAGAGAATACCACCAAGGTACCTTTAAATGACAACAACTCTGAGGTATCAAAGTTCATCCCCTTGAATGTGTCCCAGTATAAAACGTCAGCTGAACTTCCGGGATCTATCAAGACTCGTCTCACACTCCAATCCTGGATCTGAACCTTGATCACCAATGGATCATTTTAATGAGCTAATATTCCTACTGAGTCATTTTTGGAGAAACTGACTGCGGTCGAGCTTTCTCTTTCCCTCGAAGGCGTCCTCTATTCGATGCGCATAACTGATCGGGCATATCTTCTTCTAGCTGAACTTATCTCTCCTCCTTCAGCGAACCCTCCTGCAATGGTGTTTAGTGGCGAGTTACTCAGGCATCATAAACTTCTTTTGTATTCTTTCCCTTCTTCTATACCAAATTTTCCGTGTTGTCTTCTCGGGGAGGACTGTTATTCCCTTACTGTCCTCCTGTGTCTTTGACATATGATAATAGCCTGCCCCTATGGATCAAGACTTTGATTTCCTTCTTTTAAATGGTGACAATTTTCGGTATGATGTTCGCGAATTCTATGGTATGCGTACCATGAATTCTCATCTTTTCTTATTATTCCATTTACCCCACCTTTTGGGCGCCTTGGTACGAGCAGTAGATTGAGATGACATACTTCCTTCAAGATATCTGATCGACGAGCACTTAATGGTGTATACTCCAGTTCTCTCTCGAATGGGCGTCGGGACGGTCTCAGTACCAGCCGATCCCTGGCTCTATTTTTTTAGTATTCCTTATTGTGCCTCGACCCTTCCTCTCCAGTTTGTGCTTTCTCTTTGGCATCCCGTGATCTTTTTTCCATGTTACTCTCCTCTCCTTTGATGTAGCCTTCTGCCTGGGTAATGATTTCATTCATGCTGGACGCCGACTTTTGTGCTAAAGATTCATTAAATTATCCATCCCTGAGACCGTGTTGAAATGCTCCAACGAACATTTCTTGTTTTGGGTGGGATACCTTGATGGTTTCCTCGTTGAACCTTGCTAAATATTCTTGTAGAGATTCCGAGTATCCTTGTCGGACACTAAACAAACTTGTAGTTGATACCTTCTGGTGCTTACATGCTGAAAAATGTTGTATCATCTTTTTAGTAAAATCCTGATAACTAATGATAGAGAATCTAGAAAAGCTCATATACCATCGTAAAGCTTCGCCTTAAAGGTTCCAGCCATGATTTTACACTTAAGGGAGTTAAAAGCTTCTACAATTTCCATTTGATTATTAATTGTAATGATATGTTCTTACGGATCGGTTTTACCATCAAAAGACGCTAGTGCTGGTGGTTTGAAATTCTCTAGAACCTTATCGTCCCAGATAGCTTCTGACAGAGGTTGGAAATCTAGGGACTCATCCTCTTCCTTTTCTTCCTACTGGCTTTGATTCTATAGAACCTGGACACTGTCTTGTAAAGTTTCATTTCCTGATGGCGGGCCTCTACCACTGCCAACAACTGGGTTATATCTGGTGGCGGAGGTGGATCACTTCAACTGGGAGATGACCCGAACATCGTATCACTGAATTGTTCATGGTGGTGACAAGTTTTATTTCTGGTCTAGGTAAGTTTTACCGGGGCCCCACAGTGGACGCCAAATGTTCTTACTAAAACACTAAAAGGTTGGCCTTCTCGTTACACCTCGAGGAGAATCCTATATGAATGGTTAAGGTGTATGTTTTGTGTATAATTACTGTGTATTGGTTTTCCCTTCTGTTTTTTAAAAAATCCTTATTTATAGGCCTCCTTCACTGGTACACCTAACTGTAACATCCGCCGCCTCCATAATTGTTCCCATAACGTCCACCTCTTCAATGATTGTAACTCTCCAGTCATAATGCATTTTTCATAACCGTCCCTTGTGTCCTTTCGCATGGAATCTGAGCCTTGACATTGCCTCGTCCTGCATGATCGAGATAGTTCTCAATTCATACGAGGTCGGCTCATCTTTGTTTTGTCTGGTTGTTCTTAACTGAGATCTGACTTATAAATAGGCGTATGAACTTTCGATTAGTCATTCTCATCATACTCGACATTACCGGGTTTGATCTTTGGCTGGTCAACATAATTTTCGGATATGTACAAAGATATCATTGTGTCTTCTTAACTACACTATGTGATATCATGAAAGTCCCTCAATTATGTCGATGTCTTGAACATACGCAATAAAAATAGTTTATTGAAATAAGTTAGTGGATGCTCTCCTTACAATAGCAGTATACCCATAACATGGCCTAAAGAATCAGTTTGAAGTTTGAAAAATAAAAGGCGTAGAAAAATCTGTAACACAAGACTAGCGCACAAGCAAGAGCATTTTTCGATGCTTCAGATGTTACTTAAGTTATTTTAAACAATTTAAAGGAGACCTTCTTAATCTCCTCGAAGAGGGCAATCATATAGATAGTTTTTCCCTTGACATGCGTCCTAAGATATTATTGTCTAATAGGGGATTATAAAAAGGCATTTTAGTTTACAATGCTGTGTAGCATATACTTGGAGAGACTCGATATACCTCACGTCATATGAGATTGGAGAGAATGAGGTAGGTCGCATGTGACACAATATGATCTAATGTATATTATGTTTTTATTTTTTTGTGGGTATCGTGATTTTATGCATATGTACAATATATCATGTATTATGAGTTCATGATACATTGATATTACCTATTTTGTTAGGTATTTTGAGTGATATTTGTATAGAATACATGTTTAAATATAAGAAAAATATGTATTTTTTTAAAAGTATGAGTTTAGTTTCTTTCATTAAATTGTTAAAATGTGATATAGGGAAATTATTCAACTATGTAATTTATTAGGGATAAGTAATTAGAAATTGTGGCTTTTGAATTAACGAATTTAGAACGCTCAATTTAGTGAGTTGTACACTAAAAAATTGGGTGCAATGACCGTGTTAATTCCACGTAGTATTTTAACATATTATAAATTTAATTAATACAGAGTTCATCATCAAGTATGCGTAAAAGAGTTGAAAGAAGATTTAATTGCCTTTAGTAATTGATTTCAATTCTATTAATTTTCTCATTTTATTTTCGAACCAAATAAACTTTGAAATTCCCCCTATTATTTACTTTAATTCGCACATAGTTACTTTGTTAAAATTTATAAGCTTTGTAGAAACAAATTTTATTTATTATTTCGACGATACTAGTACATTTGCTAGAATTGTCCATCAGTGATACATGAGAGAGGATAGTGATACATGAGAGAGGATAGGATTAATGAAACATTTTGGTGTACATAAAACTCTATAAATGTAAATTTTAATTAGCAAAAAGTGAAGCATTATGTGAAGGAAGGCAAAATTTAGAATCATGTCACATGGATTGTATACCCCTCTCACTATTCTTTTTTCTCTTGGATGGACACTGTTATGGATTTTGTGTTAGATATTTGAATTTTTATTAGCAATTTTTATGGAGTTGTTTACCTTTGTTTGATGTAGGTGATGATGAGCTTAACTCAAAGACGAATTCTTCTAAAGAATGAGGAGGTGATGAGGACCTCCAATAAACTCAAGGACAACAAGAGGATGTAATTAAGTAAATCTAAGTGAATTCAAGTGTAGATGGAAGAAACTTTTCCTATTTTGTTGGGTTTAAAACTCGTTGGAGAGCCAATAAAGACAAATTATTTCAAGTGTGGTTTGTTTCTAATTAGAGGTCTTTGTTTTTTTTTTTTATTGGAAACTTCATTCATTAAAAACCAACAGCAACAGGTACATCAGAATGGAGGGACTGATAGGGACAATCCCCCAACCAAGTCCTATTGCCAACAAAATGGCCAATTTTAGCTAAATTATGTGCTTCAAAATTAACAGACCTACTAACAAAAATAATAGAAATTAACTTAAAACCATTCATGATAAACCTGCAGTCTTCAGCAATATGGGCCAGGACAACATCTTCCAAGCAACCATTAATGCAATCTACTGCATTTTTGGAGTCCGAATGAACAACCAGCTCCTCCAAATTAATACGCTTTGCCGTCTGCAAACACCACCTAATAGCCAACATCTCCGCAGCCGTCGAATTTGTGGACACCCTATCAGTTTTGCACGCAGTCAACACAACTGTATTATCCTTCCTAATGACACATCCGAACGATACAGTACCATTATTCCAAACAGCAGCATCAACTCTTATAACATGCAACCTCTTATCATTCTCAAGCTGTTGTTCTGGTATTCGGTTTTTTAGACTGGTCGACGGGTTCCACCTGTTGAACTCCTTAACTGCATCCACAGCCTTCCGCGCCACCACCAATGGGAATTGTTTAGTGCCATTGAAGATGAGTTGATTTCTTGCAAACCAAATATTATGGATCAAGGAACAAACCACCTGGATAGCAAACTGATCTTTCACTAAGAGAATAGTTTCCAGCCAGATACAGAACTCAGTATTATCCTGCACACGAAGTCCAACCGGGGAGGAGAAATATGCTTGCCTAGAGAACTCGCAGTTGAGTAAGATATGGTCTACCGAATCGATCTCATTATGGTAAAAAGGACATGAAGGGTCAAGTTGCATACCTCTTCTCAACAGATTACCACGGGTCGGGAGGATATTCTTAGCGGCTCTCCAAAGAAAATTCTGTATCTTATTGCTAAGAGGGATTTTCCAAATCAACTTCCACAGCTTTTGATTAGGGACGGAGGACGGTCCCGGTTGAAGGCTTACTTTTCCACTCATACAAAAATGGTACGCAGACCGAACAGAATACTCGCCATGCTTTTCATAGTGCCAAATCAGCTCATCTTTCACGTTATGCAAAGACAGAGGAATGCTTGTTATTGATGTCGCTTCGCAGTACCCAAAACTGGAATCAATCTGTTCCATCTTCCAACAATTCAGATCATGGTCAATCAAATCATAAACTCTGGTGTTAGAATCCAGAGTACCACGGTTTTCGATCACTTTAAAACCTGGTTGACAGGGTATCCATCTATCCTTCAACGCCAAGACATCCGCTCTATTTCCAATCCTCCACCGAGACCCCGACTGCACCAACTGTTTTGCACCAAGAATACTTTTCCACGCGAAGCTGGGAGCATGTCCAGGATTGCACTCCTCTAAACTACATCTAGGATAATATCTTCCTTTTAAAACTCTTTCCACCAATGAGCCTTTCATAGTTAACAACCTCCAGTATTGCTTGCCAAGGAGGCTAATGTTAAATTCGCTTATTCCGCGGAATCCCATACCTCCCTCTCCTTTAGATCTTGCCAGCCTATCCCATCTCAACCAGTGAACTTTCCTCTCCCCATTATTCGACCCCCACCAGAACTTTGCGATCAGAATCTCAGTATCTTTACAGACGGCTTCCGGAAGCTTATAGCAACTCATAACATAGCTGTGAATGGCCTGAGCAACTGCTTTGATTAACACCTCCTTCCCGGCTCTAGATAGAAACCTCTCTTTCCATCCTTTCAGCTTTTTCCAAACTCTCTCCACCACCATCGCAAAAACTTCTTTTTTGGATCTTCCGAAAACGACAGGTAATCCCAGATATTTTGAATGGCCCTCCACAGTCTTTACACCCATCCTGTCCCGGATCAAGATTTTTTCTTCTTCGCGCACATTTTGACTAAAAGAGACCTCAGATTTATCTAAGTTTACCATCTGTCCGGAAGCACTTTGATACTTCTCCAACACATCCAAAATACTAGAAGCCTCGTTGATGTTTTCCCTTGAGAAAAGAAGCGCATCATCCGCAAAGAATAAATGAGAAATGCTGGGAGCTTTTTGCTCAATCTTTAGGCCGTGAATACTTCCATCCTGCACGCCTCTTTTGATTAGACTTGAAAAGGCACCTGCACATAAAACAAACAAAAAGGGTGAGAGAGGGTCTCCTTGACGGAGACCCCTGCCTAGTGAGAAACTCCTACCAGGTTGTCCATTGAGAAGTACTCTGTAAGTGACAGTGGATATGCATTTATCAATAAGGCTCACAAACTGGGGAGGAAAGCCCATCGTGACCAAGACTTGATTAACGAATCCCCACTCCACTCTATCGTACGCTTTGGACATGTCAAGCTTAAGAGCCATGTGTCCCCGCTTACCTTTAGTTTTCTTCTTGAGCCAATGGAAGCATTCCATAGCTACCAACGCATTATCCGTAATCAAACGCCCTTTGATAAACGCACTTTGTTCCTCATCCACAATCTCCGGCAAGATCCGCTTGAGCCTATTAGCAATAGTTTTTGTCACCAACTTCATAACCACGTTGCACAAACTGATCGGCCTAAAATCCTTAGGAGCGGACGGATTCTTCCCCTTTGGAATTAGAACTATATTAGTGTAATTGAGAGGTTGGGGATCTCTACCACCATTTAAAATCTCCAGGACCAAATTGCCAACCTCCACACCAACAACATCCCAGTACTTTTGGTAGAATAAAGTCGGCAGACCGTCCGGCCCAGGGGCCTTCAGTGGGTGCATTTGGGAGAGGGATTCCTTGATCTCTTGTATCGTGAACGGTTCTGCACACAAGGTTACATGATCCTGCTTAAGACGGCCAGTAATGGCACTACACACTTCGACTATGGCATTGGGATTCGAAGATGTAAACAATTGTTCAAAATAATCTAGCACCAACTTAGCACATTGATCCTCACCCCTCCTCCAAGTCCCATTTTCATCTTTCAGCTTGCCAATACTATTCGTTTTTCTCCTCTGTTCCGCCTTCTTATGGAAAAACTTATTGTTTTTATCTCCATTTTGCAACCAAACTGCTCTACTCTTTTGACGCCACGAAACTTCCTCAACTCTCAACAAATTATTTCTTTGATTCTCAAGGGTCTTTTGAAAGTTAATGGCCGTCTCGCTAGAGTCCCAACATTCCTCTTTGTTAAGCATACTTTCTATCCGCCGAAGCTCCTTACACACCTCACTCAATCTATATTCTTTGAAATGATCGTTGAGGCCTTGCAAGTCACTTAGTTTCCCAACTGTTTGTGCAGTGCTACTAGTCCAGATTTGCTTCACAATCTCTGAGCATTTGGGATCCTTACTCCAGCTTTCCTCAAATTTGAATTGGTACACTCTCTTCCTAGCTGGATTTGGCACGTCCACCTCTAATTCAATTTTAATAACAGCATGGTCTGACCCGTATCTAGATAAATGAGTCACTTTGACAGGATCAAACCTTTGGGAAAAACATTCGGATGCCACAACCCAATCCAGCCTGCATTGAATATTTCCTCCCCCTCTCCTACCATTTGTCCAAGTAAAGGGGTACCCCTCGAAACCGAGATCATTGACGCCACAACTATCCATAGTTAACCTGCCCCAAGACATTTGGTTTGAAGTACGCACACTGCCACCCTTCTTCTTGTCTTCTGAAATAATATCATTGAAATCCCCAAAACTGATAGATCTTGAATTCCCTGAGTTTATCAAATTCTGCAGTAATGACCAGGTTAGGCATTTTCTCTGCTCATCTGGATATCCGTAAATGCCATTAAAGCTCCATTCCTGTCCGTCCTGGTCATCAGCCACCTTCCCACTAATGTGATTTATGGAGTAGGAGACTATAGTAACCTGCATCAAATCTTTCCAGAACAACGTCACTCCCCCTGCCCGCTCTCTTCCACTACCTTCGCAATCCACACTAAGACACCCTGAAAACTCCCCTCTCAAATTCAGACTCAAAACTTCATGTTGCTTTAATTTCGTCTCCATCAAGAATACCATATCGGGATTTTCATTACGTAAGAGCCTTCGCAAGGCTCGAACTGCACGGGGACTCCCCAACCCCCTGCAGTTCCAGCTCAAGAGTTTCATTGTTGAAGGCGGTGTTGGACATCCAACACCACCTCTGGTACTTTTGCTGCATTGTTGCTGATTTCACCGGGGCCTCTTAGTTTCTTTTCTCCTTTTTCACACTCAAAAGTAGTGCCATCCAGAACCATCACCTCAACCAAATTCCTTTTTCCCCGTTCCACCTCTTTTTCCACCTCCTTTGCTAGATTGTTCATCCTCGGATTTTGACGTCTTATCCACTTTCTTCTTTTTCTTTTATTCTCAGCTGCCTTGCCTTTCTTTCCTTTACCAATATTTGATATATCAACCGCTCCTAAAGACTCCGCCATAGCCTCAATCTCTAATAAGGCCTTCCCTGAATTACGCCCTTTTGTGCTGGTTCTTCTTCTTGCAGTGGTCTCTCCTAATCCCCGGTATTGACAATCAAATTTTCCTCATTCCTCTGCCCAACAGAGATGTTATCTTTGCATTGCTCCACAACTCCATCTTCTATTTCCTTACTCTTTCCTTTAAATTCACACCTACTTTGGCTGGATGAAATGTTGAATAGACTCTTACTGCAAGAACTCGAAGTCGACTCTTTTTTCCTAACTTCCTCTTGAACTCTTGGCAAAGGAGAGGCCCTTAACCAAGCCCCAAAAGAAAGTTCCAGCTCTTCGAGATCTTCAAAACCTTCTTCGCTTAGATCGCCCACCCTTTCACAATCTTTTAACTGATGTCCCAGCCTCCCACAGACGAAACAGAAAGTCGGTAAACGCTCGTATTTAAAGTGCACCCTCAGATTTTTATCTTTAAAACACACTACAGTACCTCTCTTGAGAGGATTCTTCAGATTCAGAGTGACTTTAATTCTCAAGAATCGACCATTTCTATGAGCCTCCTTTGAATCAAGCTCCTCGAATTGGCCAAGGATACCTCCGATTTTCTTTGCCATGGCTTCAGATCTAAGCATTAGAGGGAGTTCATAAACACGTACCCAAAAGGTGCCGAAATGCATATTTAAGTCAGATGGTTGTTCCTCCCCTGAGATTCTGCTAAGAACCAAGAGATTCCTATCAAAACTCCAGGGACCATTTTTTAGTACTCCTTCTAGATCTCTCCTTGTTGCGAATCGAAACAGAAAAAGGTTTTTACTAAGCTCTTGAACTTCAACTGGATTTTTGAGCTTTTAAGCACTTAGCATTGTACTCGTAAAGGCCCGCACATTGAAGCTGTTGTCCGTCCATAATCTCCCAGCTAAGGTTCGTTGGAAAATCTCACCTTCACACACCTCGTCGATCTCAGCCGTAATCCCTTCTTCCTCTTCTTTAGAAAGTTGGATATTCTTCCATTTGTCCATAGCCCCGAAGCTCGGAATCAAAGAAAAGCAAACTATCGAAACCCTAGGAGCACCGGCGAAACTGCTAAAAGAAACTGGAAATCGAAGCTCCACAAAGGCGGAGAGTCCCAACCCAAAGGGAATTTTGCCACACCACACCAGGTAGTGAGAAGCCAGCACCAAGACTGGGGTTTACGAAAGGGAGATCTTAGTCTGAAGAAGACAAAAGGGGTGGGGACACGCTAAGTTTTTAGAGAGAGGACGAACTCACTCTCTCTAGAAACACGTGAAAGTATCCGTGTTAGAGGTCTTTGTTAAGGTGTAGTAAAGTTATAGAAAATCAGTGTTTATATCTTTTAGTTCGTTATATATATAATTGAGACATTTTAGTTCTCTTTAAAAGTTCAGTACTTGTATATTGTTTATGCTTATGAGTTAGTTTTAGGAATGTAGAAAGCGTGATTAACATTCAACTTACTTACATATAAGATTTTGCATACTATTGTAACTAATTTTTTATGGGTTAAATATACAAAACTCCCCTGCAATGTTAGCGAGTTTTCAATTTAGCCCCTGTAAAATTTTTTTTTTAAACATCCCCTCTTAATATCCAGATTCCCTCACTTAGGCCTCTGACTGCCACATTGCAGCAAAGATTCCTTTCTATTGCTTGCGTGGCAGTCCACGTGACATTTTTAATATTATTTTATTATTATTTTTATTTATTTTTAATTTTTTTATTATTTTTTTAATTTTTTAATTTTTATTTTTTTTTTATTTTTTTTTATTTTTTTTAAAATTTTTTTATTTTTTTTACGTTTTTTTTATAATTTTTATAATTTTTTTTTTCTTTTTTTTTTAATTTTTGTTTCGTTTTTATTTATATATTTTTTATTTTTTTACTTTTTTTTATTTTTCGTTTTTGGACCTAATTTTTATTTTTAATTCTATTTTAAACAAATTGTTATTTTAAACCCTTTATTAGTTTTCTTTCAAAAGAAATCTGATAAATTTTCAAATATTTTATACTATATTTAATTTTTTTATTAAAGATAGAATATGTATTGTCTTTGTAAATAAATAACGTGTTATTGATGTATACAAAATGATGGTATTTCAAATATATATTTTATTCTTTGTACAGGTTTGTTGTTATTGTTGTGGTGTTGCTACATTATGTGTGTGAGTGATATATGGTGTTAAAGAGGTTTAAAATGGTTAATAAGAGAAAGATTTTTTTGAAGGTGGTGGATTGTAATGAAGTTGATAACTTTTTATATTGTATGAACATAATTTATGGTGTGAACATGGCAGTAGCAAGTTACCATTTTCATGAGGATGTGGACAGTTGTGTTATGGTTATAGTATAGATATAATGGTACAATATGGTGATGGAGGTTTGGAGAGTGATGAGAGTTTGAGATTCTTGTTTATTAGGGTGTGTGGTATTGTTGTGTTGTGAGTATGCTTTGTATTGAGTTTTGGATGGTTGATGAGTATTGAAAACAATGGAGAAGAAATGAAACAATACTGTAGCGAAAAAGAAGAAGTGGAGAGAAGTTATAAAGATGGTTGATGAGTGTTGTTATATAAGGGAAGAAGTATGTGGTGTTTGTGTTCTCTTCTCAAATTATTAACATATATGAAGTGATTTTGCTGGTAAAGTTTCAACAGGTTTGAAGTGTTTTCAATGTCCCACATCGGTTTGAAGTGTTTTCAATTATTAACATATATGAAGTGTTTTAAAAATAAAAATTAGGTCTAAAAACGAAAAATAAAAAAAAAAGTAAAAAAAATAAAAAATATATAAATAAAAACGAAACAAAAATTAAAAAAAAAAAAAAAAAAAATTATAAAAATTATAAAAAAAACGTAAAAAAAAAATAAAAAAATATAAAAAAAATAAAAAAATTTAAAAAATAAAAAAATAAAAAAATAAAAAAAAAAAATAAATAAATAAATAATAAAATAATATTAAAAATGTCACGTGGACTGCCACGCAAGCAATAGAAAGAAATCTTTGCTGCAATGTGGCAGTCAGAGGCTTAAGTGAGAGAATCTAATTAAGATGAGGGGGTTTTTAAAAAAAAAACTTTATCAGGGTCTTAAAATGAGAACTCGCTAACATTGCAGGGGGTTTATATATTTAACCCATTTTTTATTTATTATAAAGAATTTTTTTAAATCTCTAGTAGCAATTGCATTTTGATCTTATTTTTTTTATAAAACGGACGATCGTTTATCTTTATTTCAACTTATAGTGTAATTTTTTTTTTTAACTTTTTAATTTCTTCTTTATTCTTCTTTATGTTTTAAGGTAGTTCTTGAATAATTATTTAAAAATAAATAAATTTAAATATAGGAAAAATCATTATTCTTGAACATTTTTTCATCAGATCTGCCATTTGTATCATTTCTTTTTTATTTTCCTAGTTTTAACTTCTTTTTAAGGTTATATACTAATGAGTGCTTAAATAAACATTTCCAAGTTTTAACTAAATGAATGAATATTGTCTTTTGAATGAATTCGCAAATGGTTCATCTTTAATAACGGAGATTCCAATCATTAGAATATTTAATCAAAAAAATTTAAACCCGTACTATTTTATTTGTTTACATTAATAAGGTAAATTCAAACCATTACGTTATTTAATAAAAAAAACTTTGTTATTATGTACGTGAGAGAAATTTTATTATTTAACTTTTAGAATAATACAAATGAATTTTAAAATTTTATTATAAAAGTGATTTACTGAATTTTTAAATAATCTATTAAATTTATAAAATAGATTAGATAGATTAAACTAATCTATAACTTTAAAAAGATAGATTGAATTTAATTTATTGATTTTTTATATAGTTTGGCAAAGCAAATTCGTTTCCTTTCGTTGTTTATTATATTGATTGAATCATTCTTTTTAAGAAGATAATTAAACATACAATTTTTTAATATATTTGTTGTATATTTGCTTTCGCCTATCACATTTTGCTTCCACGCTTTAAACTTTGATTTTATAAATGAAAATGTTTTTGAAAAAACTATAAAGGAACCGGTTTATTCAACCCCCCATTTAGACCGTTTCATTCCCAAATTCGCTCCCAAAACTTGGGTCTATGATCGGTTAAATGTTAAGAAAATGAACGAATTTACACATATTTGACCTATCCACATAAAGAGACGTAATGAGTATAAAAAGATTCTCATTTACTTACATTTCCACCCTGTGTGAAAGGTTCAAAGAATCCTCCCCCCCCCCCCCCCCCCAGCCCAGTAACTATTATGGCAATCATCATCATTTAAGGGGAGTTAAACAACTATTATGGCAATCATCATCATTTAAGAGGAGTTATAACAGAAATAAAGAGAAAACGTAATAATCTCTGAACCTGTTATGAAGAGGCCTATTAGAGAGAGAAAAGAGTCCATTCTGCTCAGAGATTATTATCATTAAGGGGGTGTTATTAGTCATTTTTATTTAGTTACTATATTTTATGTTAGTTTCTTGGGCCTTTGTTTAGCCCACTTGCTGTAACCTTACCTATATATTCGGCTGTTGTTGCTCTTAATGGGATTATTGAAATTCTGAAAGTCTTTTCTTATGTTATCTTCATTATGCAACTCTTTGTTTGATAGTAATTAGATAGTAAACCCTAACATTGGTGCTTTCATTCTTGAACCATGGCTCCCCCTAAACCCACCACCCTTGCTTCAAGGGATATCATAGAAGAAGTTGTGCAAACTGCTCATATCCACTTGGATAATGCAATGAATCAAACCCAACAACAACTAGATGAGCGTTTTGACAAAGCTAATGCGGATCTGGAACAGATTCAAACACGTATGGATAATGAAAAACAAATTTCAGATTCAAGGTATGAGAATATAATGAACATGCTGAACAAACTTGCTGCACAAAGGGATAAACAACCTGTTCCTGTTCCTACCACATCGTGTTCTTCAGGTACAGCTCAAATTCCTTTATCTATTCCTACCATTACTACACCTATTTCCCACACAAACTCCCCTTTAGCTACACCCACACCTATAAGACAATCAATTAGTCTTTCTAATTCTTTTCCCCCACACACTGTTACAGCCACCACAAGACAAGCCGCTGCACCCCCACCGCTGTACTCCCACAACTATATACCTACACATTCAGCTTTTACCCCAATACAGAACTTCAACCTTCCCTTTTACCCTCCAATCCCATTCGCTACAATGCCACTAACAACCCCAATACCTCATTTTCGCACTCCTAAGTTGGAGTTGGCTACGTTTGATGGAACCAACCCATTGGAATGGTTGTTTCAAGCAGAGCAGTTTTTTAATTTCTACCAACTACCACCAGAAAATAGATTATCATTTATCTCATTTTACATGAAAGGTGAGGCATTAGGTTGGTTCAAATGGATGCATCAGAGTCAATTGTTAACTGATTGGTTTTCCTTTACTAAAGCTTTAGAATTACGCTTTGGTCCATCTTCATATGAAAATCACCAAGTTGTGTTGTTCAAATTGAAACAAGTTGGCACGGTTATGGAATATCAAACACAATTTGAAAAATTATGCAATCAGGTTATGGGACTACCTCAAGAGGCTATTCTGAACTGTTTCATTTCTGGTCTTAACCAAGATATTCGAAATGAAATGGCCCTCCATCGACCAATTTCAATCTCTCAAGCTATTGGCCTAGCCAAGCTTATTGAATCAAAAATCAAAGATGCAAAACCCAAATTCAACAAACCCTATCAAAACACTTACAATAAACCAGCCACAATTCCCACCAACCCACCTCAACCTACCAATACCCTGATTCCTTTCGCCTATTTAGGCATAACATCTCAAAAAGCCTCCCAACACAACCCCACAAAAATGCCCATCTGGCGTCTATCCCAAGCCCAATTACAAGAACGCCGGGCCCAAGGTCTTTGTTTTAATTGTGATGAGAAATTTATTGCTGGTCACAAATGTTCCACAAATAAATTCCTTTTACTGTTGGCTGATGAGGAACCCTTAGTAGAATCCATTGTGGAAGTGGATAATGTGGAACCAGAAATTATTGATTCGGTCCAGAATGACACTTATTTTCAATTGTCCACCCAAGCCTTGACTGGCCAATTCTCTCCACAAACCCTCAAGTTTAAAGGCCACATCGGTGGATTGCAAGTAATGGTATTGGTGGATACAGGAAGCACTCATGACATACTTCAGCCTAGAATTGCAAAGTACCTAAACCTCAAGACAACACCAATTCCTCAATTCTCAGTTATGGTTGGAAATGGTTCTCATTTACAATGTGAGGGAATTTGTAGCAATGTTCAGATTATTTTTCAAAACAAGCCCTTTCAATTACCCTTTTATTTGCTACCAATCGAAGGTGCTGATGTTGTCCTTGGTATGGCATGGCTGTGTACTTTGGGACAGATACAAGTTGATTTTTCAATACCCTCAATCACTTTCACTCACACTGGCCAACCTATCACACTAAAAGGGGATCCTTCTTCCCAACCAACCCACCGTTCCTTTCACCAACTCAAACAGCTCATCCACGCCAACTCTATCTCATCCTTTCACTTGCTTACGTTTAACTTAATTGACCCTATTCCAGAAGAGGATCAGACCATTATCCCTATTTCGGACTCCTTACCACCCAACCTCGATCCCAAACTTCTCACCTTGATAAAACAATACCACACAATTTTCCAACCACACACTGGCCTACCACCCAAACGCCCTCATGATCATCACATTCCCTTAGCCCCAAACACCCCTCCCATTAACGTCAAACCCTATCGTTACCCGCATTCACAAAAAGAGGCCATGACAACAATTATCCAAGATATGCTAAAAGAGGGAGTCATTGTCCCTAGCCACAACCCTTTTTCCTCACCTGTCTTACTTGTTAAGAAGAAAGATGGAACCTGGCGGTTCTGTGTGGATTACCGAGCACTTAATGCGGTCACAATTAAAGATCGGTTTCCTATTCCCACCATTGATGAGCTATTAGACGAACTGGGTTCAGCAAAACTATTTACCAAGTTAGATTTACGATCTGGTTACCATCAAATTCGAGTTGCAACAGAAGATACACATAAAACTGCCTTTCAGACTTTCGACGGTCATTACGAGTTCCTAGTCATGCCTTTTAGGTTAACTAACGCCCCTTCTACTTTTCAATCAGCCATGAATGACCTACTCAGATCATATTTACGCAAATTCGTTTTAGTTTTTTTGATGATATCTTGATTTATAGTGCAAACTTACACGACCATTTACTCCATTTGCAGGTTATATTCGAGTTATTACGGTCAAATTCTTTTGTTGTCAAGTTAACTAAGTGCGTTTTTGCAGTTACAGAAGTCCATTATTTAGGTCATGTCATTTCAGTGGGTGGTGTTGCACCCGATCCTGCAAAGGTTCAAGCCATCTTGGATTGGCCAGAACTCGTTCACTCACGGATCTCCGCGGTTTTTTAGGTCTCACTGGATTTTATCGACGTTTTGTTCGTAACTATTCCTCTCTCGCCGCTCCCCTCACCGATTTGTTGCGTTCCACTAAATTCAACTGGAGTACAGAGTCGGCCGAAGCCTTTACAACATTACAGAGAAAAATGACCGACATGCTGGTCCTGGCATTGCCAGATTTTACAAAACGATTCATAGTGGAAACAAATGCTTCAGGTGTAGCTGTAGGTGCCGTGTTGTCTCAAGATGGTCACCCCATTGTTTTCTTTAGTAAAAAGATGTGCCCTCGAATGCAAGCTGCCTCTGTCTATGTTCGGGAGATGTATGCTGTAACAGAAGCGGTAAAAAAGTGGCGTCAGTATCTCATTGGACAAAAATTATACATATTCACCGATCAAAAGAGCCTCAAAAATCTTCTAGTTCGGAAAATTCAGACACCAGAACAATAAAAATGGGCATCAAAACTACAAGGGTTTAATTTTGAGATTTTCTATAAACCTGGCAAATCTAATTTAGTAGCTGATGCCTTGAGTCGTAAATACCACTCCGAGGATTCCTTCTTGTTCGCCCTTTCTTCACCTATTCCAGACCTTTTGAACTCCCTTCGTGCTTTTTATACACAGGACAAGGCAGGTCAGACACTAGTAGAACAATCATTGCAAAATCAGAATGAGCAAAATTTCTACAAGTTTTCGCAAGGCCTTCTCTACTACAAAGATAGGTTGTTCATACCTAACGTGGACGGACTTCGCACCAGTATCTTGCAAGAATACCACAACACACCAATTTCAGGGCACTCGGGAGTCAAGGCTACTCTGGCTCGTTTGACTTCCTCTTTCTCCTGGCCAGGCCTATACACTGAAGCCAAACGGTTTGTCAAGCATTGCACTACATGCCAGCATAACAAATATCAGACACAAAAAAAGGGGTTGCTACAATCGCTACCAATTCCTAAGCAGGTATGGGACGATTTGACTATGGATTTCATCACAAACTTACCAAACTCGTTCGGTCATACAACTATTTGGGTCATCTGTGACCGTCTGTCAAAATACTGCCATTTCATTGCTTTGCCTACAAACTTCACTACCAAGGACCTTACATTTTGCTTCTCTGTAGAGGTAGCTCGCCTTCACGGAACTCCAAAATCAATCGTTTCAGATCGCGATCCTCTTTTTCTCAACAATTTCTGGAAACAATTTTTCAAAGTACAAGGAACAACATTAAAATTTAGCACAGCATACCACCCTAAGACTGATGGACAAACAGAAGTTGTAAACAGATCTCTGGGAACATACCTTAAATGCTTCGCTGGTGACAACCCTCGCCAATGGTACAAGTTCTTGCACCTCGCTGAGTACTGGTACAACACTTCTTATCACGCGGCGATTCAGATGACCCCCTTCACAGCTCTTTATGGTCGCGAACCACCAAACATCCCAGCTTACACTTCAGGTTCAGTATCTGAAGAATCCTTGGACAATTCCTTACAAAACCAGCATACTATTATTGCTAAACTCAAAGAGACCTTAAGAAAAACACGGATCCAAATGGAAAAACAAGCTAACTTGAAAAGGGTAGAGACTACCTTCAAAAGTGGAGATCTTGTTCTGTTGAAGCTGCAACCCTATCACCAACAAACCGTTGCTAAGAGAACTTCGCAGAAACTGAGCAAGCATTTTTTCGGTCCTTTCAAGGTCATTAGACGAGTTGGCGAAGTCGCGTATCTGTTGGATCTCCCTTCGTCCTCCAAAGTACATCCAGTGGTTCACGTCTCTCTTTTGCGACCGTACTTTGCTTCGCTGTCCCCAACTAGCTTCCGACAACTCCCAACCGATGTCTTACGCCTTAACGAAGTTTTTTGTGACACCACCAAGATCCGCCACCCTGATCCGGCGTCCAAAGATGTTCAGATCCAATCTAGGGACTTGCATGTAGAAGAAAGGGAAACCACATGCTTTGATGGCCATAACAAGGAACTAAGCGCTCCAACAAGCGACTCTATAAAGGGGGGGACTCGACACATTACTAGAAATGTAGTTAAGGGTGTAGAAAGTTTGCATGCAGAAGAAGTTGAAACAAAAAAGGTTGAAGGTGAAAGGATGAACACGGAGGAAGAAAAGGAGAGGCGAAGTTCTTCACAACAAATGAGTACAACTTTAAGAAGTGAACTTATGAAAGGATTCCTTGCTTCACGTGATCTCTCAGTTCCCAAGAGTTCTGCTCCTAAAGCCATCACGCGTACAGCTGTTTCACATGCGCACACGGCTCAAGACACCTGCCCCTCACCTGTCCCTTTCCACCGCCCCAAGATTCTCTCAGGACCTACCACGTGTCCCATCTTATCTTCTCCCCTCTCACCTGCTCCCACAGATTTTTCAAACTCTTTCCTTGTTCCAACGGATCTATTTCCTTCAGGCCAACCCACTCACACACCCGTCACCAATACTCACGCTACAACACCAAGCGGCCCAACTAATCTCCCATCCAGTCCAATCCTATTAACACCTCAGCATGATACCTCTATGAACCTTGAGGACAAGGTTCTCATTGACCCAAAGAGTATTGTTATGAAGAGGCCCATTAGAGAGAGAAAAGAGTCCATTCTGCTCAGAGATTATTATCATTAGGGGGTGTTATTAGTCATTTTTATTTAGTTACTATATTTTATGTTAGTTTCTTGGGCCTTTGTTTAGCCCACTTGTTGTAACCCTACCTATATATTCGGCTGTTGTTGCTTTTAATGGGATTATTGAAATTCTGAAAGTCTTTTCTTATGTTATCTTCATTATGCAACTCTTTGTTTGATAGTAATTAGATAGTAAACCCTAACAGAACCAAAATTGGTTGAGAAAATCATTAACCACCATAAAAGATGGATGATGAAGACATAAATAAAAGCATCACACATGGGGGTACAACTACAACCATTGTCACAAGAGGTGGTAATATAATGAAAACTATTGTCTGGGACAATATTCAAGCAAAACACTAATGGAAAATTTGAAAAACATGGATGTATAAATAAAAAATATATTGTGGTGAATCTAATAAACAATAATCAAACAAACAAAAATCATCTGAATAAGATAAACTAGTGAAAAAAGAAGTGAAACAACAATGAATGTGGGATTCTAACAATAATGAGACGAAAATGGAGGTTTTAGAGAATCATAAGTTGTAGAGAAATAAAAGGAGTTTTCGGAACAGGAAATGATGAAAAAAAAAACAAGAAATAAAACACTTGGTCCCCTTGTATAACCATTTTGATTTGACGTGGGAGTAAGGATGATAATGGCCAGGATCTGGGTAGGATATTATAATACTCATCCTCATACCCACATTTTAAAAAGTAACAGTACTCATCCCCATATCTGTGTGGGTAGCACCTTTATTGCTCATCCTCATATCCTCTAGGTACCTATATGCCCGTACCCGAACTCATTATCAGCAATTTAGTTAAACAAAATATAATTTTCACTATTTGTATTTTTAATAGAAAATCATAATATGATTGTGTCGCTCCCAGGATTTTCATCCAGGTACAAACGCGAGAGTGGCGCGGAAAACAGAGTCGCCAGCCGTGTAAATTTCTCCCAAGAGGGGGAAAGGGAACACCGCATAAACCTGAGGAAGAGGGAAAGGAATGGTCATCGCAACCATAACCTGGGTTCGAGAGTCGGTTACGCGAGGGGAAGGTGCTAGCACCCCACGCGTCCATCGTACTCGATGGGATCCACGCTTGTTGTCTATTCTAAGGGTGAGTTATCCTATCATCTATGGCTGTACTAAGACGGGAGAGGGGAAAAACAAAGACAGACTCGGTAGGACGTCGACGTCCTAGGCCTACGTACCCCCTTTGTGCAATGGGGAATTCAGAGTCAACGTAGTTCAGACCAAGTTCTTTTTGTGTTTTTTATGAGCGACGTTAAGTTCGCGTCCGGCAGTTAGGGTCGATGCCTGTTTGCGACTCAGACGGAAAGTAACGTGCCCTTTTTGAAAATAGCCTTTAGTTTGACGATCCCGAAGGACAAAAAGGTTTGAAGTTGGTTTGTATTTTTTAAGACAGAAGTGACTTGAATTAGTTCCTAAGTTGCATTGCACAAAAGTCTAGGGCACAGGGGAGAATACTTAACACATCGTCCCAAGATAGGACGCTCGCTAAGCACTCTAGAAAGATGAGAGGAAGCCCCTCATTTCTCATTCCCCACGCTTAAGGCTCGTGCGCAATACACTTTATACTTATTAAGTGTTTTCAAGAAGTTTGAGATGAGAAGAGAGAAGACACAAGGGAGACTCTAAGGGGGACTAAGAGTCCTAAAGTTATCATGCATGGGTGACCTAAGGTTAGTGAGGTTTGACGACAACCTAAACCTAAAGGGAAAAGATGAGAGAAGGAAAGAGTAAGGGGGACATGGATGACTTATCCACACCCTCAAAGAAATTACCTCAACCCCTGCATAAAAGGTTAGTACCAAACGAACATAAATAATGTCAAAGCAAATGAAAATCAAACAATGGCATATAATAGGGATAACAATCCAAACATGAATTAAGAAGTCAAATAAACAACCCCAAGACAATGGCACAAGTGCCTTTTCAAACAGATAATCAGATAAGATCAAGGATACGCATACAAGAAAATCTCACACAAAGAGCCATTAAACAAATAGTAAAACAACTTCTAAAATCACCAAATTAAATATCAAAGTTGCTCAAACAGAGACAAACCAAATACCAAAAACTCCTGCAAAAAATCAAGATGTTAGTCACTTAAATAATTAGGCAAAGCTCAGGTGAGAAGTAGGGTTCAATGTGCCAAAGGGAAGGACTAAAATGCAATATGAAATAATTTAAAAAAAAAAAAAAATATTTTAATGCACCTCAGAATGTTATCTAACAAATACAAAAAGAATGGATTGAAAATGTTTTATGGATGTAGAGAAATAAAATAAACAACTTTAGATATGCATGATATGGATAATTCAAGAACAAAATGAGTAAAATAATTAATTTAGATGGTATAAAATAAAATAAAAATAAAAAATAAAATTTGGAAAATTTTATAAAATGATAAAAAGTATGCGTGAATTTTATTAGAATTTTTTAATGCATATAACTATTTTTTAAAAATTAAAAATGAAATGTAATGATTTTAAATAAAATAAAAATGGAGAAATAACGTGGGGGGTGCATTGAGTAAATAAAATGCATTGAAAATTGGAAATGGGCTGAAGGGTGGGGTGCCATTAGCGAGGCCCAAACGCAAATCCAATCAGAAAAAAAAATAAAGTAAAAAAATGCACACATGGACTTGGTCAATGGTCAGGATCCACACTCACCGTCTGATCAATCTAACGTTCACCAATTGGTCAACCTAAACAGAATGTATTCAGGATTAGTGGTTGAGATCAAATACACACCGTAGTTATGATACGCACGCGCGCGCACGATTGGCCAGCACACAATACACTCCCATGTGCCAGGCACATAGTTTTTTTTAATTTGTTGGCGTGATAAGGACCATGTGATTAAATCAACGCTTCAGGGTTAGTCAACATAAACTAAAAGTAAACCAAAATAAAAAAATTGATTGGTGGAACACGGTAGCTATGGTGGGGTAATGTACATGTAATTATTAAATAAAAATCAGAAGAAAAAAAATATAACTAAAAACATGTGGCAGCGTAGGAACCGTGCGATCAACCATATCAACGGCTCTGGTTCATCTTCTTCCTTGAAGCCCTTGGCCGGCCGGAGCACCACCCAGTCGTCGGAGCCCTAGCTCCGGCCGCCACCCACAGCCACCTGCAACTCAAAACCTGCCCAGAATTTTCGTGCGAATATACTATTCTGACCAGAAAAATGTGAGGATCCCAAATATGTCATCAAAAATTGCAAATAATCAATGCATAGTAAAAAACGATGAGAAATATGTTAGGGTTCAAAACTTTAAATTCATAAAACAACCAACATACACATCCATATTCAAAACAAATTATATCAGCATGATCCATGGACATCACACAACATTATGCGCGTTTAAAATTTAAGTTTTATGATCACGAAAAAATCCACCAACCTGAGATGGTGCAACCTGAATCCTTGCTATTGGCTGCGAATGGGGAATGGTTTGTTTTCTAGAGATCCCAAGGATTCTGATGGTGAAAGAATTTCTTCAAAACTCCTTGTAGATTGAGAGATATGAATGTGAGATGCTTTAGGGTTCAAGTTCTTGTTCTCCACAAAGGCACGTGAAATCTGTCCTCACCAGTGCATGGATGAGTTTAAATATATTAGGGTTTCTCACTGATAATGGTTTGGGCTTGGGCAATTCCTTGTTTAGTGAGTTTTGGACAAATTTGAAATTTTGCATTATGTTAAGATACACCTCCTTCCATGCATAGATATTCAAACATTTCATGATGGATCACTTAACTTCTAATTTCTAATCACACCCACATTTGATTGGGCCTTGAAACAATTTGATTCATAAGTTTTTAATGACTTGGCAATTTTGAATAATGGAGAATAAATGATAAACACACCATGGATTTACTTGATTCAAAGGCCTAAAATGATCCTTGAGGAGTGTCCTTTGATGTTAAAAAGTGCCTTGAAGCAATGGAATTAATTATAGGTCCATATGTCCCAAAATGTAAAAATTGTGAAAATGAAACCCTAAAAACCACTTTTCCTTCTTTTGATCATAATTTGAGTTTCACATATGATATGGAGACCCACTAGTACTTGTTGGAAAGAGGAGAAAAATATCTTCAACTTTCATGTTGGAGAAAAATTTATTTGAAGCTTTCTTGATGATGAAAAGTCAAGTTGAATGCAGTGCAGGAACTTGCCCAAAAAGGAAACTTTCAAATTATAGGTCATTTCCATATTTAGTAACTTTTGCACCGACTTCTGATTCTTGATAAATGGCATGAAACTTGACTCTTAAAGACCATATGAGGATGTGAGACCTTGAAAACCTTGGAGAGAACCTCAAAATTCCACAGTTGACTTCTCCTCTCACTGTTGACTTTTACCCCATTCACCTAATTCCCAATCCATTGGCCAATTGAACTTCTCCTGAACTAAACTGATAGACAATCTTCCATTCCTAGATGCTTAGGGACCCAAGGAATACCATAGAATCAAGTCTTGCCCAAAAAATCAGAAATAAACTGACTTTATAGCAAACCCTAGTTTTGGTACCCTCAGTTTAGGAGGAAATAGCACAGTCTCCAAATTCAAATTCCTCTGAATATGATGTGTATCCTCTCCAACAAAGCTGAGATATGCCATTTGGTGATGATAGAAACCCAAGGAGCTTGCCCATTGGAGCAATAAACCCAAGAATTTCAAAACCCTAATTTATGCACTGGTTAGAAGAAAGTGATCCACTTGAACTCTCTTGCTTGACCCTTTGAAGAACATCTTCTCCTCTTGAACATGCCTCAAGCACCCTGACCCCATGCTAAGAACCAATGATATGCACACATGGTAATGCAAAAATGGAATGAAACATAAGCCAGTTAGTAATAAAGTAAGGAGGGCAAATTTTGGGGTACTACAGCTGCCCATATTCAATCAACTTGGTCCTGAGGGTATGATAGTGACGGCTTTCAGACAATCGAGATACACGGAGATTGAATACCAAAGAACCCGGAAATTTGCAGTCAACAAAGGAGGGACGACTCCACTGGGAAACAAACAATAAATGTTGCACTGTCACAACACGTACGAGTGTTAGAAATCAATACAAATAATGTATTGAAATGTCTTGAAATAAACACTAACGGGTGTTATCTATGCTGAGAATAAACACTGACGGGTGTCAAGGAATCAAAGATATCAAATACGGACGGGTATCGAAAAGGTACATGGACGGGTGTAAAAAGGTTTCAATACGGACGGGTATCGAAAAGGTACACGGACGGGTGTAAAAAGGTTTCAATACGGACGGGTATGGAAAAGGTACACGGACGGGTGTAAAAAGGCTTCAATACGGACGGGTATCGAAAGGGTACACGGACGGGTGTAAAAGGCTCAATACGGACGGGTATCAAAAGGGTACACAGACGGGTGTAAAAAGGTTTCAATACGGACAAGTATCGAAAAGGTACACGGACGGGTGTAAAAGGCTCAATACGGACGGGTATCGAAAAGGTACACGGACGGGTGTAAAAGGCTCAATACGGACGGGTATCAAAAAGGTACACGGACGGGTGTAAAAAGGTTTCAATACGGACGGGTATCGAAAAGGTACACGGACGGGTGTAAAAGGCTCAATACGGACGGGTATCAAAAAGGTACACGGACGGGTGTAAAAAGGTTTCAATACGGACAGGTATCGAAAAGGTACACGGACAGGTGTAAAAGGCTCAATACGGACGAGTATCGAAAAGGTACACGGACGGGTGTAAAAGGCTCAATACGGACGAGTATCGAAAAGGTACACGGACGAGTGTAAAAGGCTCGATACGGACGGGTATCAAAAAGGTACACGGACGGGTGTAAAAAGGTTTTAATACGGACGGGTATCGAAAAGGTACACGGACGGGTGTAAAGGTTTCAATACGGACGGGTATCGAAAAGGTACACGGACGGGTGTAAAAGGCTCAATACGGACGGGTATCGAAAAGGTACACAGACGGGTGTAAAAAGGTTTCAATACGGACGGGTATCGAAAAGGTACACGGACGGGTGTAAAAGGCTCAATACGGACGGGTATCGAAAAGGTACACGGACGGGTGTAAAAGGCTCAATACGGACGGGTATCGAAAAGGTACACGGACGGGTGTAAAAAGCTCAATACGGACGGGTATCGAAAAGGTACACGGACGGGTGTAAGAAAGGGTGTAAAGTAACTGTTACTGGGGATTAATCTCGCTGGGGAATGGATAAGTCTAAATAAAAGACTCTGCCGGGGAGCACCAAATATGAGGAACGCAACCCTCCAAAATCTCCTGAGATATGCCATCTCTGCTGAGAAAGAGAACTGGAAAAGAAGGTATCAAACCTGGCTTATGCTTCGAATGTAAATGTTTGAATTTTGCCGTAATGCTCCACACGAAGTGGAAATGCTACGCGTTTGAGGATGCAATGCAAGTGCTTATGATATGCAAAAGGGGTCCCTCCAGCAAAATAAATGCCGGAGAGAAAAGATTGATTCAGCTGGGGATGACAAAAATAAATTGTCCTCTGAATCCAGGAACCCTGCTGAGAAGGGTCATATTGATCGACTCTTCGGATCAACAACTTCTGCTGGGGATGAAATCCCGAAAGAACTACCGGGGATTACACCAGTCCTTTACTGAAGGTAACATAGAACCTAAGATATCTCCTCTGCTGGGGGAGTTGAGAATGAATGCCAATAACGGAACCAGATGTTTGTTACTGAGGATTGCCAATAACAGATGGGCTTAGGACCTGCTGGGGGATACCAGCTCATAATACCATCCTGCTTGGAGATACTGCTGATCTTAGCCTGCTGATGGGGAGAATGACTTTACCCCTTCCTTACTGGGGATTAGAATGTGACATCGTCGGTGAGAGCATGCTTCCTGGCTGGATGGGGAAGGTGAACACCCTGATTCTGTAGGGAGATAATGTCTTGATTCAGAGAAAATACTTTCCAGGTCTTCTGCTGGGGAAGGTCTGCTCTGCTGAGGAAAGCGCAATCTCAATGCTGGGGAAAGCAATATGCTGGGGAAATACAATCCTGTTGCCCTGCAAGTCAAATAACAACAAATAGAATATGCCACAACATGACTATCACCGTTAACGCCTAAGTAATCTCTATTACTTTTCGTTATGCTCCGCAAAGCTCGAAGTTTTATATGCAATGTTTATCAAAAATATCGGACGTTTTTGCAAACAAAACAGTAAAAGTAAAAGTAACACAAACAATGGAAAGCTCTTTGAGTGAAATGAATATTTTATTGAAAAAGGTGGCCTGTAAATAGGCGTTTACAATAGGAAGCAATTCCTAAAAAGAGGTAATTGCGTAAAAGCAAAAAAGAAAATACACATGTCGGCAATGTGGGAATAGATATCCACCATGATTCGACTCAGCTATGACCCATATGTCTTGCTTATCCACAAATGTCTTGACCTTTGAAGAGACTAACTGTACTGATTCCTTTCTTTCGGAACTTCCAGGTATTAAAGGTGCTCACAGATCGAACGCAGACCATAGCCTTTCGCTTATAAATCCCTAACTTTTGCCTGGATCGCCCTTTTCGGGTTTTCAATCCATTGAGATACCCATTTTTGCCAAAGTCGCCTTTTCAGGTTTTCAACTTTGCGGGTTTACACGTTTCTTTTTACATTTTATCCCTAACTTTTGCCCGAACCTTTTCCTTTTTTATGGTTCGCCGGGATGCCCCTTTTTTGCCTGGACTTTCTTTTTGTGTCCAGCGGGTCTCTTTTATGCGAAGTATTTTTTGACTACGTCTGCGTTCACAGGGGAGGTAAAACCTTCGCCATCCATAGTTGAAAGTAGTAGGGCTCCACCAGAGAAAACCTTTCTTACTACATACGGCCCCTCGTAGTTTGGAGTCCATTTGCCCCTGTGATCTGTCTAAGGAGGAAGGATCCTTTTCAAAACCAATTCTCCTGTCTGGAAACTCCGAGGACGCACTTTCTGGTCAAAGTCGTGCTTAATCCTGCTCTGATACAAACGACCATATGCGATGGCTGCCAATCTCTTTTCTTCAATAAGGTTCAACTGATCCAACCTGGAAAGCACCCATTCAGCTTCATCAAGCTTCACATCTGCCAGAACTCTCAAAGATGGAATCTCGACCTCTAAGGGTAAAACTGCTTCCATACCATACACCAATGAGAAAGGAGTTGCCCCAGTTGACGTGCGCACCGAAGTACGGTAACCATGTAGGGCATAAGGTAACATTTCATGCCAGTCCTTATACCTTACCACCATCTTCTGCACAATCTTCTTGATATTCTTATTCGCTGCCTCGACAGCACCATTCATCTTCGGACGATAGGGAGAAGAATTGTGATGCTCGATTTTGAAACTCTGACATAGTTCCTTCATCATCTTGTTGTTCAAATTCGAGCCATTATCGGTAATGATTCTCTCCAGGACCCCATAACGACAGATGATATCCTTCTTTATAAACCGGGCTACCACTTGCTTGGTGACGTTGGCGTACGAGGCTGCCTCCACCCATTTTGTGAAATAGTCAATGGCAACCAAAATGAAACGATGCCCATTGGAAGCAGTAGGCTCAATCATATCTATGCCCCACATTGCAAAAGGCCAAGGGGATTACAACACATTTAGAGGCGTAGGCGGCACATGCATCTTATCTGCATAAATCTGGCATTTATGGCACTTTCGGGCGTACTTGAAACAATCAGACTCCATAGTCATCCAATAATATCCTGCTCTCAACAACTTTTTAGCCATGGTGTGTCCACTGGAATGAGTACCAAAAGAGCCCTCGTGAACTTCCTCCATCAACAAACCTGCCTCGTGTTCATCAACACAACGTAGCAATACCATATCAAAGTTCCTCTTATATAACACATCATCCTTGTTCAGAAAGAAGTTTCTTGCCAACCTCCTCAGAGTCTTCTTATCTTTGGTGGAGGCACCCTCTGGATACTCCTGTCTTTTCAGAAAAACTTTAATATCATGATACCACGGTTTGCCATCAGACGCATCTTCAATTGCAAACACAAAAGCTGGTCTATCCAGGCGCATGATTCTAATCGAAGGAGTTTTATTCCAACGGTTCACCTTATACATGGATGCCAACGTTGCCAAAGCATCAGCCATCTGATTCTCAGCTCGGGGTACATGGTGAAAATACACTCTGTCAAAGAACGGTAACAACCTTCTGGCATAGTTGTTGTAAGGTACCAAATTCGCCTGACGAGTCTCCCATTCTCCTGTAATCTGATTAACTACCAACGCGGAATCACCATAGACATCGAGGTTCTTAATCCTCAAATCAATTGCTTCTTTTAACCCCATGATGCATGCTTCATACTCCGCCTCGTTGTTGGTACACACGAACGCTAACCGGGCAGTGAAAGGTATATGAGAACCCTTCGGGGTTGTAATGATTGCCCCAATTCCATAACCATATGAGTTGACAGCCCCATCAAAAATCATCTTCCACCGAGACCCAATCTCAGGTCCTTCGTCAGGCAGAGGCTCTTCACAATCCTTCATTTTCAGAAACATAACATGCTCATCCGGAAACTCAAACTTCATAGGCTGATAATCCTCGACTGGCTGTTCAGCAAGATATTCTGACAGAACACTTCCCTTAATGGCCTTCTGAGAAAGATACTGAATATCGTACTCTGTCAAAACCATCTGCCAACGGGCTATCCTTCCAGAAAGTGCTTGCTTCTCAAACACGTACTTAATCGGATCCATCTTCGAAATCAACAAGGTTGTGTGATTTAACATATACTGCCTTAGGCGCTTGGCTGCCCAAGCGAGTGCACAACATGTCTTTTCCAGCATAGAGTATCTTGATTCGCAATCAGTGAACTTCTTACTCAAGTAGTAAATGGCGTGCTCTTTCCTACCTGTCTCGTCGTGTTGACCGAGCACACAACCCATCGAATTCTCAAGAACTGTAAGGTACATAATCAACGGTCTCCCGGACACCGGTGGCATAAGGACTGGAGGTTCCTGCAAATACGTCTTTATCCTTTCAAACGCCTCTCGACAATTTTCATTCCACCTGACCTCTTGATCCTTCCTTAACAGCTTGAAAATTGGTTCACACGTGGCTGTCAGATGAGAGATGAACCTGGCAATGTAATTCAACCTTCCCAAGAATCCACGAACTTCTTTCTCTGTCCTTGGCTCAGGAATCTCTTGTATGGCTCTTATTTTTGCAGGGTCAACCTCGATACCTCTTTCACTAACGATGAATCCCAACAGTTTACCGAACCTCACGCCGAAAGTGCACTTGTTCGGATTCAATCTCAATCTGAACTTCCTCAACCTTTCAAACAACTTCTGGAGGTTTACCAAGTGTTCTTCCTCTGTTTGTGACTTCGCAATCATGTCATCAACATACACTTCAATCTCCTTGTGAATCATATCATGAAAGAGAGTCACCATTGCCCGCTGATAGGTTGCCCCAGCATTCTTCAATCCAAAACGCATTACCTTGTAGCAAAATGTTCCCCACGGTGTTATGAACGTTGTTTTCTCCATGTCCTCTGGGGCCATTTTGATTTGGTTATACCCAGAGAAGCCATCCATGAAGGAAAACACAGAATATTGAGCAGTATTGTCAACTAACACGTCAATGTGGGGGAGCGAGAAATCATCCTTCGGGCTCGCCCTATTCAAATCTCGGTAATCAACACACATCCTGACCTTCCCATCCTTCTTAGGTACAGGTACGATATTAGCAACCCACGGAGGATAATTTGGCACAGCAAGAAATCTGGCGTCCAACTGTTTCTGAACCTCTTCCTTGATCTTGACAGCCATATCTGGTTTCGTCCTTCTCAATTTCTGTTTGACTGGAGTACAAATAAATATCACTACGTCTTGGACAGAACGTAGGACTCAACATAACAGAAAACAAAAGTAAATTACTCCGGGCGTGTCACTTGGATAACTTTCTCGGAGGACCAGTTGCCTAAACTCTGACCAGGAATGCAGGGACGGATCCACTCGTCCATGTCACAATCACTATCTCCTTCATCCTCAATAGCATTGACTCTGTCGAAGAAAACACCGGCACTGGTGAAGCGGACTGGACCATAGAACTTGGGAGGCTCTTCAGTATGCCTAGGTGGCTTGTAACCCAGTCCATGAGTATCCTGCTTTCTTTGAACATCAATAACATTGCCCCACTTCTGAGAACCACCAGCTTCACCTATAGCATGCGCCTCTTTGAAAGAGGACATAGGAACTTCTGGTTGTCTGACGACTTCAGGTTGGGCAACCACCTCAGGCTGACTGACTGCCTTTGGGGGTTCCTCGGGAATCTTCATAGCTTCAAAGGCCTGGCACAAAGTTTCCTGTATCTCACCATCTACCTCTACATACTTGAAGGTCGATAGGTGACTCACCATGATATCTTCTTCACCACAAACAGTCACAACGTGGCCATCCACCATATACTTCAACTTCTGGTGCAGCGTAGAAGTTACTGCCCCAGCGCCATGGATCCATGGGCGGCCCAACAAACAACTATAGGCAGGCTGAATATCCATTATGTAAAAGGTGGTGTTGAAAATATCAGGACCCACCTTGATCGGCAGAACTAACTCTCCAAAAACTGACCTCTTGGAGCCATCAAAAACACGTACCACTAAGTCACTTGGTGTACAAATCAACCCACGAGTATCCAGTTTCATCAAAGCCTTCTTCGGTAACACATTCAAAGACGAACCAGTATCAACTAACACATGCGACATTAAAGAACCACGACATTCCACTGAAATATGCAGAGCTTTATTGTGATTCCTCCCAGCCGGAGTCAGATCTAAATCGGTGAAACCCAAACCATTACCAGCATTCACATGAGCCACAACCTCTTCTAATTGGTTAACAGATATTTCCTGCGGTACATAAGCCATATTCAGAACCTTCAGCAATGCATTTCGGTGTGCCTCAGAGCACAACAGTAAGGATAGAATGGAAATCTTCGATGGAGTTTGGTGAAGTTGGTCCACAATCTTGTAATCACTTTTTCTGATCAACCTCATAAACTCTTCTACGTCTTCTGAGAAAGTATCCCCACCCAGCTTTGTCATAGACTTATTTGCTTCCTGCCTCTGTGCAGACTCATCCATCATCTGTTTACCTTTGTCTTGTCTTGAACTGCCAGCTTGATTCTCAGACGGGATAAAGACTCTACCACTCCTAGTGATAGCCCCTGCTTCAACAAGGTTTTCAACCCCTGAATTCACAGCTGATGTCTCTTCCAATTCCAGCTTCTTACCATTAACAAACACCTCGGCCCCATAGTTCCATGGGATGGCCTTGGTACTCTCATACGGGACTGGTCCAGGAACAGTGATAGTGACCGGCGCTGGTCTCGCTGGCGCTGATATAGTTACTGTCTTGAACGAAATCATTATTATGGCAACATCAATCTCTCTGTCAGCAACAGTACTCTGCCTACAACCCCTGTCGAACTGTAATATCCCTTCGCTGATCATTCTCTGAATACCTGCTTTCAATAAATCACAACCGCCTGGCTGCGACACACATCCTACACAACATTCATCACAACCGGGAAATACCCCTCCCTTCAACAGTCTTTCCTTCACCACACCCAAGGGAGTTTAGACTTCATTCACATCAGAAATCAAACTCAAGTCTTCACAGTGATTAATAATGGCATTAACCCCCGGCCCACCGTGATTCGGCATCGGGTTCTGATTCACATTTGGAACGTCATTGGAGAAATTGATGGCCTTGGAATCCACCAAATCTTGAACCTGATGCTTAAAAGCTCTACAATTCTCAATATAATGTCTGGGTGCCCCAGAATGAAACTCACAGTGGGCGTTGGCGTCATAGCCGGGAGGTGGGTTACCAGTAGGTAGAGCCAATGTTCTCTTCTGAATTAACTGTAGCTTTAACAAGTACTGAAATAATTGAGCGTAGGGAAGAGGTGGAGTGTCAAGATACCTATCCTGCCTAGGCTGTGGTCTGCGAGGAGCCTGATTTTGTCGTTGAGACGCTGCTGGCTGCTGAGGTGCTGCAGTGATGGTTACAGAAGCCACCTGTTGATTGAAGTTCTGACGAGGTCCTTCTCTACCACGATATGATGACACAGAGTTTGTATCTCCCTCCTTCTTCTTGTAACCACTAGCATAAGGCTTCTTACTTCCTCCAGATGAGGACCCATCACCGCCTGATATTTTCCCCGCCTTAATTCTGCTTTCTACCATCTCTCATACTAAGATCAAATCAGCAAACTTTCCAGTCATACACGGTACCAGCTTTTCATAGTAATGACCCTGCAAGGTGGCCATAAACATAGTTATCATTTCACGTTCCAACATGGGAGGCTGAACCCTTGCTGCCAGTTCTCGCCACCTCTGGGCGTACTCTTTGAAACTCTCATTGTTCTTCTGTGATAAGTTCTGCAGCTGTGTTCGGTTAGGAGCCATATCAGTGTTATATTGATAGTGTCTAATGAATGCTCCTGCCAGATCTCTCCAACTTCGCACTTCTTTCCTTTCTAGTTGCATATACCACTCCAGGGATGCCCCAGATAGGCTATCCTGGAAGCAATGCATCATCAGCTTCTCATTCTTCGCATGCGCAGCCATCTTACTTGCGTATGCTCTCACGTGGGTCCTTGGACAAGACAAACCATTATACTTCTCGAAAGCGGGAGTCTGAAACTTGTGCGGAATAACAACGCCTGGAACCAGCCCCAAATCCTCTAGATCCATTCCCACATAATCCTGATTCACAACACCCCTTAGTTGTTCCTCAATCAACCTGATCCTCTGATCATTGTCAATCTGGGGACCAGCATCCCCACCTGGCAGAGAAAATGCATCATCTTGAACATTATCATACTGACGGCCATGAACTGCGCCAGCACCATTACCACCTCCCCCAGCATTTTCAGCTTCGCCCGGAGGAATCACAACACCAGAAACAGGAATACCTCCGCCCGTAGGGCCATTTTGACCATTATTACCAGTAACACCAATATGAAGTCCTCCATGAAGGACACCGTCATCATCAACCCTCGCAATTAGTGGCTGAACGAGAGTTCTCAACTACTCTTGTCCCTGAGCAACCCCTTGCATTAATTCCATGAATTGGTTCATGCGAGTCCGCATCTCGATGATCTCATTCTGTAGCTGATCCATGAGTCTCTTCTGATTTTGTCTGGTAGGATACCGGTGAATATGCTGATCTGCAATCCTGAGATTAGAACAAGATAAGAATACCGGAGATAAACACCTGTCATGCAAAATGATTATGCAAAATAATTATGAATATGCAAATGCAAATGAACATGTTTGAATATTCGCAGGGCGATCCACCCCTTGATTCCAGCTTAACAATAGGATGGAACGAAACTTCTGCTCATACATTAAGAAAACCAGAGGAAAACCAAATGTCAACAATCGCAAATCCAAGATAACAAGTCTGAACATAATAATCAAAGGTCCCAACCAACAAGCCTGGTGGTGATCCAAATAATGAAAGAAAATAGAAAACTATGGCATGTCATCAAAGTCCACAAGTGTCAATCCCCCCCATGCACTATGCTTTCTGCTCCAGTCTTGAACTTCCTTGAACAGCTTTCTGGTGTCAGGATGCTTCGGTCTCTGAATTAGCTCTTGAATGAGAACTTCTCTCCTATGTATGATCCCCTCCAAGTATCGGCAATGCAACTCCCAAGCGTCTTCTCCAGAAACACCATCCATGTTAGGACCCTCATGTCTAGGTTTCTTTACTTCAGCTTGGACCTTCAGTTCCTCTATGGAGGCTATGGCTTCATTGAGTCGACCCTCGACTGCTTGTCTCTTGAATACCCCTGACAGGATCTCAACGTTTTTTTTCTTGAGTGTCAACTTCAACTGATCAATCTGAGCTAGATAACCGTCTTCCTTTCTCTTATTCTCAGCCATTGCAGTTTCTCGGTGATCATCAAACCTGTGGATCTTCAACAAAGCCTTGTCTAATTCCTCCTTCTTAGACTCGAGAACCTTACTGATACCATCCAAAGCTTCCTTCATCCTTTTTCTGGATGCGACCATGTCAGCTAGCTCTTTTCCTGCCTTAGCAAGAAGCTCTGTCTTCAATTTGGCGGTATGAACAGCTTCACCCCGCTCATGCTTCAACTGATAAATCTCTCTTTTTAGCTCACTATTTTCTTCCCGCAGTCTTTCCTTTTCAGTCCACAACTGGTTAAACTTCTCTATCTCAACTGTGGTAGGAGGCTCGATCGTCAAAGGATACAAAGGTGGCTCCACTGGGAAGGGAAGAAGCTCCTCTTCTGCTCTCTTCTTAATCCACTCTTTATAGGAAGGGAAGGCCCGGTTGTTACATTTCCCGAATGAAGTTTTACCCTTCTTGGTCACCTGTTTCCAAGCATTCACAATCTTCCTTATCATCTCTTGATCCTCAGTACCATTGAAGAATAAGGACTCTCTGACATCTCACTCTTCAGGTGGACCCTTCAAAGGATAACCAAACTGCCTGATAACAAGGGAATGATTATAGTTAATTCCACCTCTCCTCCCTATCAAGGGTAGATTAGGGAATTCTCCGCACTTGCAAATAATCTCCATTCCTAGCAAATCATGGTTGAACCAGACAATGTTGTCAGCAGTCAAGCCCATTACCCTCTTTGACCACTTCAGAGAATCCTTCGTATCAATAAAGGCGCCAGTTTCAGGGAGATGGCTCAGAAACCAAGTAGATAAGAGCGGTGCACAACAACTCACAGTTTTTCCCCGCCTATTTTCATTCTTGTAGTGGACTGAGTGATACACATCACCTAGCAAAGTAGGTATAGGATTCTTTGAGATAAAGATTCTGACAGCATGCATATCCACCAGATCGGGAACATTGGGAAACAAGACAATCCCATAGATGCACATGGCCAGAATAGCTTGGAAAGCAGTCCAATTCTTCTCTTTAACATGTATGCAAGCTTGGTCAAACAAGAACTTCAATAAGAAACCCTTAGCTCCTTGTTTTTCCTCAATATTACTGCTTAGAACGGATTCACTAATATGAAGAGCAACAACCATCTCTCTCACCTTGGGGTGTTCTTCAGAAAAGAATACTATGTCATGCCTGACGGGGATTCCCAAAATAAATGAGAACTCCTCCAACGTTGGGGCCAAGATGTAGTCTGGGAAAGTGAAGCAACGCAAAGACGGATCGTAAAACTGAAGAAGTGTATGGATGGCATCCTTCTCATACTTGGAGATATTGTAGACAAACTTCAAAAGTCTCCCATACACTCCACTGAACTCTGTACGAACTCCGGGACCAGCCATACTAATCAGCTTGTGAATCCATGTCAAGGTCGGCTTTGGGAACGAATAGGCAACAGTCTTCTTTCTCTGGACATCCATGCTAAGGTAACCTCAGAAAACCAGAATCAAGAGTAAGATGCAAGCCCTGAAAAATGTCAAACATGTCAGAATGCAAGATAAATGATATGCTCATGCAAACATGGGGCCAAGGCAACACTGCTGGATGTGCTGTGCTGTTAACTGAACGAGAACCACAACCCAGAAAACCAGAATTCTGAACACTGAGATAGGAACCCAAATAATCAGATGAGAAATCCAGAAAAACAGGGTAGGTTGAAGGTTTCGGTTACCTGCAAACCTGCAAACACCCATCCCCTCTCACGTGTGGGTACTAGGACGTTCAGTATCCCGGGCTCTCAGGTCGAGAAATGATGATACGTTCACCATTTCTGGTTTGGCATCATCATCAATCGAGGATGCCTCAACTGATTCTCCAAGGCGGAAGGTCCTCAGCTTTGGCACTGAGGTCGAGAAATAATAGTACATTCATCCCTCGGGGTACAGTACTATCGTCAATCGAGGAGTGCCTCCACTGATTCTCTTCAAAAGATAGGGGCCATCCTATGCAAGTTCCAAAGTGGGTCCTCGGGTGCGAATGGGTTTGCCACAGGATGCGGTCTGCCACTGTCACCACTAAAGAGGGATGTTTCCACTAAGGTCCTCGATGATCGGTCACCAGAGTCGACAGCTCTCTAGATCAACACCCTAACATACGCAAGACACACACGTCAGAATGCGTCCCAAGATAGCCTCGTCTGGTTGTGAATTTCGTGAACACACAAACGTACCAAGCGGGCACGTAGGTCCCACTACTTTCCACTCTAGTCCTAGGGTATACTCAAGCTTGGGTATTGGGCTTATCTCTCAGACCCACCCAACCTGCAAAACAAGAACAGCCAGCACAACACAACAGTATGACAGTAATAAAAAATGAAATGCAATGCAGAAAATGCGGTAAAAATAAAATACAACAAACACAGCAAAGCAAACATAAAGACACCCATAGAGAACAAAGACAAGCAAGCGCTAGGACTGACTCGCTTAGGGATGGACCAGCATAGGTCAACCAGGTCCCCAGCAGAGTCGTCAGCTGTCGCTCCCAGGATTTTCATCCAGGTACAAACGCGAGAGTGGCGCAGAAAACAGAGTCGCCAGCCGTGTAAATTTATCCCAAGAGGGGGAAAGGGAACACCGCATAAACCTGAAGAAGAGGGAAAGGAATGGTCATCGCAACCATAACCTGGGTTCGGGAGTCGGTTACGCGAGGGGAAGGTCCTAGCACCCCACGCGTCCATCGTACTCGATGGGATCCACGCTTGTTGTCTATTCTAAGGGTGAGTTATCCTATCATCTATGGTTGTACTAAGACGGGAGAGGGGAAAAACAAAGACAGACTCGGTAGGACGTCGACGTCCTAGGCCTACGTACCCCCTTTGTGCAATGGGGAATTCAGAGTCAACGTAGTTCGGACCAAGTTCTTTTTGTGTTTTTTATGAGCGACGTTAAGTTCGCGTCCGGCAGTTAGGGTCGATGCCTGTTTGCGACTCAGACGGAAAGTAACGTGCCCTTTTTGAAAATAGCCTTTAGTTTGACGATCCCGAAGGACAAAAAGGTTTGAAGTTGGTTTGTATTTTTTAAGACAGAAGTGACTTGAATTAGTTCCTAAGTTGCATTGCACCAAAGTCTAGGGCACAGGGGCAAATACTTAACGCATCGTCCCAAGACAGGACGCTCGCTAAGCACTCTAGAAAGATGAGAGAAAGCCCCTTATTTCTCATTCCCCACGCTTAAGGCTCGTGCGCAATACACTTTATACTTATTAAGTGTTTTCAAAAAGTTTGAGATGAGAATAGAGAAGACACAAGGGAGACTCTAAGGGGGACTAAGAGTCCTAAAGTTATCATGCATGGGTGACCTAAGGTTAGTGAGGTTTGACGACAACCTAAACCTAAAGGGAAAAGATGAGAGAAGGAAAGAGTAAGGGGGACATGGATGACTTATCCACACCCTCAAAGAAATTACCTCAACCCCTGCATAAAAGGTTAGTACCAAACGGACATAAATAATGTCAAAGCAAATGCAAATCAAACAATGCCATTCAATAGGGATAACAATCCAAACATGAATTAAGAAGTCAAATAAACAACCCCAAGACAATGGCACAAGTGCCTTTTCAAACAGATAATCAGATAAGATCAAGGATATGCATACAAGAAAATCTCACACAAAGAGCCATTAAACAAATAGTAAAACAACTTCTAAAATCACCAAATTAAATATCAAAGTTGCTCAAACATAGACAAACCAAATACCAAAAACTCCTGCAAAAAATCAAGATGTTAGTCACTTAAACAATTAGGCAAAGCTCAGGTGAGAAGTAGGGTTCAATGTGCCAAAGGGAAGGACTAAAATGCAATATGAAATAATTTTAAAAAAAAGAAAGAAAAATATTTTAATGCACCTCAGAATGTTATCTAACAAATGCAAAATGAATGGATTGAAAATGTTTTATGGATGCATAGAAATAAAATAAACAACTTTGGATATGCATGATATGGATAATTCAAGAAGAAAATGAGTAAAATAATTAATTTAGATGATATAAAATAAAATAAAATTTGGAAAATTTTATAAAATGATAAAAAGTATGCATGAATTTTATTAGAATTTTTTAATGCATATAACTATTTTTTAAAAATTAAAAATGAAATGTAATGATTTTAAATAAAATAAAAATGGAGAAATAATGTGGGGGGTGCATTGAGTAAATAAAATGTATTGAAAATTGGAAATGGGCTGAAGGGTGGGGTGCCATTAGCGAGGCCCAAACGCAAATCCAATCAGAAAAAAAAATAAAGTAAAAAAATGCACACATGGACTTGGTCAATGGTCAGGATCCACACTCACCGTCTGACCAATCTAACGTTCACCAATTGGTCAACCTAAACAGAATGTATTCAGGATTAGTGGTTGAGATCAAATACACACCGTAGTTATGATACGCACGCGCGCGCACGATTGGCCAGCACACAATACACTCCCATGTGCCAGGCACATGGTTTTTTTAATTTGCTGGCGTGATAAGGACCATGTGATTAGATCAACGCTTCAGGGTTAGTCAACATAAACTAAAAGTAAACAAAATAAAAAAATTGATTGGTGGAACACGGTAGCTATGGTGGGGTAATGTACATGTAATTATTAAATAAAAATCAGAAAAAAAAATAAAACTAAAAATATGTGGCAGCGTAGGAACCGTGCGATCAACCATATCAACGGCTCTGGTTCATCTTCTTCCTTGAAGCCCTTGGCCGGCCGGAGCACCACCCAGTCGTTGGAGCCCTAGCTCCGGCCGCCACCCACAGCCACCTGCAACTCAAAACCTGCCCAGAATTTTTGTGCGAATATACTATTTTGACCAGAAAATTGTGAGGATCCCAAATATGTCATCAAAAATTGCAAATAATCAACGCATAGTAAAAAACGATAAGAAATATGTTAGGGTTCAAAACTTTAAATTCATAAAACAACCAACATACACATCCATATTCAAAACAAATTATATCAGCATGATCCATGGACATCACACAACATTATGCACGTTTAAAATTTAAGTTTTATGATCACGAAAAAATCCACCAACCTGAGATGCTGCAACCTGAATCCTTGCTATTGGCTGCGAATGGGGAATGGTTTGTGTTCTAGAGATCCCAAGGATTCTGATGGTGAAAGAATTTATTCAAAACTCCTTGTAGATTGAGAGATATGAATGTGAGATGCTTTAGGGTTCAAGTTCTTGTTCTACACAAAGGCACGTGAAATCTGTCCTCACCAGTGCATGGATGAGTTTAAATATATTAGGGTTTCTCACTGATAATGGTTTGGGCTTGGGCAATTCCTTGTTTAGTGAGTTTTGGACAAATTTGGAATTTTGCATTATGTTAAGATACACCTCCTTCCATGCATAGATATTCAAACATTTCATGATGGATCACTTAACTTCTAATTGCTAATCACACCCACATTTGATTGGGCCTTGAAACAATTTGATTCATAAGTTTTTAATGACTTGACAATTTTGAATAATGGAGAATAAATGATAAACACACCATGGATTTACTTGATTCAAAGGCCTAAAATGATCCTTGAGAAGTGTCCTTTGATGTTAAAAAGTGCCTTGAAGCAATGGAATTAATTATAGGTCCATATGTCCCAAAATGTAAAAATTGTGAAAATGAAACCTAAAAACCACTTTGCCTTCTTTTGATCATAAGTTGAGTTTCACAAATGATATTGAGACCCACTAGTACTTGTTGGAAAGAGGAGAAAAATATATTCAACTTTCATGTTGGAGAAAAATTCATTTGAAGCTTTCTTGATGATAAAAAATCAAGTTGAATGCAGTGCAGGAACTTGCCCAAAAAGGAAACTTTCAAATTATAGGTCATTTCCATATTTAGTAACTTTTGCACCGACTCCTGATTCTTGATAAATGGAATAAAACTTGACTCTTAAAGACCATATGAGGATGTGAGACCTTGAAAACCTTGGAGAGAACCTCAAAATTCCACAGTTGACTTCTCCTCTCACTGTTGACTTTTACCCCATTCACCTGATTCCCAATCTATTGGCCAATTGAACTTCTCCTGAACCAAACTGATAGACAATCTTCCATTCCTAGATGCTTAAGGACCCAAGGAATACCATAGAATCAAGTCTTGCCCAAAAAATCAGAAATAAACTGACTTTATAGCAAACCCTAGTTTTGGTACCCTCAGTCTAGGAGGAAATATCACAGTCTCCAAATTCAAATTCCTCTGAATATGATGTGTATCCTCTCCAACAAAGCTGAGATATGCCATTTGGTGATGATAAAAACCCAAGGAGCTTGCCCATTGGAGCAATAAACCCAAGAATTTCAAAACCCTAATTTATGCACTAGTTAGGAGAAAGTGATCCACTTGAACTCTCTTGCTTGACCCTTTGAAGAACATCTTCTCCTCTTGAACATGCCTCAAGCACCCTGACCCCATGCTAAGAACCAATGATATGCACACATGGTAATGCAAAAATGGAATGAAACATAAGCCAGTTAGTAATAAAGTAAGGAGGGCAAATTTTGGGGTGCTACAGATTGCTATTATAAAATGAAAACACATTAGATAAAAATACAAAAGGCCATCAAAATTCTTAACATTTTTTTTGGTTAACCAGCCTAATGGATGGAGTCCACCTTATTAAAGATGAACCAAGTGGGATGTCGTGGGTTCGAACTCGCGCCCCTTGTTAGAAGAAGGAAACGATCTAGAAGGGAGGTTGAATAGATCGCTAATATTTTTTATGATTAAAAATTCTGGTTTAAAAATATTTTCTATGGCAAGCAAAAGCTATTCCGGATCGACACTTGTCTATCCAAAATGTTATTGAAAGAATCAGATATGCATATAAACCGTAATCAAAGTGTGCTAAAGATGAGAAACTGTACCAATTAGTTTTATTTAATATGTTAGAATTAAATCACGCAATGATAAACGATTTCCAATGAAATGGAAAAATAAACTTGATTAAGGAAACGTATCGAACACTTAGTGTGAAGCCAATTTATCAAACACTTGGTGTGCAATACACCAAGCTTAATTCTCTTTATGTTGAAAGTACGACAATCCAATTGCAATTGTTTAGATTACAAAGATCTTACAAAAATAGTTTAAGATACTTCAACACAACTAGAATTTTTTGTTAATCAAATTGCTCACTAAGTGTATTATCAAATTGTAGAGAGAGAGAGAGAGAGAGAGAGAGAGAGAGAAAGAGAACACCAATATTTGTATTGGCAGTTCCCCAATTGTCCTTACTATGAGTACGTCTTCCCCTAATTCCAAATAGAATTGAGATATGTAATTAACCTTTGCAAGAGTTGTATACAAGAGATAAAGTAGCAATCTAAACCCTTAAACCCTATGTTTGATGTTGATTTTAACTTCTTCTCTTCCCTTGATCTTAAGCTAGATCAAGTCACCAAATATTTTCAATTGATCCTCCAATTACCGCTACTCCTTTGACAGAACCCCCATTCTTCAAAGCTTTCACTCGGCTGAATCCAGGTTGCAAAGACTTGTGTAAAAACCCTCAAATCAACCCTTGATCATGGAGAAAAAACCCTAAATATATTATCATTGAAACCCAAAAAAATACTCAACCCAATTTGATTACAACAATCCTAAATTGGACCTTATCAATCTAATCTTGATGACACTCAACAAAATGATTATGTGTGGTTGTTGAATGTATGCAAAGAAATGTTGAAGATGATGGGAAAATTCTAAGTGTTTTCTTGGTTTCAATGTGAGAAATGATGCATGAACGCATATTTATATATATGTATGTGTGTGTAGAAAAAATAATAGATAAAACAGATTTTTAGTAAAAAAATAAAACTAAATGTATTGACTCCAAATTCGAATGAGTCAATACATAAGGCTGGGAGTCGATACATTGAGGGCAGAAAAATCTTCTTTAAAAAATTCTTTAGTAGGAGTCGACTCCAATAAGGATGAGTCGACTAATTCGTAACTTGTATTGACTCATAGATACCTTTATATTGATACATACGAGGTAGAGATGAGCATAATCATATTGCTTAAAAAACTTTCAAATTGAGTCGACTCATTCGTAACTTGTATCAACTCATAGAAGGCAAAGTTGTGTTTTTAACCATTATTCATTATGTATTGACTCATATGCTTGATGTATTGAAACATAGACTTATTTCTCATGAAAAACCATAATGTTTGACTTGTAATGACCTATTTAATCTAATTTTAAATTTCCTAATATGATAATGGACATCTAGACATAGACAACAAGATCCAATGTACACAAATTCTAAGTTTCCTAGTTTTGGCATCATTCAAAACATATCTAAGACGATATTGCACTCACACCACTGCACCCGATGTCCTTATACAGCTACCAACTGAGTTGTCTTAACAGGAAAAAATACTTAACAATTAAAATCATTTGATTAAGTATAAACTCAACACCTTTCTCTCAAAATATAACTTAATATAACTTAATAAAGAAACTAAAAGTGTCTTCCAATACATCTAATTTGTATGGATTATGTTGTTGCTCTACAAAACCTATCACTGCTACAAATATACCTTTAGCGACACAATATTACAATGGTCATTTTGCCACCGTAGTCATATCACTTTTTTTACGCATTTGTTTTTTATATTTTATTAAAATACTTTTCATCACGGTTCCTAAACCTAACTGTGGTCATAGAATTTGGATGACAAGCTTCGAATCCGAGCATCAACATTTTTCCATTTTTTAAATTAAAATAAGCGTGTGTCCCTTCACATTTATTGTTATTTAAAAATTGAAAGAATAACAACTACGGATGTTTCATTCAACTAGGGTTATATGTTACGTATTTCACTACAGTTGAAGCTTACAACCGTTGTAAAATTATTTCCCTTAAAACTACATTTGTGTGTCCCTTTACTTTTATTGTTATTTAAAAATTGAAAGTATAACAACTATGATTGTTTCATTTAACCGTGGTTATATGTTATGTATTTCATACGGTTGAAGCTTGCAACTGTAGGTTGCTAATTTCGACGCCAAGATAATTGTTCAAGAGCAAATTCAGAAATCCGCCAGGACATTTCGACAGGAATGTATTGCTGATGAGAGAAAGCCAGTCGAAGGCAAATGTTACTTAAAGGAAAGCATTGGCAGATTTTTCTAAGTATTAGGAATACTTCGACAGAGGAATGATAGGCCTCGTTCGACGGATGTTTGAAATTCAAATTTAGGAGGGAGTTTCATTTTGAAATTGGACGCGTGGAACGCATCTAGTTGACGAATGCATGCAGATTGCCATTTGCCACCATTAGGAGAAATAGTTGTTAGTGGTGGTTATTTCGATTGTATATAAATAGGGAGTCTGAGTGTTTGATTGGGGTGTGTGTTCAGAATTTGTACAAATCACTCAAGAAATACTCAAAGTAACCGTGAGAGAGAAAAGAGTAGTTACTGAGAAAATGTACGTTTGAAAAACACCAGTTTTCATTCCTTGCATTTTAATAAAAGTTTTAAGTTCTTCATTTACAATTCCCTTTACATTTCTGTCATTTTCTTTCTTGCAAGTTATTTACATTTCGCCCTTTATTTCAAGAAGCAAAATTTTGACTACTTTTGTCGAAAAAATACGAAAGTTGATGAGAACAATGATGAATTAAATAAACAAAAGGTTTTCTAACACAAATCGTCAAGATTGTTAAAACGCATTGTCCTAGGATTTGTTTGATCGGTCCTGTAAGCAAACTAATTTTTTCATAAATTAGGAGATCAGCGGTTGTTTGCGAATTTTCCAAGCAAACAAATTGGCACGCCTAGTGGGACCTTGTGCTATTAACATTTGAAAACCTTCATTTTACACTTTATTCGCAAGAAATTTTCTTCGTTTTTTGTTGCATGAGACTAAGAAGTGGTAAGATAGCCATAAATAACGAAGAAAGACCCAGAGGAAGACGAGTACGCAGAAAGGCGAATCCAAATCCGCCTAACAATCAGAATCCTACGAATAATGAAATACCATCCCTAATCCTTAGACTGGGGACAATACGGCCTCAATATCAGTATCAGAGGCTATGCCATCAGCAGCGGGTTCGACGCCTGCACATTCAATTCCATAGAGTGCGCCTAGTTTTTCAACTATAGGACCCCAAATGCCTCAAATGACTCCCCACCCCCCTTCAGGAAGTATGTACAGACCCTTTATATCTGGATTTTCGATGCCTCTAAATCGAGAACAACCATATGGAATGCCAACTTCAGTAATGGCAAGTTTGCAAAACGCTCCATCAGCGTTTACGGATCCAACAATGAACATAACTTCGCCTTTGCAAGGGTCCGGTTCTGGTGTGAACCATATGGGTAGAATTAGCCAGCCTTTAGGAACGGGATATCAAACTTACATGCCAAACATTACCAATAACTCTGCACAAGTAATCAGGAAACAAATGGATGAGAGTAACCATGATATGGTCCAGATGTTAGCCCAACAGATGGGGGTTATATTCAACCCTTTGATCCAAAACACGACACAAACGAATCAATAATTGGCAGCACAGATGACGCGCATTGCTGATTTCTTTGGTGTCCCCCAACCTCCCCCAAGGGAACAAGTAGTTCAGAACCCAAGGGTAGCCATCGAAGAAGAACCTACCATAAACCAAAGGCAACCAAACGTCCCTCAGGCGGAAGTTCTGAACCAAGGAGGGGCAGTCGAACCCGCTGGGGTCGAAATCCCTGTTCAACAAGAACCAAGAGTGTTGCTAGTAAAACGAAACCAAAATGCTGACAATATTATACAACAAATGCATTGTAATGATATGCCGGCAGAGAATAATTTAGCGGCCATGGTCAAAAGAGTTATGGCGCGAAATGGTATGAATGTGGGATTACAAAGACCCAGTTATACCTCCCCTTTATCGGAGTATATTTTGCAGCAAGAATTACCCCATAGATGGAAAGTTCCCAAGTTCACAAAATTTTCAGGGGATACCAGTGAACCGACGGTCGAACATGTGGCGCGATACTTAATTGAAGCAGGCGAAATAGCGCAAAATGAGAATTTGAGAATAAAATATTTCCCTAGTTCCTTGACGAAGAATTCTTTCACTTGGTTCACCACATTGCCCGCGAATTCGATACATACCTGGACCCAGTTGGAGAAGTTATTCCATGAACAATTTTACATGGGGCAGACGAAGATAAGTCTGAAAGAATTGGTTAGCGTAAAGAGAAAGTTCTCAGAGCCAATTGATGATTATTTGAATAGGTTTAGATTGCTCAAGGCAAGGTGTTTCACACAGGTGCCTGAGCATGAGTTAGTCGAAATGGCCGCTGGTGGCCTTGACTATTCCATCAGAAAGAAATTAGATACCCAATATTTAAGAGACATGGCCCAATTGGCTGATAGGGTTACACAGGTCAAACGACTAAAAGCCAAAAAAGCTAGGGTTAATAAAAATAGGAAAGAAAGGGTAGCATATGTCGGAGTTTGTAAGGATGATGACGAAGAGGAATCATAAAATTTCGACGAACAAGAGGTTGATTTGGCGGAATTAAAACAGGGTATGCCTTATGCTTGCAAAGTTTTGGCTCCGTCGAATGGAAAAAATCCAATCAAATCGGAGAAGAACGATAAGTTCCCTAAAAGAACTTATACGTTCGACGTTACAAAATGTGATGAAATTTTGATTTATTAGTCTAGGATGGCCAAATGATAGTGCCTCCTGGTACTAAGGTGCCTCCTTTAGAACAACAGAAAAAGAGAGGTTTTTGAAAATATCATAATTTTTTGGGTCCTAAAACGTCTCAATGTTTCCTTTTCAGGGATCTAGTGCAGAATGCAATAAGAGATGGAAGGCTCAAATTCGGCGACAAGTCGAAATCCCAGGCGAAGGTGGATTCAAACTCCTTGCAGGTGGTGGAGGCCCACTATGCTGAGCCATCCAAAGTGAATATGGTCGAAGTTACTGAAGGCTTCGACGACAGCATGAATATGATGAAGGCTGCTGATGGCTTTGACAACAATGTGAATATGGTGGAGGTTGTTGAAGATCCCGCTAACAAAGGTGACATGGTCGAAGTTACAACTGACTGCGTAGACCAGCAAGTGATGGTCAAGGTTACTAAAGACCTTGACGCAAAGATCATTAAGAACTACATTGCTGAGGCCACTGAGGGTTTCTCCAAAATCAACGACGAAACTACTGAGGGTTTCGACAAAATCAACGAAGGAACTGCTAAAGGTTCTTGCAAACAAGCTGCTGTTGGTATTCTCTGAAGAACCATGGAGGATCCAAAAGATAAAGCTGTCGGATTCGTCAGCCCACAAGTTGTCAGGAGTCCACTCCTAAAGGTTCTAACGAAGAAAATCTCTGAGGATTTTAATCGAATGAAGAAGGAACACGAGGTCAATGAAGGCCTCATTTTGAAGTTGAATAAGTTGAGCATGGACACAGAGTCACCTGCCAATATAAACATGGTCGAAGTGGCTCAGAATACGTCGATGCAAGTTGGCGAAGAACGTCGACGGGAGGAGTACCAGAAAGTGGCTTACCCTAAGGAGGAAGAAAATCTGGCAGATTTTATTTATAGATGCCAGAGGAAAAGATCTGAGGTGATGCTTTGCCCCCGCTGTAGTGCCGTCTTCGACAAAAAGGCAACACAAAACTTAAAGGGAGTGGAGAGAGCAAGAAGAAGAGGAAATTGGAGGCCTTCTGGAGAAAGATTCGACCCCAGGAGAGGGGACCGAAGTAGGGAAAGGTTAGGGGAAAGACACCCTAACACATTCAGACCAACAACCAAAGCTCCAGACGACAGGTGGGTTAATCCAATTCGACAAGCCCAAGGGCAAGGAAAATGGAAGGACTTCGAAGTACAGCGGGGATCTTCTATATCATACAGAAAAGAATTCCAAAAGTCCAAAAAGGTGACTTACCCTTCTGAAAATTATAAGGGCAAGAATCCTATGACGAAGTCACAGTAGAGGAGATACCAACGTCGAAAGAAGGCTGAGAAGGAGGCTCCGGGAAAAGACAAGCCAGAAACCAGCATCAATGTTCAAACTTCGACTCAGAAGGAAGGAGTGAAGTTCGAGAAGCCACCTATTGCTCCAGTGCAAGCAGCGTCAAAGGAGGAAGTAACCAAGGATGATGAAATGACATACAATTTTAACTTAGAGCCAGAGGCATCATTCGACGTAACATGTAATGTCGTTTCAGTGCTCCCTAGGGAGTATGATCTAATAATGGAAGTCGAAGAGGAAGAGGAAGCTTTGGAGGTCGAAACGGCCAGACAGAGGCCTGTTTGCTACTACATCATGAACAATGGATGCGTTGAAGAACAAAACGCATTTTTCGAAAGGCCAGATGACTCAATAAGGAACCACTTGAAACCCCTATTTATAAAAGGAAAAGTGGGTAACGTATGGGTGAATAAGATTTTGGTCGATGGAGGAGCGGCTGTCAACTTGATGTCGCATTATATGCTTAAGAAAATTGGAAAAGATGATTCCGACACCAAACCTCACAACATGGTGTTGTCGAATTATGAAGGGAAAGAAGGAACCACTATGGGTGTGATACAGGTAGATTTAACAATCGGAACAATCACGAGGCCAACTATGTTTATGGTGATTGCGTCGAAATCAAATTATAACCTTCTCTTAGAAAAATTTGGCGCGCAGACGGGATTGTTGAAAATATAGAGGCTGACCAAAGTTATTTTCTGCCTAAAGTAAACCAGGTGGATAGGCGAAGTTTTGACAGGAATCTAGCTCACATAGCTCCTTGTAGCCTAGTGTCATACCCTAAATTTTGACCTCTTTTATTGTGAATATTTTCGATTATCTGATTGAATTTTTTCGTTTTGTTTCATTGCACGACATATCGTCCATTATGCATATCGTTTGAATTGTTCAATTTTCAGTCATTTAAATTAGATCTCTCATTTATGTTTTTTATTTTTGCATAAACTAAAGATAAAATCCAACATATATATATGTTTATATGTATTTCATTTTTCTTCTTTTTTTAATAAACTTTGTTTATTTTTACCTATAAAAGAAAAAAATAAAAAAATAATGTATATATATGTTTGTTTTTCTCACGCCACTTTATATGTATGTATATATTTATAAATTTTGTTTCATATTAAACATATATATGTATTCATTTTTTTAAAATATATATATGTAAATTCATATTTTGTTTTAAATATAAGTTTGTTTCTTGTGAGTTTTGTTTTAATTGAAAATTTGTTTCTTATGAGACCAACCATATAGCCTTGTCTCCTTGACTCATTTTCACTAGCCAATGGTAGAAGAGACTCAAAAACATTGTCTAAGACTTTAAATTCTCATTCAACTCTTATCTTGAGATAGCTTAAGAGTTACACATTTTTTTTCTATAAATAGAGCTTTCTTGCTCTTCACAATTACACCAAACTTTGCTAAATGTTTGTTTCTCTTCTTTGAATCTTTTATACATTGTATGTAACTTAAAATTTTTTAAGCAATACACAAGAGAGGGTGCAGCGCACCACTGCTCTATCTCTCTGCATTATCTTTTCTTTTTTGATATACATGATATTAACATACACATGGTGAGAAATTCCAAAAAAAAAACAGAAAATGTTGCAGGAGATAACACAACAGCAGTGCACGCCATCCTTTTGGTTCACTGGCAAGTTTGCACTACTTGCATAATTATGCCTCTGTCACGGTTCATGGTGTATTTATGCAGGTCTGAATTCATCAAGAACACAAACTTGCGCAACCTGCAAAGAAAACCAGGAAGAAATCAAAGCTGAAACAATTTCAATTCGAATTTTCAATTCCTCTTTGCATCTACTTTTACCACTAACAGCATGATAGTTTATTTGTTTTAGGATAGTTTGAATTCAAAAAGAAGAAAGAAAAGGAAACTCCCTGTTATGCAGAACGTTTCGTCGTCGTCACCGACACGGAACAAGAACAACAAAAGGAAGAAGAATCAAGACTGCAGTAACAACAACAAATTTGCTTCAGTCCAACAAATCCACATGGAAAACAAATTGCAGAGCAATAATCACAACAACGATTTTGGATTTCACATAATCTACAATTTCAATTTCAATTCATCAATGTCACTATTTTTCGAAACCCTACATTCATCAAATTTTATTGTTTTTTACAGAAATCAAAGAGGGAAAGCAAAGGAATTGAACTCACCTTCATCAAAGTCGCCGGAAAACTTACCGCGTCGCCACCCTTTTCCTTCATCAATCAGCGCCGTGCCTGAACCAAAACGGGGGAGCCGTCGTAAAATCGCACCACCTCCCTTCTTCGCAACCACTGAGCAACCGTTCGCCAGAAACAGGACGCAGCAACCGAACGAAGCGGAGGTATCATCACCGAGGATCGTGGCCGGATTGGAGATGAAAAGTCGCGTTTGGAAAAAAGGAGAGGGTTTGAGCGTTCTCAGATGAAAAAAAACACGTTCAGGTAAGTTTTCTCCTCTCTCTCAATTATGATTATAATTAGATGAAGAAAATATGTTTTATTTACTCATTTGGGCTTTAGTAGTTATTGACCCATCCAAGTTACTAATCACACCCTTACCTAAAAAATCAATTTTCAACCTATTTACATTCATTTTGTTAATAACAAATGGTTAATTATTAATTATTTTAGTTTAACTAATATTATATAATTAGTTTTTGCTAAATACACTTCAACTAGTAATTAATTTAATTAATCATTTAAATTTTTTATTTAATTATTCAAATTCATAGTTTAATTTTTAGACTATCTTTAATTAATTAAATAATTTGTTTCTTGTATCGTTTATTCTCTAAGCGATTCGATTCTAACCACTTGACGAGACCAAGATCGTTTCCCTGTGATCTCTGGTTTTTGTCTGTCTGTTTTGGTTTTTCACTTAAATACAGGAATTCTTAATCGATACCTCGAAGATCATTGGATGATCAGCTGATGCTTTAAGTTTTGTCGAGGACTTTGGGGATCGTTATCTCGCTTCTGGAAGTCTGAGAAGAGGCATTGGACCTTGCTCCAATAGGTAAGTTTTCTTGAACTCATTATCCATGTTTTTATTCACACGATGTTTTGCCGTGCACTTTCTGTTTATTTCTCACGATGTTCTGCCGTGTATATTTTATCACATGATGTTTTTCCATGTATTCAGTTTCACACACGATGTTCTTCCGTGTATGTTTTCAAATAACATGATATTTTTCCATATGTGATTTCATTCCACGATGCTTTGCCGTGTATTTATTTATTTCGTGATGTTTTGCCACGTATGCATGCTCCCTTAGGATCTCTTAGTTCAAATTTAATTTTCAATTAGGTTTGAAATAAACATTAGGATATTTAACCAAACATGATAACATTAGGATAGATTTTCCCTCTCGTTGCCGTGCGATTTAAACTTTATTCTCTGTAGTTCGTGCCCTATAAGGGTGAACTACGACCGCTCTGATTTCTCAAGATCCCGTTGAGAATACGTAGGCATTAGACTGTAAAGTCTTAGCGAGCAACCTTTTCTTTTTTTCCATCGTCTTTTTACATCCGACGTTTTCCCGGATATTCATATTTGCGACCTTTTTATTTTTATCTCTTTCAATCCGACGTTTTCCCGGATATTCATATCGTTTCTTTTCAAAACAAATTTCCTTGTGATTTAAATTCAAATACATATTTGTTATCAAAACTTTCTTTCATTTCTTTGTTGAACAACTAACCAAACAACATGGAAGCTCTACAGCCGAGTAAGTGTTTATCCGCTTTCATTTAACCGCTTTCATATGTATATAACTGTATTGTGGGGCTGTTTCACTGTAAGTCTTCTTTCATAAACTCATATCAACTGTGTAATGCTAGTATAGATATTTAGAGTTTCCCCGGCAACTACGTATAGAACCAGACAAAATCTCGTCTCCTTACATCCGAAGTTCTCCCGGACATTTCACCCTCCTTTGACAATTAGGATTTTCTTTTACAATAATTTTAGATAACTAGATCTAAGAAATCTCCCCCTTGAACAGTTCATATACAGAAGGCAATAGTTCCAAGTGAAACCCCTTCTGGAACTGTTCATCAGCCTCCTCTTGGGCTTAGTGCAAGGACCCAAAGGCTTCCTAAAAGCATCCCCGCCTCCTCTTGGGCGTTGTACAAGGACCCTTCGGCTTCTTAGAAGTTTTCACAGCCTCCTCTTAGGCTTCGTATAATGATTCTTCCTCAGCGAAGATAGCCTCCTCTTGGGCTTCGTACAAATTGTCCCTCATCTTCTTAAAAGTTATTCTCGCCTTCTCTTGGGCTTTGTACAAATTGTCCCGACGACCTCTTAAAGGTATAGGAACAGAAACTAGTCATCTTGCTAGAGCAGTCTTTCAAAAGAGTCTAGATCTTGATCCTGAAGCGTACTTTCTCTTACACATAGTACAAAAGACACACCCAGTAGACTTGGACAGTCTATATTCCCTCTTGAGTCTCAAAGACATTCTTAAATTCCTTCTAAACACAGGAAAAACCCTTCCCTCTTTTTAACATCCGAAGCTTTCCCGGATATTCCTTTTATTTTCATCCGACGCTTTCCCGGATACTCCTTCAATCTTCATCCGACGCTTTCCCGGATATTCCTTCTATTTTCCGATGTTTTTCCCGGATATTCATATCTTAATCTTTAATCTCTTCACTCTTTTCAATCAATTCCCACAAACACCCTTTTAGCTTCATATCTTGGGCTTTGAACAAGATACAAACAAATCACTTTTAGCTTCATATCTTGGGCTTTGAAAAAGATACAAACAAATCACTTTTAGCTTCACATCTTGGGCTTCGAACAAGATACAAATCACTTTTAGCTTCACGTCTTGGGCTTTGAACAAGACACCAAAACACCATTTCCTCCCATAGAATAGGAGGAACTATGATTGCTCTGATTTCCCTGACGGGAATACGTAGGCATAAGATTGTGAAATCTTAGCGAACACACTAAACAAAAAAACCTTAGGTCCAGTACCTTACCAAAAACATCAAAATATCCAAAAACAACAAAAATATATTTTCAACATCTCTCAACCTTCCTAAAGGAGAAACTTTCCCTTTTACAGGCAAACACCATCAAGTAGAAAATAGTAGAACAGTAGAAAATTGCTAACAACCCATGGATAACCATGTATAGGATGGGTAACTGACAACTCCCCATTGTATAACCTGACCCCGAACTCCCCAATCTCTTAGCACTTGTTAAAGAAAACATTTGCGTGCAAGGTTAGTTTGAGATAACTTCCCTTTCCTTTCCAGCTTCATAGGATAAATAAGAAATCAGAAAGTAGCACCCAATCCCATTCGCAGGCGGATGCGGGCGGTCACAAAAACCGCGCTACAGAAAAATGGCGACTTCACTGGGGACGTAAACTAGGATTAGAATTCCTAAGAGGTCTGGGTTGTTTAGCATTTTCTATCTGTCTTTCAATGATTGCATACCATTTGCATAAGTCATACATACGTCCAGGTCATCGTCAATTCATTCCAAGCTATCTATCTTTCAGTCTTCTGTAAGTCGTCAAACTGATTCCTCATCACCGATACAGAACTGAAACTTCAATCAACTTCAGCTCAGTTACTTCCCAAAGACAGGACAACTCTTCCTTGTGTTTGATTAGTCACTGACCTTGTTTCTGTCTATTTTGAATTTTCCTTATTTGTATCATATTTGTTTGCTTTCAAACTTGTTTATCTTTAAATGTCAGTTTTGATGAAATGATCATGTACAGTATTTTGATTCAAATCATCTTTATGCTTTCTCTTTCCAAAAAAACAAAAACTTTCAAAAAAATACACCTCTTTTTCAAAATTTTGACCTTGCAAATATTTGTGGGAGGATGATAAAAACATAATACCCATAATTGCTGTCGGTATGCTTTCAAATAAAAAACTTTGCTGAGGATGTAAGGCATTTTTTTCAATTCCCAAACACTGGAGATATAAGGAAGATAATACCTCGTTAACCCCTTTGAGCCTTGAAGTAGGAGTTTCTCTCTTTATAAAAAACCCGCAATTTTAACCCGGGGCAGGGTAGTTCTCAGTTTAATTTGGGTTGTGTATTCAAGTTCAAAAAGTTTACATACAACAAGCAGATGCTGAAAACGTATCAAAAGCCAGTGATGGTCTGTCGTAATCATCAAATCAAGCAGTCACTTTCTTTCTAAGAAGAAATAAAAAATAAAAAAAAAGCCCGCTAAGTCAAAAAGCTTAGGCAAAAACTAGGGTGTCCCGCTGACTATAAATTAAAAAAAAAAAATAGGTCAGGCAAAAGTTAGGGATAATACAGAGAAGAGACCCTTAAATCCTCGATTTTCAAAAAAGTCCACAAAGATGAAAAACAACTAAATGTTGTAAAGAAGCAGTAGCTGCTGTCTCAAGACTTCTGGACCATCGTCATCACTATCATCAGTACAATTCCGAAACCTTTTGGAACCTGAATGCACAATTTAAGTTTAACTGAGCATAGGACTGGAGAACATCACGAAGGGGGTGGGCACCAAATAAACTTTGAGCCTTTATATTTCTTTCATAAACCGTGAACCAGACCACGTTATAACCCTCAAAAGACCTAATTGAAGCAAGGTTATTTTGAAAGCATACTACAACAAGGTGGCGTAAATTGACTCCAAAATCATTTTTTGCAAATCATTTGTTTTGGTATCATACCTCTGTTTTACTTTTCATTCAAAATATTTTAAACCACCGTGTTTTTAACCAGTAATTCATATTACTGTGTTTTTTCTAAAACAATGATTCTATTTTCAAAATTTTTACATGAGCTTTGCATTAAATTTGCCATGTTTAAATAAACATTTTTTATTACAAACTAGCTTTCCTCTCAAGGAATTTTCAAAACAGTTTAGAAACTTGGTCAGTGATCCTATCAGGGGCAAGTTCTTTCCAGAGCCTGTTAAGAATCAGTTCAAGATTTGTTCAGTGCAAGTCCTTCTCAGAATTGGTTTATTCGGAAAAAATTTCAAGATTCATTACTGGGGCAAGCCTTCCCAGTATACAGCATTTTCAGTCCCTGGGCAATGACAGTGATCTCCGTGTTGAGGAATCAGTCTTGTTTTTCACTCCCCAAAATAGTATAAACTTGTTGGTTGTCACTCCCCAAAAGAGTATAAACTTGTTGATTTCCACTCCCCAAAAGAGTATAAACTTGTTGATTTCCACTCCCCAAAAGAGTCTAAACTTGTTGTCAGCATTTTCATTTGCATTACATACATTTAATCATACATCATAACTTTTTCATATACTATGCATTCAAGAGTGTTTTAATCCTCATTTGCATTCATCAGTGATCGTGTTATTATCAACATCTTACCTTTCTACAAAGTCCAACTTATCGGGCGCTTACACTTTTATGTCTTATCTGATGTTCTTCCAGATATAACTTTGTTTATATCCGATGCTCTTCCGGATATGTCTATCTGTTCTGATGCTTTCCCAGAACTTGTCGCTATGTCTGTCCGAAGTCCTTCCGGATATGTCTATTTGTTCTGATGCTTTTCCAGAACTTTTCTCTGTGTCTACCCGATGTTCTTCCGGATGTATCTTTTGGTTTTGAAGTTTTTCCAAAACTCGTTCTGATGTTTTTCCAGAACTTTCTTTGTTTCTATCCGATGATCTTCCGGATATGTCTATTTGTTCTGATGCTTTTCCAGAACTTTTCTCTGTGTCTACCCGATGTTCTTCCGGATGTATCTTTTGGTTTTGAAGTTTTTCCAAAACTTGTTTTGATGCTTTTCCAGAACTTTTCTCTGTGTCTATCTGATGCTCTTCCGGATATGTCTCTGTTATTCTGATGCTCTTCCAGAAACTCCTTTAATGTCTATCCGATGCTCTTCCGGATATGTCTCTTTTATTCTGATGTTTTTCCAGAACTCTCTTTGTCTATCTGATGTTCTCCCAGATATAACTTTTATCTCTCTGATGCTCTCCCAGATATGACTTTTCCTTATCTGATGCTTTTCCAGATGCCACTTTTGTTCTGATGTGCTTATCTGATGCTTTTCCAGATATGGCCATCATTCTGCCAGTCATCTAAAAATTTTTCCCGTACATTTAACGTTTTTCTAAATGTTTCGGATTTACACTTAAAGTTATTTTTAATACATTCAACGCTTTTCTGGATGTCATTAATATATCTTCAAGTTTGGTCGACAACTCGGTCCAATGCTTTTCTGGATGCCTTCGAGTTTGTTTCTCATTTATCCAATGTTTTTTTTATGTGCCTGATTTATTTTGCAAACTTCATTCAATGCTCTTCTGAATGTCACTGATAATCATGTCTGCTTATGTTCCAAAACTTCATTCAATGTTCTCCTGAATATCTTTTACGGTTGTTGCTGTTCTTTTCCAGGGTTTTTCAATGCATTTCTGAAAACCTCTGATGATTGTAACCTTTCCCCTAGTAAAGTATAATTTCGCTTTCTGGATGTTCCCACAATAAAATTAAACCGCTTTCTAAGAAGTCTCTGGCGTATTCTCAGATCTGGTCTCATTCCACATCTAATGTTTTTCTAGATGTTTCTGATATATTTTCCAGAGTAGGACACTTCTTTCGCATCTGATGTTTTTCCGGATGTCTGTATCTTTGTTCCAGGGTTTATCCCTCTCTTTCTAAATATTGCTGGATACCTTTGTCGCATCGGCAAATTTCCACAATATCTTATATCCCAAGAAAATTTTGTTGGTCTGTCTCCTGTGGCATCATTTCCCACAGTGTTCAAAAGTCTTCCATTCATCACATATCATTTCATTTGTATTCACGGTCAAAATTCTAGGTACTCTGATATTTAATCCTCTTATACCTCGAATGTCTAAAACTCTTTGCTATTCATACCTTCAGGTCTAAGAGGATTAAATAGGGGCATCTATCATACACTAAATTTTGACCTCTTTTATTGTGAATATTTTCGATTATCTGATTGAATTTTTTCGTTTTGTTTCATTGCACGACATATCGTCCATTATGCATATCGTTTGAATTGTTCAATTTTCAGTCATTTAAATTAGATCTCTCATTTATGTTTTTTATTTTTGCATAAACTAAAGATAAAATCCAACATATATATATATATATATATATATATATATATATATATATATATATATATATATATATATATATATATATATATATATGTATTTCATTTTTCTTCTTTTTTTAATAAACTTTGTTTATTTTTACCTATAAAAGAAAAAAATAAAAAAATAATGTATATATATGTTTGTTTTTCTCACGCCACTTTATATGTATGTATATATATATAAATTTTGTTTCATATTAAACATATATATGTATTCATTTTTTTAAAATATATATATGTAAATTCATATTTTGTTTTAAATATAAGTTTGTTTCTTGTGAGTTTTGTTTTAATTGAAAATTTGTTTCTTATGAGACCAACCATATAGCCTTGTCTCTTTGACTCATTTTCACTAGCCAATGGTAGAAGAGACTCAAAAACATTGTCTAAGACTTTGAATTCTCATTCAACTCTTATCTTGAGATAGCTTAAGAGTTACACATTTTTTTTTTCTATAAATAGAGCTTTCTTGCTCTTCACAATTACACCAAACTTTGCTAAATGCTTGTTTCTCTTCTTTGAATCTTTTATACATTGTATGTAACTTAAAATTTTTTAAGCAATACACAAGAGAGGGTGCAGCGCACCACTGCTCTATCTCTCTGCATTATCTTTTCTTTTTTGATATACATGATATTAACATACACATGGTGAGAAATTCCAAAAAAAAACAGAAAATGTTGCAGGAGATAACACAACAGCAGTGCACGCCATCCTTTTGGTTCACTTTTGGCAAGTTTGTACTACTTGCATAATTATGCCTCTGTCACGGTTCATGGTGTATTTATGCAGGTTTGAATTCATCAAGAACACAAACTTGCGCAACCTGCAAAGAAAACCAGGAATAAATCAAAGCTGAAACAATTTCAATTCGAATTTTCAATTCCTGTTTGCATCTACTTTTACCACTAACAGCATGATAGTTTATTTGTTTTAGCATAGTTTGAATTCAAAAAGAAGAAAGAAAGGGAAACTCCCTGTTATGCAGAACGTTTCGTCGTCGTCACCGACACGGAACAAGAACAGCAAAAGGAAGAAGAATCAAGACTGCGGTAACAACAACAAATTTGCTTCAGTCCAACAAATCCACATGGAAAACAAATTGCAGAGCAATAATCACAACAACGATTTTGGATTTCACATAATCTACAATTTCAATTTCAATTCATCAATGTCACTATTTTTCGAAACCCTACATTCATCAAATTTTATTGTTTTTTACAGAAATCAAAGAGGGAAAGCAAAGGAATTGAACCCACCTTCATCAAAGTCGCCGGAAAACTTACCGCGTCGCCACCCTTTTCCTTCATCAATCAGCGCCGTGCCTGAACCAAAACGGGGGAGCCGTCGCAAAATCGCACCACCTCCCTTCTTCGCAACCACCGAGCAACCGTTCGCCGAAAATAGGACGCAGCAACCGAACGAAGCGGAGGGATCATCACCGAGGATCGTGGCCGGATTGGAGATGAAAAGTCGCGTTTGGAAAAAAGGAGAGGGTTTGAGAGTTCTCAGATGAAAAAAAACACGTTCAGGTAAGTTTTCTCCTCTCTCTCAATTATGATTATAATTAGATGAAGAAAATATGTTTTATTTACTCATTTGGGCTTTAGTAGTTATTGACCCATCCAAGTTACTAATCACACCCTTACCTAAAAAATCAAATTTCAACCTATTTACATTCATTTTGTTAATAACAAATGGTTAATTATTAATTATTTTAGTTTAACTAATATTATATAATTAGTTTTTGCTAAATACACTTCAACTAGTAATTAATTTAATTAATCATTTAAATTTTTTATTTAATTATTCAAATTCATAGTTTAATTTTTAGACTATCTTTAATTAATTAAATAATTTGTTTCTTGTATCGTTTATTCTCTAAGCGATTCGATTCTAACCACTTGACGAGACCAAGATCGTTTCCCTGTGATCTCTGGTTTTTGCCTGTCTGTTTTGGTTTTTCACTTAAATACAGGAATTCTTAATCGATACCTCGAAGATCATTGGATGATCAACTGATGCTTTAAGTTTTGTCGAGGACTTTGGGGATCGTTATCTCGCTTCTGGAAGTCTGAGAAGAGGCATTGGACCTTGCTCCAATAGGTAAGTTTTCTTGAACTCATTATCCATGTTTTTATTCACACGATGTTTTGCTGTGCACTTTCTGTTTATTTCTCACGATGTTCTGCCGTGTATATTTTATCACATGATGTTTTTCCATGTATTCAGTTTCACACACGATGTTCTTCCGTATATGTTTTCAAATAACATGATATTTTTCCATATGTGATTTCATTCCACGATGCTTTGCCGTGTATTTATTTATTTCGTGATGTTTTGCCACGTATGCATGCTCCCTTAGGATCTCTTAGTTCAAATTTAATTTTCAATTAGGTTTGAAATAAACATTAGGATATTTAACCAAACATGATAACATTAGGATAGATTTTCCCTCTCGCTGCCGTGCGATTTAAACTTTATTCTCTGTAGTTCGTGCCCTATAAGGGTGAACTACGACCGCTCTGATTTCTCAAGATCCCGTTGAGAATACGTAGGCATAAGACTGTAAAGTCTTAGCGAGCAACCTTTTCTTTTTTTCCATCGTCTTTTTACATCCGACGTTTTCCCGGATATTCATATTTGCGACCTTTTTATTTTTATCTCTTTCAATCCGACGTTTTCCCGGATATTCATATCGTTTCTTTTCAAAACAAATTTCCTTGTGATTTAAATTCAAATACATATTTGTTATCAAAACTTTCTTTCATTTCTTTGTTGAACAACTAACCAAACAACATGGAAGCTCTACAGCCGAGTAAGTGTTTATCCGCTTTCATTTAACCGGTTTCATATGTATATAACTGTATTGTGGGGCTGTTTCACTGTAAGTCTTCTTTCATAAACTCATATCAACTGTGTAATGCTAGTATAGATATTTAGAGTTTCCCCGGCAACTACGTATAGAACCAGACAAAATCTCGTCTCCTTACATCCGAAGTTCTCCCGGACATTTCACCCTCCTTTGACAATTAGGATTTTCTTTTACAACAATTTTAGATAACTAGATCTAAGAAATCTCCCCCTTGAACAGTTCATATACAGAAGGCCATTGTTCCAAGTGAAACCCCTTCTGGAACTGTTCATCAGCCTCCTCTTGGGCTTAGTGCAAGGACCCAAAGGCTTCCTAAAAGCATCCCCGCCTCCTCTTGGGCGTTGTACAAGGACCCTTCGGCTTCTTAGAAGTTTTCACAGCCTCCTCTTAGGCTTCGTATAATGATTCTTCCTCAGCGAAGATAGCCTCCTCTTGGGCTTCGTACAAATTGTCCCTCAGCTTCTTAAAAGTTATTCTCGCCTTCTCTTGGGCTTTGTACAAATTGTCCTGACGACCTCTTAAAGGTATAGGAACAGAAACTAGTCATCTTGCTAGAGCAGTCTTTCAAAAAAGTCTAGATCTTGATCCCGAAGCGTACTTTCTCTTACACATAGTACAAAAGACACACCCAGTAGACTTGGACAGTCTATATTCCCTCTTGAGTCTCAAAGACATTCTCAAGTTCCTTCTAAACACAGGAAAAACCCTTCCCTCTTTTTAACATCCGAAGCTTTCCCGGATATTCCTTTTATTTTCATCCGACGCTTTCCCAGATATTCCTTCAATCTTCATCCGACGCTTTCCCGGATATTCCTTCTATTTTCTGATGTTTTTCCCGGATATTCATATCTCAATCTTTAATCTCTTCACTCTTTTCAATCAATTCCCACAAACACCCTTTTAGCTTCATATATTGGGCTTTGAACAAGATACAAACAAATCACTTTTAGCTTCATATCTTGGGCTTTGAACAAGATACAAACAAATCACTTTTAGCTTCACATCTTGGGCTTCGAACAAGATACAAATCACTTTTAGCTTCACGTCTTGGGCTTTGAACAAGACACCCAAACACCATTTCCTCCCATAGAATAGGAGGAACTATGATTGCTCTGATTTCCCTGACGGGAATACGTAGGCATAAGATTGTGAAATCTTAGCGAGCACACTAAACAAAAAAACCTTAGGTCCAGTACCTTACCAAAAACATCAAAATATCCAAAAACAACAAAAATATCTTTTCAACATCTCTCAACCTTCCCAAAGGAGAAACTTTCCCTTTTACAGACAAACACCATCAAGTAGAAAATAGTAGAACAGTAGAAAATTGCTAACAACCCATGGATAACCATGTATAGGATGGGTAACTGACAACTCCCCATTGTATAACCTGACCCCGAACTCCCCAATCTCTTAGCACTTGTTAAAGAAAACATTTGTGTGCAAGGTTAGTTTGAGATAACTTCCCTTTCCTTTCCAGCTTCATAGGATAAATAAGAAATCAGAAAGTAGCACCCAATCCTATCCGCAGGCGGATGCGGGTGGTCACGAAAACCGCGCTACACCTAGCCACCTTCGACATGACGCCAATGGACAATGCTTTTTGCTCATTATACCTTCATCCTACCCACAGGTTTCAGTGGGATAGAGAGGTAGTTGGCGAAGAAGACTACATTTTTAGAACCTCACACATCCGACAAACTGGCTGGGGCAGCGAATTCAGTGACAATGAGTGAGTCACTAGTTCTCAAAAAGATCACGACTTATATAGCCGAGAACAAACTCAAAGCGGCCTTAGAGGCCGAAGTAAAGTATATGGCTGTCGAAGCCAACCAAATCGAAGCAGATCAACAAGGTCTTGAAAAGGATTCTAATAGGGATCCTCCAAATAAAGATCTAGGAGATTTGCAAAACCAGAGGCTTGACACGATTTATGACAATGAGCCGTTGGGCTTCGAAAAGGATCCTTTAGCAGCAAACATTAAGATGATGACACAGGATCCACTCGAAGAAATCGACTTGGGATCAAGGGCAGAGAAAAGACCAACCTATATCAGTGCGAAAGTGAGCCCCCAACTCAAGATCGAAATAGTCCAGTTGCTGAAGGAATTCAAAGATTGTTTCGCATGGGACTACGACGAAATGCCCGGGCTGGATAGGAGTCTGGTTGAATTAAGGTTGCCAATAAAACCTGGGAGGAAACCTGTTAAGCAAACTCCAAGGAGATTCGCCCCAGAAATCCTCTCTAAGATTAAAGAAGAAGTCGAAAGACTCCTCAGGTGCAAGTTCATCCGTCCAACCAGGTATATCGAATGGATTGCTAACATAGTTCCTGTAATAAAGAAAAATGGCAAGTTAAGGGTATGCATTGATTTTCGAGACTTGAATTCAGCTACCCTAAAGGATGAATATCCTATGCCAGTGGCGGAAATGCTTGTCGATTCTGCCGCAGGCTATGAGTACCTCAGTATGCTTGATGGGTACTCTGGTTATAACCAAATTTTTAATGCTGAGGAAGATGTTCCAAAAATGTCATTTCGATGCCCTGGAGCCTTAGGCACTTACGAATGGGTGGTAATGCCTTTTGGTTTAAAAAATGCTGGGGCAACATATCAGCGAGCAATGAATTCGATTTTTCATGATTTCATTGAGGATTTTATGCAGATTTACATTGACGATATTGTTATTAAGTCCATTTCAGGAAAAAATCATATAGACCATCTTCGACAGTCCTTTGAAAGGATAAGGAAGTTTGGTCTGAAGATGAATCCTCTCAAATGTGCGTTTTGTGTGCAGACGGGAGACTTCCTAGGCTTTGTGGTCCACAAGAAAGGGATCGAAATCAATCAAAACAAGGCCAAGGCAATAATGGAGGCGAAAGCGCCATCTACAAAGAAGGAGTTGCAGTCTTTACTGGGCAAGATCAAATTTCTCAGAAGGTTCATCTCCAACCTTAGTGGGAAGACGCAAGCCTTTTCCCCTCTACTTTGACTGAAGAAGGAAGACTTCGAATGGGGGCAAGAGCAGCAGGATGCCTTCGACAAGATCAAGGAGTACCTGACGCATCCTCCAATTTTAGTGTCACCTTGTAGAAGTAGGAGTATGAGGTTGTACATATCCGCGTCAGACAAGACATTAGGGAGCATGTTGGCTCAGGAGGATGAGAATGGTGTCGAAAGAGCCATTTACTACTTCAGTAGGGTCTTGAACGATGCGGAAACTAGGTATAGTGTAATTGAAAAGTTGTGTTTATGTGTATACTTTTCTTGTATGAAATTGAAGCACTATATAAAACCAGTTGATGTTTACGTTTCTTCTCATTTCGACGTTATAAAATACATGTTATCTAAACCAATCTTGCACAGTCGAATTGGAAAATGGGCATTAACATTGACTGAGTATTCTTTGACATATTTGCCTTTAAAGGCTGTCAAAGGACAAGTAGTGGCTGATTTCATAGTCGACCACGCTATAAATGAAAAGTCTTTGGACTATATTGAAGTGGAACCATGGAAGTTGTACTTCGACGGTTCTAGACATAAAAATGGAACTGGAATAGGGGTTCTTGTTATTTCTCCTAACAAAATTCCAACAAAATTCAAGTACAAAGTCGAAGGCCTCTACTCAAATAATGAGGCAGAATATGAGGCTTTGATAGCAGGACTTGAAATCTTGTTGGAATTGGGGGCAACTTGGGTTGAAATAATGGGCGACTCTGAGTTAGTCATAAAGCAGATAACAAAGGAGTACAAATGTGTTAAGGAGAATTTAATCATGTACTTTGTAATAGCTAATCGACTCTTAAAAAAATTCGATATGGTTACGATTCGACATGTGACACGAATAAAAAATCAGGAAGCAAATGATTTAGCGCAGATAGCTTCTGGATATAAAGTGTCGAAAGAAGAGTTGCAGAAAGCCATTGAAGTTAGAGGAAGAGTCGTGTCAGCTAGATTATCCCCGTCAGATTTGGAGACGATAAAGCTTGGATACGCTGACGAAGAAAATTTTGAAATTTTTAACATAGATGATTCAATAATTGGAGATTGGAGAAAGCCTATAATAGAGTACCTGCAAAATCCAACAGGACCAGTCGAACAAAAAATCAGGTATCGAGCTTTGAGTTATGTGATTTTGGGGAATGAACTATTTAAGAAAACTTCGAAAGGGATACTACTTAAGTGTTTAGGAGAATCTGAGGCATACATAGCTTTGTCGAATGTACACAACAGGGCATGTAGTGCACATCAGGAAGGCCATAAGATGAAGTGGTTATTATTCCGATAGGGAATGTATTGGCCAACTATGTTAAAAGATTGCGTCGAATACGCGAAAGGATGTCAAGAATGCCAGGTACACGCAGGGATACCACATGTTCCTGCAAGTGAATTACATTCTATAATAAAGCCTTGGCCTTTTAGAGGTTGGGCTTTGGATTTGATTGGAGAAATTCGACCGGCCTCTTCAAAAAGCCATAAGTTTATTTTGGTTGGGATCGATTATTACGAAATGGATCGAAGCCATACCCTTAGTAAACGTGGATCAAGAAGCAGTAATCGAATTCATTCGAAAGCACATCATTTACAGGTTTGGTATCCCAGAGACAATAACAACGGATCAAGGATCTATTTTCACTGGTAAAAATATGCAAGCATTCGCGAAGGAAATGGGTTTCAAACTTCTCACATCAACGCCTTACTACGCTCAAGCCAATGGTCAGGTCGAAGCAGCAAATAAGGTTATAATTGGTTTAATAAAGAAGCACGTGGGAAGAAAACCAAAGAATTGGCACAAAACTTTGGATCAAATTCTATGGGCTTGTCGAACCTCTCCTAAGGAAGCTACAAATGCTACACCTTTTCGACTAACGTATGGCCATGATGCGGTCTTACCGGTCGAAATATACTTGCAGTCAACAAGAGTTCAAAGACATCATGAAATTCCATCAGATGCATATTGGAATATGATGTTAGATGAATTAGTTGATTTAGACGAAGAAAGATTAAACGCGTTAGATTTATTGAAAAGGAAAAAGGAAAGGGTGGAGAAATTCTACAATAAAAGAGTGAAAGGTAAAGCCTTTTCGATTGGTGATTTTGTGTGGAAAGTGATTCTTCCCATGGATCGAAAAGATAGACTTATGGGAAAATGGTCCCCTAAGTGGGAAGGACCTTTTCAAATCACACAAGTATTTTCCAATGGCGCTTATGAAGTCGAAGAATTGGATAAAGATAAGCGAATATTAAAAATAAATGGGAAATATTTGAAAAAATATAATCCCACATTACAAAAAGTAAAGATAGCAGTCGAATAGTCATGCATAGAAAATAAGCAACATGGTGGATTGAAATTCTTTTCGCCAAATAAAATAGCTTAAATGTCATTACAAAAAAAAGGCCTTAAAAAGGCCAAATAAAAAATTACAAATATTTAAACTGGGAAAGATTCTTCCAGCTTTTCAAATTTGGATATCTGAATTTGAAGACGACGCTCGCAAAGGGCCTTGCCATTCGAAAGTTCCTCGATTTCCTCACCAAGTTTTCGAGCTCTATCAACATGGTGCACCCCGACTTCAAGCTCTTTAGTTATTTCCTCTTGATTGATTTATTGCAGTTCTTCTTGGCGCTTTTCCGCCTGAGAAATTTTGTTTTGAAGAACAGCAATTTGTTTCTTCCACTTGAGGATGTTTTCGCCACAGACATCTGCTTCTTTCTTATTTTGCTCAGAAGCCTTTTCCAATTCAGTTACTTTATTAGACAAACTTGCAGCAGCATCCCACTCAGCAAGTTGGGTTTCCGTCTTATTTTCGAGCTTCGTGGAGTAATCTCGAAGCCGGTTAAAGTCTGCCACTACAAGATCTATTAGAGTAGTCAGGTCCAGAACAACATTAGTCACTTCAGGAGGAGCCTCAAGAACATTAATTTGCTTTAAGATCTTTTTCAGGTCAAAGTGAGCAGATGAGTCATTCTCTAAAAGCTGAAATAAATCGATGTTGAGGATTTTTTGTCGAATATGGGTTAGAACTTCGTCCATGTATTTGGCGTCAGACGTAGTTCCTGAGGTGGTCGAACTACTGACGGTAGTATCAGCAAAGTTATAGCGGGAACTAAGCATGGCCTTCAGATATTCAAACGGTCTTTGCACCTTCAGATTCTTAAGTTCCTCTTGAGAGAGTCGGGTCGAATTTGTAGCGGTCGAAGCAGCTTTGGTTGGTTCACCAAGGTCTTTCTTGTCGCTTTCTCCTTTTTCATCCGTAGCAGCCGTGGGAGTTGTTGGCTCTTCGTCTACTTTCTCTCCCTCCTCTTTGCCATCAGTTTCAGCCTCCTCATCCTTCTATTCGTCAGCACTTTATAAGTTGAGGTGGGAATGGTCTTCAGGATCATTATCTGTTGTGGGCACTGCAGTGGGCCTCACAGTGTCCCCACCAATGTCGACTAAGACGTCAGCCTCAGGACCAGTTTCTTCTTCCACTACGTCTTGAATTTGTTTAGAGACAACAATGGGTGGATTCACTTCAGTGGCTGATTCTTTTGTCGAATCCTTAGGAGAAGGTTTGGAGATGCTGGTTGGTTTGTAGTTAGGATCGCTGCTAGTCTTTGGAAGAACTTGGACCATAGGATGCCCGTGAGTATCGACAAGGACCTGGAAGATAAATGAATTAATGAAGGTATCATAAGGAAACTGCCTTTCAGCGTCGAACTATAAAAAGAAAAGAGAAAAAACCATCCTCGGGAATCTTAGTCTTAAGACTAGAACTTTCGCTTTCTGCTGGAGCAGGGGTAACTTTCTCGTCAGGATTTTTGAAGGGGGTTTTTTCCAATGTTCTGGAAGCAGGAGGTTTTTGTTGTTGAGATTTTGTCGGTTTCTTTTTCTTCCTTTAAGGCTTCACTTGGTCTGGTGATTTGTCGCCATCATCGGTGTCAACAGCTTTGACTTCAAGTTCTTTCTCCTTTCTTTTCTTTGGCGTCGAAGGAGGTCTTCGACTTCCCTGTGGAACAAAAGGGATTTTATTAGTATTTTAGAAAATAAGAAAATATATATTGACCAAAAGAAATGCAAAATAATACCTTCGCCAAAGGTGTCTTGGTTGATGCTTCGCCAGTAGCTGACTTCTTGGTAGTAATTTTGATGACTGGAAAAGAAAGGAAGGAAAGGTTTAAACATAAATTAACATATACGTGTGTGGGTAAATGAAAAAGTGGGGTCGAACATCTTCCCATTCCACACCTTCATATATAGGCGTTTCCACACGAACGTGTTCTATACCAATATGAAGGTGACCTTTGAAATTGTCCAAGGTGTACTTAGTCGGAACCACTCGCTTAGCACGTTTTTTATATTCTTGGTTAAGAAGTTTCATAGAATCCCCACAAGTGAACCAATCTGGAAATGGAGGGCTAAAAGCCACGCCAAATTCAACAGATGGTAGAGGAGGAAATTTTGGTGGATAGAGGTTAAAGGCTACTTCATAACGTTGTTCTGGTCGAACATATGCAGGTAGTTTTAACTCATCCAATTTTCTGGTAAATTTGTGTTTCAAAGTAACTGCTGCTTCGCTTATGGTTCGACTAAGTTCATTAGGCCTATATGCAGTTTCAAAGTATTTCTGGAATGCTTGGATTTCCTTGACGTGTGTCGAAATACCTTTTTTGGTCTTGTCCTGCACAAGTGTAAAAGCTTTAGTTAGATGGATGTTGAAGGAAGGCACGTCAAAAAACTGGGTGGTGTAGTAATCTTTCCACCATTCGTCGAATTCCTGAGTACAAAGGAAGGTTGGTCGAAAGACCACTGGTTGAATCTCGACCAGGTTAGAATACTTCTCCAGTAATTCTAAGCACTTATCTTCGTTGTGGAACATGTTGTAGTGAATGAGAAAACCTTTTCTGGAAAAGAGGGGTTTAGGTTGTATTGAATTAACCCAAACTGGCGAGAGACAAAGTTGGGCTGGTAAGCAACCAAAGAGATTTTTGATTTCCCAGGGCTAATTCTGGAAGCTAGAAGTCTAGGTGTTAGGAAGGATTCCCAGACATTGAGGAAGTCATCTTCTTCAGTCTTCGACTCCACAGGCAGTTTTCTAGTGAACCATTCTGGTCCAATCACCCTGTTGGCGAAAGGGGCCATACTGGAAGTAAAGTTGTAGCGTTTGGTGAACATTATGAAGTAACTAGTAAAGGCTTGTTGGAGGCTTAGTCCTTCGTCAGTGGGTGTCAATTGCACCAATCTAGTCTCTTCGAACCTCCTGTCCCTCAAGGTGTCCTCATTCACAGTATTTTTGATAGGGAGAGAGGTTTCAAAAGTGGCATTTAGCCATAATTGCAGAAGCCAAAACGGTCCTGACAAAAGAAGGTTGCCTTTATTCTTGATGGTCTTCAGGAAAGTAACACCTTCGCTCAGAGATTCGTAAAGATTGGCTAAGATCATTTCACTCAGGCATAATCGACACCCAGCATGAAGTTGATTAGCCATAGTGATGTAACGTTTGGCTACTTGGAGTGACCTGGAACAAAAGACACATCTCGACAGCCAGAGGGCCAGAAAAGCTACATGTTCTTGATTAGAAACTTCCTTGGTCTCTTGATCATGATAATTGGCAATGTAAGCTGTAAAGGTGGCTTTGTTCGTGTCGAATCCTATAGAATCTTCAGATAACACGTTGGGGTCATAGTCTACTCCTAACGGGCTAAGGCCAGTGATGGCAGCTACGTCGAATAGGGTAGGAGTAACCATCTCAAAAGGAAGGTGAAAATTGTTATAAGTGTTGTCCCAGAAGTAGAGGGAAGCCACGAGCATATTTGGGCAATAACCTGGTCCTACTTTCGACAATTGAATTAAGTCGAAAATACCTATGTCTTTCCAAAAGCCAACTTTAACTTTTTCAATCTTCGCCAGCCAAGCTAAATAATTAGAAGGATCTTTCGACAAGGGACAAGATCTAAAAATTCTAGCATGGTTCAAGTATTCTAAACTTATGGGTTCTTCAGAGGGTGAGCCTTGACCATCAATGGTGGATTTCTCGTCTATGGCCTTTTCTTTATCAGTTCTAGGTTTGACCCCATTAGCTATGGGTTTATAACGGTGATAGGCTGGGAAAAATTCTTTTACCTTCACCAGGTCTAATTTTAAATCAGGCAAAGGTCCTAGCATTGCATGAGATTTACCAGAAATTAAAATAGGAATTAGTACCAGAGACTGGTAAATGCGTCGTTTCTCCTCTTCATTTGGAGGCTCTGGTACTTACTGTTGGTTCCCCACCACCTTTGGCCCAAGGATTTTGTGGACATGTGGTAAGTTTTTGGATTTTTTTGGAATCTTTACTTGTGATTTGGGGAGCGGCGGAAGATGCCATTGTTGATTGCAGAAGAAATGAAGAGAAATGAAGAAGATGAAGTTGAAGAGAGTTTTGCTTAAAGAAAGGAAACGTGAAAAGTGAAAAATAAAGTTTTCCAACTTATTTATAGGAAGAAAAGGGATTGAAGCGGTTGGAATTCAGAAGTTTTTAATGGAAAAATAATGAAAAAATTGTGGGACACGTGGAGGTTATGAAGTGGATGTTTTCAGATGGTGGCAGTTAAGTTTTGACCCATGATCCGCTAGGGACTAGGGTAATGATGATGGAAGATCTTAAAAATGTGGGCTGAAGAGACGTTTGAGAAAAGTGCAATGATGACTCTGACGTCACCAACGTCTAGTCATATGAACAGACACTGGTCGATTTATTGATGGCGTCGAATTGCATTGGCAAAAAATGCTTTTCTCCCTTTACCGAAAATGCATTTTTTTGGGGGCAATTTGTAGGTTGCTAATTTCGACGCCAAGATAATTGTTCAAGAGAAAATTCGGAAATCCGCCAGGGCATTTCGACTGGAATGTATTTCTGATGGGAGAAAGCCATTCGAAGGCAAATATTACTTAAAGGAAAGCATTGGCAGATTTTTCTAAGTATTAGGAATACTTCGACAGAGGAATGATAGGCCTCGTTCGACGGATGTTTGAAATTAAAATTTAGGAGGGAGTTTCATTTTGAAATTGGACGCGTGGAACGCATCTAGTTGACGAATGCATGCAGATTGCCATTTGTCGCCATTAGGAGAAATAGCTGTTAGTGGTGGTTATTTCGATTGCATATAAATAGGGAGTCTGAGTGTTACATTGGGGTGTGTGTTCAGAATTTGTACAAATCACTCAAGAAATACTCAAAGTAACCGTGAGAGAGAAAAGAGTAGTTACTGAGAAAATGTACGTTTGAAAAACACCAGTTTTCATTCCTTACATTTTAATAAAAGTTTTAAGTTCTTCATTTACAATTCCCTTTACATTTCTGTCATTTTCTTTCTTGCAAGTTATTTACATTTCGCCCTTTATTTCAAGAAGCAATTTTTTTACTATTTTTGTCGAAAAAATACGAAAGTTGATGAGAACAATGATGAATTCAATAAACAAAAGGTTTTCTAACACAAATCGTCAAGATTGTTAAAGCACATTGTCCTAGGATTTGTTTGATCGGTCCTGTAAGCAAACTAATTTTTTCATAAATTAGGAGATCAACGGTTGTTTGCGAATTTTCCAAGCAAACAGCAACCATTGTGAAATTATTTCCCACAAAATTAAAATATAACAGGTACTTCATTTCGTTCATAACATACAAAGGTGCCCTAGCGAATGAGACGACAACGATAGAAAAATCTTCACCGTCTTCATTCATTTCAAGAAACGAATATCATTTCTAGAAACAAAATTTTCACCCTCTTCAAATTACGGTACATTACCATTCTCTCTCTGACACTTTTGAATGTTTATATTCTTCGCTAGGGGTATTTACCATTCTCTCTCTCTCTCTCTCTCTCTCTCTCTCTCTCTCTCTCTCTCTCTCTCTCTCTGACACTTCTAAATGTTTATATTCTTCGCAAGGATGTTGTGTGTGTTAACATTGTCATGTATAGTGTTCATATTACCATGTTGATGTTGTATTCATATTTTGTGAAATTGATTTAGGTTTTGGTGTTGGATATGCATATGCATATAATCATATTAAGATGTTGTGTGTGTAAAATTAGCATGCCATTCATATTAGTCTTTTGATATAAATTTCAGATTTTGTTATGGATCGTAGTTGGATGAAAGCTGATAGATTAGGTCCAGTGTATGAGAAAAAAGTTCTTGAATTCCTTGAAATCGCCAAAAAAATGTTCCCCACAATAATGGTATCTTTTTATGTTCCTTATGTTGTTTCCGGGAATATTAACAAATAGTCCGAGAAAGAAATATTACATCACCTATGTTGTGATTGAATATGTCAAATTATACAACATGGATGTGGCATGGAGAAGTGGATAATAATCAAAATGTGACGTCACAAATGGATGAAGATTTTGAAGATATGGATGATCGACTAGAAGATATGATCTGTGATATTGGAAAATCATCTTATATGAAAGCTCATATTTATGATACTTTATGTATCGATAAAGATGTGTCTTTATAAAGGGTGCACCAACTTTACATGATTGTCTGCGTTGTGAAATTTTTTTAATCTTAAGGCAAAATGTAGGTGGTCGGATAAAAGTTTTAAAGAATTGCTTAATTTGTTGAAATAAATGCTACCAGAACATAACAATTTGTCGGATCGTTGTTATGAGGCCAAGAAGATATTGTGTCCAATGGGTTTGGAGTATGTCAAAATACATGCATGCCCTAATGATTTCATATTATATAAGAAAGAGTATGAAAAATTGGTTCAATGTCCAGAATATGGTGAGTCCCACTACAAGTTGAAGAACAACAATGGTGATGACAATGATATCGTTAGTAAGAAGCGCCCCCTGCTAAAGTGTTATGGTACTTGCCAATAATTTCAATGTTAAAGAGACTTTTTGTTAATGAGAATGACGCAAAGAATATTATATAGCATGCAGATGAAAGAAAATTCTTTGCAATGGAAGAAAATCGATTCATCGTTTATGGATTTTGGCCTTGAGCCAAGAAACCTTAGGCTTGGGCTTGCCACCGATGGAATGATACTCTTTGGTAATATAATTACTAACCATTCTTCGTGGATAGTTCTTCTCACGATTTACAACTTATCTCTTTGGTAGTGGATGAAGCGCAAGTATATGATGTTAAGTATGATGATTTCTGGACCAAGACAACCTAGAAACGACATAGATGTTTATCTAAGTCCATTGATTGAGGTTTTAAAACTTTTTTTGGGATAAAGGTGTTGACGTTGATGATGCATATTCTGGTGAAAAGTTTAAAATGTGTGCAATATTGTTATTTTGCACAATAAATGATTTTCCTGCATATGGTAATTTGGTTGGATATAGTGTCAAAGGACATAAAGAGTTTCCTATATGTGAATCTAATAATTGTTTTCACCAGCTTGAGTTTGGAAAAAATATCGTTTACCGTGGGTATCAGAAATTTCTAAAACCCAATCATCCTTATTGTAGATTGCAAAAGGCTTTTAACAGAGAGAAAGGGATTGGAAGCGCTCCTAAACCTTTAACTGGCGATGAAGTTTATCAATGACAAGAACACCTTACTATTGTCTTTGGAAAGAATAAAAACGCTCCCGTTGAGAAAATATTTGGAAAAAGAGATCGGTGTTCTTTGATCTTCCATATGTGTATAGACTCGATGTAAGACATTGTCTTAATGTGATGCATGTGGAGAAAAACATGTGTGATAATTTGATAGGAACACTTTTAAGCATTCAAGCAAGAATAAATATAATAAGAATTCCTGTTTGGACATGGTAGAGATGGGTATACGACAGCAGTTGGCTTCAGAAGATAGAGGAAAAAGATCTTATTTGCCTCCAGCATTTCACACTCTATCTAAAAAGGAAAAGAAAAGTTTTTGCAAGTGTTTGCATGGTATCAAAGTTTCCCAAGGTTACTCTTCAAACATGAAGAAACGTATCAATGAAATATCTCAAGTGAATTGCCTTAAAATATCATGATTGTTATGTCTTGATGCAACAACTTCTAGTAGTGGCTATCTGTGGCATCCTTCCAAAAAATGTAAGAGTAATTATAATCAAATAGTGCTTACTATTCAATTATATGTAATAAAGTTCTTGATTTCATAAAATTATATGAATTAGAAGATGAAGCTACAATAATATTGTGTCAATTGGAGATGTATTTTCCTCCATCATTTTTTCACATTATGGTTCACTTACTTTTTCATCTAGTCAGAGAAATCAGATTTTGCGGTCCAATTTATTTAAGGTGGGTGTATCCTATAGAGCGATACATGAAGATAGTTAAAGGATATACAAAGAATCATCACCGACCGGAAGCTTCGATCGTTGAAAGTTACATCACAAAAGAAACTCTTGAGTTTTGTTAAAACTATTTATCGACAATAAAGTCTATTGGTATTCCAAAGTCTCGTCATGCTGACAGATTTGAAGGTAGAGGTACTCAAGGTTTAAATGTTAAGTCTATGGGTCGGGATGTAGTACTTGAAACTCATTTATATTTATTGGATAATCATAGTGTAGTTGAACCTTACATAGCTACTCACAAAATAATTATAAATAAAAATATCCTCGAATGAATGACAAATTGTTGTTGACATGACATAAAAAGGAATTTATAAGTTGGTTAGTAAAAGGATTTCTAATGATGATGTTGCATACGAGACAATTAAATGGCTGTCGTACATGCCAAAAAATTAGTGTGTTCACTTGGACGACTTACAATATTTCTAAATATTTCTTTTATACAAAATCAAAAGATGATAGTAGTACAATGCAAAATAGTGGAGTTATGGTTGAGGCCAAATCCATGTATTTCTCTAGTTCGAAGGATAAGAATCTTATTTTGGCAACCAACGCATTCTATGGTGTCATTGAGGAGATTTTGGAGATTGATTAAGTTATTTTCAAAGTGTCTTTTTTTTTTAATTCAAGTGGGTTACAAATAACAATGGTGTACAAATTTAAGAGTTGGGATTCACATGGATTGACCTTGGCAAGACAATTTATAACACCAAACCATTCATCATGGCTACTCAAGCAAAACAAGTTTTTTATGTGACAGACCCTACAGAATTATCGTGGAGATGGTCAATTTTTCTCAAAGGAAAACACATTCCTCCTAGTGACGATGAAAGTTTTGATATTCCTTCAACTCCTTCTTATGCAACACAAGTGCCTACTTCACATGAAGAAGTTTATAGAGATGATGTACATGTTATTCGTAACGATCATCAAGAAGGCATATGAGAAAATCAACAAGTAAGTATTTTATATTCTTCAATCATAATTTATTGTATGTTATAATTTCTAATTATGTCATTTTCTAACAACTATTATTATTTAAAATTATAGGTGTTTAAAGTCAAGATGCCAAGAGACAAGACACCAAGACAGTAAGATAGTATCATTTAATGTAATGATGTGTACATTGTAGGTTGTTTGGTGCCATTTTGGTTTTGATGTTATATACAATTTTTGGTATCTAATGGAAATGTGTCATTGATGTAATACACTTTTTGGTATCTAATGGAATTGTGTCATTGTTGTAATACAATTTTTGGTCTAATTCAATTCTCAAATTCTTGTATTGTTGTTTCTGGTCTGATACGATTCAGAAATATTCAGGTTAAAAATTTGTGAATACTATAAAATTGAAATATATATATATATATATATATATATATATATATATATATATATATAACAAATAATATCACAACGGTTTTTAATGCAACGGTTGTTATAACTGAAGCGCTATCCAGAATAATAAAAGGTAAGAATGGAGTTGTTAGGAGTCAAACCCAGGACCTATAAATTATTTTACAATGGTTAATTACTTTAATCATTGTTATAAGTAGTGCGCTACCTAACTTATAATCACAACCACTTGCCAATGTGGAAACTAATATACATACAATCACACGCTAATTAACAACAGACGTGAAACTGTCATTATATGTATTTCACAACCGTTATTATATGTGTTTTCTGTAATAGTGTATTTAAAATAAAAAATTAATTCAGGTTAGTTTTATATTCCAAAGTTAATATAACATAAAACTTTGAAAAAAAAAACTATAACATAAATATATTATTTTACCTCATTATCAAAATAAGATTCTCCAAAAGATTGGAGTAGCTTATCTTTAAAAGTTATATACTAATTTGTTCAAGTAATATCAAAAGAAACTATAACATAAATAAATAAATAAAATAAGAAATAAATTATGTTATTTTTCTAATACTAAACTATGAATATTTCAATAAAAAGTTAGATAATATTTATATTTTTTCTTTAATAGATTCATATTAATTTAGATCTTTATCTAATTAAACTAAGATAAATTAGATATAATTTTGATTTATATCAATAATATTTTATTTCTTTATGATCAAATTTGAGACTTTTTGTCTTTCATGTCACAAATATGAAATTTAATGCCCATAATGCCACACTCTGGAAAATATGCTCACCCTGCTATAGATTTTATCTTTTAGTGATAGCTTTTAATATATTTTCTCCCAACACAAATTAAGATGGCGGAAGTGTCACATATGCAGAAGGGGTCCGCCATCTTGGATGGAGAACCCATTTTTATTGTTTTTATTTTTTGAATATTAAAAAAAATTATTTTAATGCTTTTTTTAAATAATTTAATTATTTAAATGTTATTTAATAATATTATACTTAATAAAAATATTTTCTTTCAAGTTTTTTTAATTATTTAATTTTAGATATTTAATTATTTTTTAATAAATAAAATTGAATTATTTTAGAATATTTAATTATTTTTTTCCCACCAAATATATTTTTTAATATTATTTTTTCCTGTGAAATATATATTTTGATAGTTTATCACAATACTAGATATGTATTTATAATAATTGGATGGGAAGTAACAGAAAATAAACGATTCGAAAGGCATGTCATCTTTAATCTATAATTTTTCTTAAATTGCATTTAAATTTTTATTTGTCAAATATATGTTCAAAATATCCCCCAAATACACAACCTTAGTAAATTACTATAATGGTTGTGTGAAAATTTGAACAATCATTGCGGATATGAATCTTATAAATATCATTTTTTTTTGTACGACCATTTGATACACTTGCCAAAAGTCCATCAATATTCATACTCCAAAAGTTCCTAGGGCCAGTAGAAAATGAGTGGCGTCCATGGTGTGTGCTTCAAAACGTGTTAGGAAGATTCCAAAATCAACCTAATTACATAGAACTTTGAACTAACAACACACTTTATTGTCTCCTTTGAAAACTTAGAGGCCTTTAACGGCTTCAACAACTCATAATTCAAAATGAGCATGTCCTTCGAAGTATTAAACGACTATGTGACCTAAGACAAGCCATAACTTAACTCTATCAACTAAGGGCTTTTGGAAAGTTGTTTCAGGCTGGACAAAAGTCTAATTAATATTAGTCCAAATTGTCCAAGTCATTATCAGTTAGTGGACTAGAGAATGAACATGTCCTAAAGGCACACTAGATAGGAATCAATCGATTCTATAATTCATCAGATGAGAGAACCTGAAAATACAGGTCAACATAGACATTTATCTAAGAAAAGGATTTAATCTAAATCCTAAGACCATTCCTATAAAATCTAACTAATCACACATACACAATCTCTACGTCTTCGACAAATATTTCCTCAAAGTTCAATCATATAAAAAATTATCAAAAGTTTTAAGATCCGACTAAATTTAATTCTAAAATACAAACCTCCGTGAAAGTCAATGAAGCTAATATGTTATAATTATTCAACATATATATTTTTTTAATATTTTAGTCTTTTATGGGAATTAAATATTATAGTTACTATATAGTTTTGATACGTTTAGTATAAAATATAATTTGATATGTTTCTTAATTTATACTATATTAAAATTTCAAATATTATTCTTTCACTATTAATAATACAACTATTTAACATAGTTAGACTATTTATAAAGTTTAAATTGATACACATTCTAGACCAAAAAAAAAAAGTTGATACACACATTGGTTCATTGAATCAGCACGATTGTAAAAATGTTGGTGTACCACACCAAGTATTTAATCTTTGATTACTAAAATAAGTATAGAATTAATTTTGTATATGTTACTATAAAAGAGTGTATTGATGTAATTATAGTACTATTTTCTACCATAAATGTTTGTTTTTAAATAACTCCTTTACTTTATCTTTTAGATGCATTCACTTTCATTATTTTGCCATATATATATATTTTGCCATTATAAGCAAAAAAACACCTTAAATTTTGGTCACTATTATAAGCAAAAATCATTAAATTTTAAATTAATTAATATTTATATTACTATTATACCCTTAATTTAATTCAAAAGCATTTAATATTGGTAGTTGATTCATTAAATAAACTAAAAATATTATCGTAAATTTTACTTTGATAGTACATGAAATCAAATAAACTAATTACAATTAACTAATTTTCTTAATGCGTGTAAAAATAATTATTTTGACTTATAATTGTGACTAGAAGGAGTACTATCTGTCAGGTTGATAGTATTTACTACTTTGGTGTGCAAGAAAAGAAAATGAGAGAGTAAATACGAACGATTTGTTAACAACCATGAATAAATGATGTCTTTACTAACTACTGCACTTAATTATGATGTGGCTCACTTGCCACCTACCATCAACCTGCGTCCGCATACTCTTATTAACCTAAAAAAATGAATACTCGTTTTTCTCCCACCGACATTTTTTGGTCTAAATGAATTTGAGCTTTTTTATTAGGTTAATATTTTAATAATAACTAATCTCCAATGTTAAACACGCAAAATGAGTTTTTCTTGTTTTAAAATATTTTTCATACATAACCGAAAATAAAACTTTTGACCACTTATTTTAAGTTTAAATCTCCGAACCTCAAATCAATCCATTAAAAAACTCTCATGCGAAATAAAAAATTGTAAGATTGACCTTAACAAATTTCAAAAGTTACCATTTAGACCTTCATCAGGCCACATCATCAAAAATAATGATGTGGCAGTCATGTTTTTAATTTTTTAATGAAAAGAAATTGCACATCATTAATAGGCTTTGTGAAATGACTCTAATACCCCCACTTTTTAATTTTTTTTATTTAGTTTTTTTAGTTTTCTTTTATTTAATTTTTTTAGATTTTATTTAATTTATAATTTATTTATTTATTTAATTTTTTCTTTAATTATTTTTCGTATTAATTTTATTTATTTAAATTGTTATTTTAAATTATCAAAATATCAAATTTGGGCCTAAGCCCATTTTTATTTCAATACAAACACACATACTCCAAGACAATTTTCAATTCATTAATATATATTATTGATTGGTATATATACACTTGTTTTGCTTCCATACCAACCGATGTGGGACTTATTCTCATCTTAGCTTCCTTCCCTACCGCATAAACATGTGCTCTCACTATCAAAACTGTTTCTTTTTCTTGCAGGTGTGAAAAATGTGAAAAGGGTACTGTTGGGTTTAAAGTGTTCTGGAAGTACATAACAATAGCTTATGGTTTTGCTCAAGATCCTACGTTGTTAATGCAGGTGTAAACAACTTTTATACTTTCTCTCATATTATCTATAGATAGAGGTTTACACATGACATATATATAATTACTAATGAATATCTTGTTTTCTCTATCAGACTTTGTAGAATTTTTCTTTGTAGATACTACTCCATTTGTGGAAAAATACTTCACAGAACCTTTGGATCATGTTTATGATTGGAGAGGCATATGGCCCATAAAACAATACATTTCCAACCTCCTCAAGGTTCAAAGTTCAAACCACTTATCATTGATATTATGCAAAGTTAACCTTTAAATTTTAATGATATATTAATTGGTGAATCATGTTACATGCACCTTCAATATAAGACTTGGATTCGACTCTAAAGCAATCAAATGCAAAGTGGAAGATTGTGGTAGGTCACCATACAATTAGAAGTGCTGGTCATCATGGTGATACAAAAGAGCTTGTAAACCAACTTCTACCAGTTCTTGAGGCAAACAACATTGATCTTTTCATAAATGGACACGATCATTGTCTACAACATATAAGCAGTCTTAACAGGTTTGTTTCAATTGATGTGAGATCGAACAGCTCCAATTATTACATTCACTAAATCAAATTTGAACAATCTTGACCATTGATTTAAATCAGACCGTCAGTATCAGTAACTACATCATGAATTTACTGCAGCAAATCTGTTTCCGCGATGATGAGGTAAACAACTAGTTTCTTTAAAATAAACCAATGAAGAATTATTGGCATGTTATGACATACTCTATTTAGAATTCTTCCACTTGGGGTGGAGTCAAAAAATGACATTGGCGCTCGAATGAAGCTCAAATGCATTTGATTGAAGAGCATGGTTGCGGTCTTGTATCCAACTATCGTAGCAAGAAATGCTCTAACAAGGGTGGAAAAGGAAATTCCAATTGCCAAAGAAACATAGGCAACCATCAGAGTAAAGCTTCCAATACCAGGTTCCGCAGTTGCTGAAACAGGAGTTGCCAAAGCCATCCAATAATTGCTTGCAATTTGTAAAACCACGGTGAGTATGTGTGAAAGAAATAGGAAAGGTACAAGAGCTCCTCCATAAGCTATTGTTATGTACTTCCAGAACACTTTAAACCCAAACTACCCTTTTCGCGTTTTTTGCACCTGCAAGAAAAAGAAACAGTTTTGATAGTGAGAGCACATGTTTATGCGGTAGGGAAGGAAGCTAAGGTGAGAACACGTCCCACATCGGTTGGTATGGAAGCAAAACAAATGTATATATACCAATCAATAATATATATTAATGAATTGAAAATTGTTTTGGAGTATGTGTGTTTGTATTGAAATAAAAATGGGCTTAGGCCCAAATTTAATATTTTGATAATTTAAAATAACAATTTAAATAAATAAATTAATACAAAAAATAATTAAAGAAAAAATTAAATAAATAAAAAAATTATAAATTAAATAAAATCTAAAAAAATTAAATAAATGAAAAACTAAATAAAACTAAATAAAAAAAATTAAAAAGTGGGGGTATAAGAGTCATTTCACAAAGCCTATTAATGATGTGGAATTTCTTTTCATTAAAAAATTAAAAAAATGACTGCCACATCATTATTTTTAATGATGTGGCCTGATGAAGGTCTAAATGGTAACTTTTGAAATTGTTAAGGCCAATCTTGCAACTTTTTTTTCGTAGGGGGATTTTCAAAACACGCTCATATGACAGGGGTGAAAATAGGTATTAACCCATAAATTTAAGATAAAATTACTACTTCACAATTTTAGGGGGTGTTTGACCAAATTGTTTTTGAATTTAAAAATTAAGGTTAAATATGTTTGAGGTTTTCATAAATATGAACACTTTTAAGTTTAGTCTCTCACAAATTTTGTGTTCATAAAAATGGTATCTTCCGTTAGTTTCCTCTAACTGAGGTTTATGTGGCATGCCACGGGGATCCTTGTTATGGTCGCATTAGTTTGATTTGGTATAATTTTTTTGTTATCATAAATAGTAGAGTCAAACTAAGTGAACCCTAATCTTTTTGTTCACCGTTTTCCTCCATAACACCATAGTCCTGCAATTGTTCACATTCAACCATTGTCATTTGTTCTTCTTCTTATTCGTCTCCCTCCTCCATCTCAGAAATATGCCGTCTTCATTAAGGTTAAGCAAAGTAGTTTCGTACTATTCGACTAGCGTGACGAACTGTGGAGTGAAAAGGTGTGGATGCAATGGTGTTATGATTTCATACATGTGCAAGAACGGAAAGAACAAAGGTCTATTATTTTGAAGATGTCCGTATTAGAAAAACGAGGGTACTTACAATTTATTTATTTGGGATGATGAAATTGCACAAGGAAAGAATGATGAGGAATGTGTAGATTCAGAATTGAGGAGGGATGAGAGTAAGGTTAGGGAAATGCAAGCTTTAGAAACTCTGAAGGAGCTTTACGAATCATCTATGAAGAAGAACAAGAGGTTGAAGATGAAGATTAAGGCAAGGGAATTTTAGGGGAAGGTGAAGACAATATGTGTTGTAGTTTCAGTCTTGGTCAACTTGTATTTGTTAATTAGGTGTAATCGTCTGTAATGTTATGTAAGTGTTAATCTTGTCTAAGTGTTAATCTTGTCTAAGTGGTAATCTTGTGTAAGTGGTAATGTTGTGCCATTGGTATTTTGTGAAATGTAACCTGAACTGATTTTGTAATGTTGAATTGGTATGAAAAACAATTTGGAATTTTGTGTAATTCATTTAGTATTGTTCAATTGGTATGTTCATTTTGTAGTTTCAGTCAAGGAACATAGTTTTGAAATAATCTGGCCTATAAATTAGACATAATATGAGATATAAGTTGTGCAGAAAAGGTGGCCTCAATAATTGACCTATAAAATATGCAGACAATGGTCATCAAAGCTTGCATTTTTGTATGTCTAACTAGCATATAATTCACTGTATAAAATTGACCTATTAGGTGGCCTTAAAATTTAGACATACAGTGACATATAATTCTGGCATGATATGAGCCATAATTTTCAAGCAAATGATCTATAATTTTCACATTGAAACCATATGGACTCAACAAATTTCACCAGAATGGTCTATTATCAGTCAAGGAACATGAGTACAAGAAACTAATCAAAGCAGATTGTTCACAAGTTCACAATTAGCATACCATAACATGTTCACAAGACAGATTGGACTCAACAGATTTCATTAAATTAGCATACCATAACATGTTCACAAGACTACATCAGTACAAGAAACTGATCAAAACAATACATCATTTCCATTACATCAAAAGAACATGGTTTGTTCAAAGGCTACTGTAGCGAGCGATTTTGGACGCGGTTCTTAAGCGTTGGTCGCTCTCTGCGGTTGAGCTTAAACTACAGGTCGATTCATTTTTTATCCTATTGTGAGCTGAATAAGGAAGGGAAATAGATGTCTCCAATTAACCCTGCTTGCATACTGAGTTTAAACAGCGGTCTGTTAGGTTACGAATGCTATCAATGTGGGGGGGCCCTTGTACTGGTTATTTGTATTTTCGCCAATACGGTTTTCTTTCTTTCTAGGACTTTCTAGCGGGAACAAGGGTTAGGATGTTAGGACTGATGCTTTTGAATTACTTCTTTTGATTGATGGAGATATGGGATTTGGGTTTTTTGTTTAGTGTGCTCGCTAAGATCTTTTCTTTCGATCTTATGCCTACGTATTCCCGTTTACCGAAACAGGGAAATCAGAGCATTCGTAGTTCCTCCTATTCTATGGGAGGAAATTGGTTTTTGGTGTCTTGTTCAAAGCCCAAGACGTGAAGCGAAAGGTGATTTGTATATTGTTCAAAGCCCAAGATGTGAAGCTGAAAAGTCTATTTGTGTCTTGTTCAAAGCCCAAGACGTGAAGCTGAAGGACCTCGGCTTTAGAGAGAATTTGTCATCTCTAAAGAAGGGTTTGTCTGTCACAACTGTTGGGTGACTGGTTTATAAAGGAGGATTACTTTAACCGGGATACGCGGATCCTAGTAATGCCATAATTTCCTTTATAGGGGATTTTAACCTGAAGGAGAAGACTTTAACTCAGTGTAGAGCAATGCTATCTTTCCTTAGGAATTTCTCATGCTAAAAGAGGGACAGTGGCATGGATGTAGATGATCCAGAGGCTTGCCGCTTACAGCGATTAGATGAAGGGAAATGAGTTGTTGATATTTGTATACTGTGAACGAGGCACAACTTTGATGCTAAAAGGTTGATTGGATCAACCAGTGGTTTTCTTATACAAAGCCTAAGAGGAGGCTAATATGTGTCTCGTACAAAGCCCGAGAGAGAGGCTAAAAGGGTTGACTCAACAGGAGAATCTTTTATGCTCAACAAGATAGTGTTTTTTGTATCTCGTACGAAGCCCGAGATGGAGGCTAAAAGTTTGATTGGCTCAACAAGAGAGCCTTTTTTGTATCTCGTACGAAGCCCGAGATGGAGGCTAAAAATGTTTGACTCAACAAGAGAGTCTTTGTATCTCGTACAAAGCCCGAGATGGAGGCTGTTGTTTGTTTGGCTCAATTAAGAACCTTTTTGTATCTCGTATAAAGCCCGAGATGGAGACTAAAGGGGTGATTGACTCAACGAGGGAGTCTCTTATGTGTCTCGTACAAAGCCCGAGAGAGAGGCTAAACGTTGTTTGACTCCGCTGGGGAGAATCATTGTACAAAGCCCAAGAGGAGGCTAAGGTAACTGTTTAAGTGACAGGTCCAGTATACTGATTTTGAAAGAGAAAATCAGTTCTTATATGAGTAACACTGTACTCATGGATTTGATTCAAGGATCCGAGTTATTCCTGTTCTTTAAGGAAGCGGGAAATCCGAAGGGTATTGAAATTGTTCGAGTCTACGGGTTTCCTTCCTATTAAACAAGGGGTCACTTGAGAATGTCTTTGAGACTCAAGGAAGTTAGACTGTCCAAGTCTAGAGTTTTATCTTTGGTACTATGCTTTGAGAAACAGTAGTAGACTCTATGAAAGGATTGTTCTATGAGGATGACTAAGTTCTGTTCCTATACCTCTAGGAGGTCGTCGGGACAATTTGTACGAAGCCCAAGAGGAGGCTGGAAACTTTTAAGAAGCCGACGGGTCCTTGTACTAAGCCCAAGAGGAGGCTAGGTTGCTTTTAGGAAGCCTGTGGGTCCTTGTACGATGCCCAAGAGGAGGCCGATGCTTTTAAGAAGCCCGTGGGTCCCCAAACCCCGAGAAATTCAAGGCAAGCTATCCACAAGGAATAGATCAAGTCAGGAAAGTTCGAGAATTTGGACGAAACTCAAAGATGCCATTCACGGAGAATACATTCATCTCTGGGAGTAGAGTTTCTTGACAATTCCTAATGAGGACAGCCGAAGAGAAGACTGTATCTGGTGATCCTATTGGGGATCTAGTTCAGTCTATTTCTAAGAGTGACAGTCTGAGAAAGGGTTCAAAAAGAATCTGCCTTTCACATCTCCATATTGTTTAACCCCAAGAGGAGGGAAGACTGTGTCTGGTAATCCTATGTGGATCTAGTTTTGACTGTAAGTTCAGAGTGATTAACATGGCTTTACCTAGTGCTAGACGTAGTTGCCGAGGAAACTCTAAATATCTATACTATTATTACACAGTTAGTATGAGTTTATGAAAGGAGACTTACAGCGAAACAACCCCACAATACAGTTATATATATATATGAGTTTATGAAAGGAGACTTACAGTGAAACAGCCCCACAATACAGTTATATACATATGAAAGCGGTAAATGAAAGCGGATAAACACTTACTCGGTTGTAGAGCTTCCATGCTGTTTGGTTAGTTGTTCAACAAAGAAAGATTGAAAACAACAGTATATTCAAAATCAAAGGAGAAAGTGCTTTGAAATAAAAAGATTTGGGGCTTACAGCTCAAGGAGAGGCTCAGGGTTTTATCAGTGAGCGCACTGTTGAATTTGTACAGAGGGACTTATACAAGTGACTGTGGCCCAAAAAGGTTTTCTGTACAAAGGAATGGGTCTTGCACTCTATCAAGAGGCCCAAGTGAGTTTTAAGAAAATAAATGGGTCTTACTACTCGAGGGTAGGCCCAATGGTTAATTTTGAAAAGGGCGACGATCGCGCCGTTTATTTGAAAATGTACAGAGGGACTTATACAACGAATGAGGCCCAAAAAGTTTTCTGTACACAAGGGGTTGGGTCTTACACTCTAATAGAGGCCCAAAGAGTTTAAAGAAAAGAAATGGGGCTTACAACACGAGGGGAGGCCCATAGTCTTTATTTTCAAGATGAATGTTCACTTTTAAAATGCTTAAAAATAATTAAAAATAAATTTATTCACAAAAATACCCACTATATTAAATAAATAATATAAATTTGATTTTTTTGTAGAATAAAATATTTTACTATTTTTGTGATTTTTCAGAAAAAGAACCAATAAAAAATAATCAAAATTGAGGGAGTTATTAATTTTCCAAATTATTAAAAAATAATATGAAAAATGAGAAAATAGGGGTTGGGTCTTACACTCTAATAGAGGCCCAAAGTGTATTTTTGTACAAAAGATGGGGCTTACAACTCAGGGAGAGGCCCAAAATATTTTCAGTTTGAAAATGGCGATCGCGCCGAGATTTTTAACGTATCGGGACTTATACAATAGCTGAGACCCAAAATTGTTTCGTTAAAAAAGGGTTGGGTCTTACACTCTAATAGAGGCCCAAGTGTTAAAAAATGAAAAGAAATGGGACTTACAGCTCAAAGAGAAGCCCAGTTGATTTTCGTTTGAAAATGGCGATCGCGCCGAAGTTTTCTTTTAACGCAGAAGGACTTATACAATAAGTGAGGCCCAAAATTGTTTTGGTTAAAATGGGAATGGGTCTTACACTCTAATAGAGGCCCAAGTGTTAAAAAATGAAAAGAAATGGGACTTACAACTCAAAGAGAAGCCCAGTTGATTTTCGTTTGAAAATGACGATCGCGCCGAAGTTTTCTTTTAACGCAGAAGGACTTATACAATAAGTGAGGCCCAAAATTGTTTTGTTAAAAAGGGATTGAGTCTTACACTCTAATAGAGGCCCAAGTGTTTGAAAAAGATCTGTTAGGGTGAAAATCAAAGAAAACCCCAATTTCATTTTTTAGGCATTTTTTCAAGAAAAATTAAGTAAAAAAGTGATAAAAATATCAAATAAAATCATTAAATAATGATTAAAGTTTATGAAAAAAAATATTTTATCAACATAAATATTTAAAATCATTTTGGTTTTAAAAATCAAGAAAAAAAAAATCATTTTAAAAGCATTTAAAACAATTTAAAACACTATTTTTAAATATATTAAAAATAATACTTTTTTTGTGATTTTTTGTGGATTAAAATATTATGGGGTACGAATTGGAAAATGATGATTTTGTGCTATGTGAAAAAAATTGGTTGAGTTTTGAAAATAAAAAGTAAGAAAAAGAGGAAAGATATCAAAATATCATCTCCGACATTTCTTTTGGGGTAAAAACGAGTACCGAAACTTTAATTTTCAACACGTTTTTATCAAATTTCAAACACTCATAACTCTCTCAATTTTTATCGGAATCAAGATCCGGAAGAGCCTATCCTGACCGATTTTTCGCAAGGAATCCGATGATATTACTCACGCGCACGGAAAATTGACGCACAAAACGCAGAAAAAACTGCTATCGTTTTGAAAATATCGTTCCGCGCCGAATTTCCAACACGCGTAACTCTCTCGATTTTTAGCCGAATCAAGATCCGCAAGAGCCTATCCTGACCGATTTTTCGCAAGGAATCCAATGGTATTACTCACGCACATGGAAAATCGACACAAAAATGCAGAAATTAAAAAACAAAAACTGCTATCGATTAAAAACATCGTTCCGCGTCGAATTTCCAACACGCGTAACTCTCTCGATTTTTAACCGAATCAAGATCCACAAGAGCCTATCCTGACCGATTTTTCGCAAAGAATCCAATGGTATTGCAAACGCACGCCGAAACTCAACGTACAAAACGCAGCGATAAAAAAACCAGAGCTGCTACGTTGTAAAAACATCGTTCCGCGTCGAATTTCCAACACGCGTAACTCTCTCGATTTTTAACCGAATCAAGATCCGCAAGAGCCTATCTTGATCGATTTTTCGCAAGGAATCCAATGGTATTACTCACGCACACAGAAAATTAACACACAAAACGCAAAAATAAAAAAACCAAAACTGCACGTGTTTTCGACGCCGTTTCGCGTAAAGTTTCCAACGCGCGTAACTCTCTCAATTTTTATCGGAATTGAAATCCGTAAAAACCTATCTTGACCGATTTTTCGCAAGGAATCCAATGGTATTATTCACGCACTCGGAAACTCACTGTACAGAACACACAAAGCGAAAAAAACCAGAACCGCTATAGTTAATTCGACGGCGTTTCGCGTAAAATTTCCAACGCGCGTAACTCTCTCAATTTTCATCGGAATTGAAATCCGTAAAAACCTATCTTGACCGATTTTTCGCAAGGAATCCAATGGTGTTACTCATGCAAACTAAAACTTAATGTATAGAACACACCAATGAAAAAAAAAGAACTGGACATGATTTGAAACAACCAAAATTCCACATAAAAACATGTCAAAATGCAAACAGTGGGAGGATCACAACATACACATTAAGGACTACATTTTTGCCTCAAGAATTGTTCAATATGATGCATGTATGTGGACAACAAAGGAAAGCATGATTCAAAGAATTCAAGTTGTGAATTTTACCTCTTTTTTGGAGATTTTGGGCAACCTACCAAGTGCTTTGTTCCAGAAATGATTTGATGCTTTGGACAACCTCAAATGACCTCTTAGAAGCTTTTAGGATGGTTGGAATCGGCTGGAAACCTCTGGAGCAAGTTTGTGCACTTTCTCGCGAAATGGTCAAAAACGGCCAAAATGCCAACTCTCTTAAATGGTGTTCCAGATGTGTGGCACCATTTGGGACAGTTCAAGGATGATATTTAGAGTGTGTTTGAGGTTTTATCTGGTTTGGAAAGTGACTGAATCAAGACATGGCTTGAAAAATGCAAAAAAGTGTCATTTTGAGGTTTTGAGAGGTGACTTTGTGATGTTGTGATTACAGGTCACTTTTGATGGTTTGCACAGCTTACATATGATATATATGAGGTGTGTGTGTGATTCGTTTAAGTGGAATTGCTCTCTAGCTCAAAAACTCAGAATTTCCTTACTAAAGAAGGCATTTTGGAGTGAAAGAGAGAATTTGAGGAAAACATCTGTTTGATGGCTTTGGTGTACTCAAACTGAACACAAATGAGCTCTATTTATAGTGGAGCAAGTTTGTTTTGGGATCCACAGTGAATGGTGGCTGCAGCAGAGGTTTGGCCAATGTTGGCCAATGAAAATCCAAGTCTCCTCTAGCCATTGACTAGAGGTTAGAGCACAGGCTGCTGGTTCCCTAGTTGTTGGATAAGTCTTGACTGATTTCAGATGAGAATGGCTCAGTCCATGCCACCTCTAAGCATCCATTAAATGCTCCAAACCAAAATTGGAGTTTTGTCCCTCTTTTAGGGATTTCTAGGCTTTGGCATGCTTTTCTTTGTTCCTTGGACTTGGGAGGTTCATGGATCAGATCATCCCACTTGGATTTGATCCTTAGATGTGTCCAAACTGATGACAATGCTTGAAAATTCGTGTGGCACACAAAATGTGCAAATCTGCCTTGAAAAATTCAGCTTCAGCAAGCCTTTTTGTAAGATCCATAACTCCCTGCTCGAGTATGCTACATGGACGTTCTAGGACTTTTCGGAAAGCTTAGATGACGTACTTCAACTTTGATGTTTGGCCCTAGACCTGGTTCAACTTGGATCATGGAGAAAAACAGCCTTGAAGTTGGGACATTGTGCTGAAATTACAAGGCAGATTTTGGCTAAGTGCTGAAAAATGTCAATTTTAAGTTTTTAGCCATTTTGATCCAAGCATAACTCAAAATCCTTAATGAATTGGACTTAGGTCTAGTTGAAGTTTTTGTAGAGGGTAATGAGGGCTACAAATCAAGCTTTGGATGGGGAAAAATGGCTTTGTAGTTTAGGAGTTATGATCCTCCAAAGTTGGTACCCTTGCCACTTTTTTTCATGACTTAGAAAAATTTCTAAGTTTTTATGGTTACCCCTTTTACAAGTTATCCCACTTTCTTTGATTTTTCTTGATGAATGATGATTCCAATCACACATTAACATCATTTTAGGGTTAAAAAACCATTTTTATGAAAAATCTCAAAAAGTCAAAGTTTGACTTTTGCGCACAGTTGACTTTTTATTAGATGAATTCCAAACTGTGCGATTCTTCAGGAAATCATGTCCTTGACCTAAATCAAAATTGATGGACATGTTTCATGGGTGTTATAGGGTGTATTTAATCGTGTCCCACGGCTTGGGAGCATGTCCTGGTCAAAAGTCAAAGCTACAGTTGACTTTTCTTGCGAAACCCTAACTGTGGTTCAGATGAAATTAAAACTTGTTGCTCAAGCTTCTTGGGTCAATCCATTGTTGCAAATGGATCAACGTGGTATGTTGGAGACCCTCAAATCATGTCTTGAGGTCTTGGCTCATGATTTGTCCCAAAAGTCAACTTAGGGGTGAATTAGGTCAAGAAACCCTAATTCCTGATTTTTGATGTATGCATCCCCTGAGGCTAAATTGACTTGATGATGGGGTTTATGATGTTCCATGGAGCATTTTAGGTTATTCTTTGAAGCATTGGCTCATGCCCAGAGGAAAATTTCCATCTGGAGGCCCTAGTCGACCAAACCCTAATTTGGTGACAATGGCGATCCTGAGGCTTGATCCACCTAGAAGGGAGCAAACTTGTGCTTAATCCTTGAAGTGGGAGTCCTCTTTATCCATTGTGGATATTTGAGAGGCTAGACAAGTTGAAGATCATGTCATTCCTTGATTGATCCTTTGTCTAAGAGCTCTGAGAGGGTTTGAAACCCTAGTTTTGATTGTAGTGAATGTTCACCCATCTTTGGGGAGACTAATGCGGTACAAAGGTACATCCATATTGTGCTGATGATTTGCACAATGATGGGAAATCTTAGTGGTCAAAATTTGGGGTATGACAGATGCCCCTATTTAATCTTCTTGGACCCGAAGGTATGAATGACGAAGGTATTCGGGCATTCGGGGTGCAAGAGGATTAAATATCGGAATACCCGAAATTTTGATGGTGGTCATGAATGGTAGCTTACGCATTCATCTTCTTTAGCTAAGCGATGATGCTTAGAAAAGGTAAACTTCCCCTCGATCCTGGTCTTCCGCCAAGGAGTTGGTCTCAATTTTTTTGAAATAAACTTCCCCTCGATCCTGGTTTCCTACCAAGGAACTGGTCTTAGTTTCTTTTGAAATAAACTTCCCCTCGATCCTGGTTTCCTACCAAGGAACTGGTCTTAGTTTCTTTTGTAAACTTCCCCTCGATCCTGGTTTCCTACTAAGGATCTGGTCTCGGTTTCTGATATAAACTTCCCCTCGATCCTGGTTTCCTACCAAGGACCTGGTCTTAGTTGCTGAAATAAACTTCCCCTCGATCCTGGTTTCCTACCAAGGAACTGGTCTCAGTTTCTTTTGTCAATAAACTTTCTTGACAAGGAACGCTATTAGTAGCGGTTTTCCTTCAAACTTCTCGCCGAATTTTCCTGGGGAAATGCCATTTGAGTGGAAAAAGTTTCGATGTCAGACTTGCTGGGGAACCCATTCGTCTGAATTGTAGAGGTACACAAACTTCTCTATTTTGGAGACGCCATTTGTCGATTCTACTGGGGGAAGCGAGTCTCTTGAGAGACTGTTTTCATTTGGGGGCTTACATCATACTTTTCTCGGGATCTTTCCGGAGAAATGCCATATGATAGGATCCAATTTTGAGGTTCCAATGACCTTTTCATCAGTGGTTTTTTCGGAGAAAAACTGTCGTACCGCCGAATCTCTGATTAAGAGGCTTTCTCTGGGGATTTTCCTAATCCGGGAAAGCAAGGATATCGTCTTCGATGGCGAAGAGCGACATTTGTTGAAAGTTTTCTTGTTTCTCAGAGGTTCAAGTTATCAAAGTGGTCAAAGACCGTCTCTAATCCAGAGATAAACTGGAGGAGAGATTGTCCAGACGCAACACTTCCTGACGAGGAAAAGGCTGACAACTCGATTGAGAGGACTTATCACTATGGGATAAGAACGACTAGAGTGATAGTGATGCAATATGACTGTGAATGCAAATCAATAATGCATGATGTATGTATGTTATGCGGACAAAACTGACGCAACATACAAACTAAGGGATGAACACGACTGGATACTCGGCCACAGTGGGGCATGTAGAAATATCGCTGGTTCCAGATAGCAATTCTGCCTTGCTTAGGAGAAACGGTCCCTGTTGGGGGTGACGTTGGTCGGGCTTAGGAGATGAGAACTCGGCCGAGGATGTCAGACGAAACATGGTCTCTGACATTGCTGATCCTTCATTCAGGCGTACTGGTCTAGAAGGAGTACTTTGATTCTGCACTTTGAGGTTCGAACACCTTTGGAGACGTGATTGATGTTCTTTTGATGTTTAACAGTCAAAAGAAATTGCCATCTCTATTTTAAAAAAGCAGAAAAAGTTTTAACAAGTAAATTCATTTTGTTTCATTTCAAGAATCGTTGATCATGTTAAAATTTCGTTCTGTAAAGCTAAAACAAGTAAGAATTACAAACAAAAGCACAAAGGCTCAAATTTTATTGATAAGATGGAGATTAGCCAAACGCGTGATTCCAAAGAGTATTTACAAAGTTTGAAAATGGTAATTTACAGGGAAAAAGGCTACGTTGAAATATAACGACCACTATCCTTCTACCAACTTTGAATTCGGGGCATCCTGAGCTTCTGTCGAAGATGACCTTGACTGGAGTTTTCCTCCGATGGATGTTGTAACTGCTGCTGCTGAGGGACTTGCCTCTGTTGAACATAGTTACTTGCCATTATCCCTAATTTTTGCCTGGATTGTACTTTGATGTTTCCAATCCATCGGGATGATTTTTTTTTTCATGTCTCTAACTTTTGCCTGGACCGCCCTTTCGGGTTTTCAATCCACCGAGACTTTTTTTTTTTTTAGTTTAGGCGAAGTATTTCTTGACTACATCAACATTCGTGGGGTAGGCAAATTCCTCTCCGTCCATGGTTGCAAGTCTCAAGGCACCGCCTGAGAAAGCTTTCGTGACCACATAGGGGCCATCATAATTCGGAGTCCACTTGCCTCGCGAATCAGTGAGAAATGATTGTATCTTCTTGAGCACGAGGTCTCCTTTTCTGAAGATACGAGGTCGGACCTTTTTGTCGAACGCCCTTTTCATTCTCTGCTGATACAACTGACCGTGGCATAGTGCCGTGATTCGCTTCTCTTCGATCAGGTTCAGTTCGTCGTGTCGACTTTGACACCATTAAGCTTCGGTGAGCTTCGCTTCCATCAATACCCAGATTGATGGGATCTCTACTTCTATGGGGAAAAATGCCTCCATGCCATACACTAGAGAGAAAGGGGTAGCCCCTGTTGAAGTGCGGACAGATGTGCGATAACCGTGAAGAGCAAAGGGTAGCATCTCGTGCCAATCTTTGTAGGTTACAACCATCTTTTGAACGATCTTCTTGATGTTCTTGTTAGCCGCTTCTACCTCTCGGTTCATCTTGGGTCGGTAGGGAGATGAGTTATGGTGTTCGATCTTGAACTCTGCACACAACTCTTTCATCATCTTATTGTTCAAGTTAGATCCATTATCAGTAATGATCTCGCTTGGAACACCATAACGGCAGATGATATTGTTTTTGATAAATCGGACCACCACTTGTCGGGTTACATTGGCGTATGACGCTGCTTCGACCCACTTGGTGAAATAATCAATGGCTACAAGGATGAAACGGAGTCCGTTTGAAGCCTTGGGCTCAATCATGCCAATCATGTCGATTCCTCATATGGAAAAAGGCCACGGGGAAGAAAGAACTTTGAGATGTGATGGTGGTACATGAATTTTGTCGGAGTATATCTGACACTTGTGACACCTCCTCATGTACTTGTAGCAGTCGGATTCCATGGTCAACCAGTAGTACCCTACTCTGAGAATTTTTCTCGCCATTGTGTGTCCGTTGGCATGAGTGCCAAAGGATCCTTCATGAATTTCTTTCATAAGCATGTCTGCTTCTGGTCTGTCGACGCATCGGAGCAAGACCATGTCAAAATTTCTCTTATAAAGAGTGTCACCGCTCAGGAAGAAGTTTCCAGCCAATCTTCTGAGGGTTTTCCTGTCTTTTCTGAGTGCCCCAGATGGGTACTCCTGTTTCTGAAGGAAGCATTTGATATCGTGATACCAAGGTTTGTCGTCTATGACTACTTCGATCGTGAAGATGTAAGCGGGCCGTTCAAGGCGCATGATGTCAATCTTAGGTAAGTAATTCCATCAACCTACGCTAATCATGGAAGAAAGAGTGGCTAAAGCATCAGCCATGTGATTCTCATCACGAGGGATATGATGAAACTCAACTCTGTTGAAGAAAGGTAATAAACTTCTTGCGTAGTCTTTATAAGGAATCAATCTTGATTGGTATGTGTTCTAATCTCCTTTTATCTGATTGATAACCAAGGCTGAGTCGCCGTATACGTCTAAGTTTTTGATCCTTAAATCAATCGCTTCTTCGAGACCCATAATACAAGCTTCGTATTCGGCCTCGTTGTTCGTACACTTGAACGTAAGTCGAGCGGTGAAAGGAATGTGGGTACCCTGAGGGGTAACAATTATTGCCCCAATTCCATTTCCATAATGGTTAACTGCTCCGTCAAAGATAAGTCCCCATTGGGAACCTGGTTCTGGCCCTTCGCTGGGTAGCGGTTCATCGCAATCTTTCATCTTTAGATACATGACATCTTCGTCTGGGAAGTCAAACCCGATTGATTCTTGATCGTCAATCGGTTGATGAGCCAAATGATCGGCTAAAATACTTCCTTTAATGGCTTTCTGAGCGTGGTACTCTATGTCATATTCTGATAACAGCATCTGCCAACGGGCAATTCTTCCCGTGAGAGCAGGCTTTTCGAAAATGTATTTGATTGGATCCATTTCGGAGACCAACCAAGTAGTATGACGAATCATGTACTGGCGAAGACGTTTGGCTACCCAAGCCAAAGCACAGCAAGTTTTCTCGAGCATCGTGTACCGAGTCTCGCAGTCGGTGAATTTCTTGCTTAGATAGTAGATGACAGACTCTTTCCTTTTAGTTTCGTCTTGTTGGCCAAGTACACATCCCATTGAGTCCTCTAGGACTGTGAGGTAAATGATCAGTGGTCTTCCTTCCCCTGGAGGTGATAGAATCGAAGGATTCAACAGATATTCCTTGATACTGTCGAAGGCGGTTTGGCAATCTTCTGACCAAACGCAATCCTGGTTCTTTTTTAGTAACTTGAAGATCGGCGCACATGTCGCGGTCATAAGGAATATGAATCTGGAGATGTAGTTCAAACGTCCCAGGAATCCTCTGACTTGTTTTTCAGTTTTCGGAGAAGGCATTTCTTGAATGGCCTTGACCTTGTCAGGATCAACTTCAATTCCTTTCTGGCTGACGATGAACCCTAGTAATTTCCCTGAACGGACACCGAAGGTGCACTTGTTGGGATTCAAGCGGAGCTTGAATTTTCTTAGACGTTCAAACAATTTTGACAGATGTTCAACGTGCTCACTCTCTGTTTTTGATTTTGCAATCATATCATCGACATACACTTTGATTTCCTTGTGTATCATGTCATGAAACAGAGTAGTCATGGCCCTTTGATAGGTTGCCCCGGCGTTCTTCAAACCGAACGGCATTACCTTGTAACAAAAGGTACCCCATGGGGTAATGAACGAAGTTTTCTCCATGTCTTTCGGCGCCATTTTGATTTGGTTATAGCCCGAGAATCCATCCATGAAGGAGAAAACTTTGAACTTTGTTGTACTGTCAACCAGCATGTCAATGTGTGGTAAAGGAAAGTCGTCCTTTGGACTTGACTTGTTCAGATCTCTGTAATCTACACACATTCTGACTTTTCCGTCCTTTTTGGGAACGGGTACGATGTTGGCTAATCATTGAGGATATTCAGATGTAGCGAGGAAACCCGCGTCAATCTGTTTCTGTACTTCTTCTTTGATTTTGATGGCCATGTCCGGATGAGTCCGTCTCAACCTTTGCTTTACTGGTGGGCATTCTGATCTTAACGGTAAGTGATGTTCCACGATGCTGGTATCCAACCTTGGCATATCCTGATAGGACCAAGCGAATACATCAGGGAATTCTTTGAGAAGCTTTATCAAACTTTCTTTGACAGTTGGATTGAGCTGTGCCCCAATCCTGATTTCTTTTCTCTCTTGCTCTGAACCCAAGTTTACCGTTTCCAACGGCTCTTTGTGAGGTTCAATGGACCTTTCCTCTTGTCTGAGTAATCGGGAGATCTCTTCTGGAATTTCATTGTCAACTTCTTCTTCAGCCTCGAATACCGAGAATTCAAAGTTAGGATAAGGCATCGGATCGTATGTTTCAACTGGGTGTAAAATAAGCAATCTGCATGACGTGATGATTCGTGTTTAGAAGAGATAGAGAAAATGCAAGTGTGTGCAGTGTTTTATTTTACTGCTTGTTTTTATTTTTGAATTGTTTTTTTAGGATTACCATTTTCTGAAAAAGCAAAAAGAGAAAACAACAAATAATGCGGAAATTACATAACGACGTTATTTTATTAATGAACAAGTCGATTCTTGAAACTACAGCCCTATAAAACAAGACTCTGTCGCTTCGGGCAAAGCGAAGAGGGAAATTTTACAGAAAGCGAGCCCTATCAAAACATCTGTTTCACCTGGGCAGGGTGAAAGGTTAAAGATGGCAATTACTTTGACTGATGAACGACCTTCGGAACCTCGACAGCAACCCATTGGCGGCGAACTCCTCGGTGAATCACAAAGTTTCGTACCTTCCTCGATTTGTCTTCAGAAATGACGCTGATTTCTGGTGGAGTAGGATCATTGGAATCTGTCTCCTAGGCAGAGTTGTCGTAGGAGGATTCCTCTGTTGTATTTTGCATAGCATTTGTGCTCTCAGCTGTATCTCCCCATCCAGTTGGCTGGATATCTTCGAGCCTGATACGAGAGCTTTCGGGAGCGGTGTACTTGACCATATAGTCAAATTTTCCACTTGGTTGTCCTAAGGTGTCCCACACTTCTTTGGAACGGGAGGGGTCATCTCTCTCGATGACGTTGACCTCGGGAAAAGCATAGTTGATGAATTCCAGTCCTACAAACGTTGCAAATTCATCGTCATGTTGAGTAGTTTCTGAATGACCTGAGTGTTGATCCCATGACATGGTGGGGACACAGGTATTCTGTTCAATGACGGTCAGCTGGTTTTCATTGTTCGGCTGACTCTCTTGCCCCAAGTCTCCTGGATAAGGTTGCCACATTGGCAGACCATCCATTGGGCCATAGTAGTTATGGTCAAAGTTGTCTTTCATCAGAGTGTCTTCCTCTAATGAATTTGGCAGAGCGCGGCATCCTTCCGGATCACAATCCCCGTAGATCATTTCGACATCTGATCTTAGTATAAATCTCGGACTTTCTGTAGGAAAGCAAAAAGGCATAGGCCCCTCTTCCTGAGACATATAACCGTCCTTGGTAAGATGAGACTTCCACTCTTCATCTGTGTCAGAGGGATCTTCCTCATTGATAGCATGAACTGTCTGAGACACTGGGTGAAGGAAACCTCCACTGTGGAAGAAGTTTCGAAGGGGATGAAGACTTTCATCGTTGGCAGCTGTCTGGGTACAGGTTACAGAAAAACCAAGACCCTTCTTTGTTTTATTGTCAATGGGAATGACAAGTTGTCCCCATTCTTTTGTATCGGTACTCTCGACCGCTTTGATAGCATCGTTGTATGAGGAAATCGAGGTTCCTCCTTTGAAGTGATTGTCCTTGCTCACCGACAGTGCTTGGAACTGAGTTCCAATAACCTCCTCAGGTTCTACACAAGCAGATGATGATAAGTTACTCACGAGCAAGGCCTGTTCTCCACAGACTGTGACAAGTTGGCCGTTCTGGACGAACTTTAGCTTTTGGTGGAGGGTCTAAGTGACCGCTCCAGCCTGATGTATCCAAGGTCTTCCTAATAAACAATTGTACGTTGCCCGGATGTCCATGACCTGGAAAGTGACTTGGAAAGTGTGAGGACCAATAGTTATAGGAAGATCAACTTCGCCGATAACTGTTTTTCTGGATCCGTTGAATGCTTTGACGACGACCTCGCTGATTCTCATCGGAGGGCCTTTCAATGATAATTGCATCAAAGTAGACTTCGGCATAACATTCAGGGTTGACCCTGTGTCTACCAGTACGCTGGCTAAAGCATCGTCCTGGCAGTTAACTGTAATGTTGAGCGCCATGTTATGACGGCGACCCTCTTCGGGTAATTCCTCATCACTAAATCCCAAATTATTGCAGGAAGTGATGTTAGAGACAATGCTATCAAACTGTCTGATTGTTACATCCTGTTCCACAAAGGCTTGCTCCAAGACTTTCTGTAGAGCCTCCCTATGCGCTTCTGAACTGAGTAACAGTGATAATACTGAGATCTTTGAAGGAGTTTGTAACAGTTGATCGACAATGTTGTATTCACTCCTTTGGATGAGCTTCAGCATCTCATCATCGTTTTTCAAAAGGTCGGGATTACTGGACTGACAGACTGATGGATCGGGAGCATCCGTCTGAAGTTCCTTTTCTTTGTTAAGTTCCCCAACCCCTCGGTTGAAGATTCTACCACTCCGCGTTACACGACTGATGTCTGCAATGTTCACGACGGAGGGTAATGGAATTTCCTTTCCATTTTCAATGGTTGTTGTACCGTATTTGTAAGGGATAGCCTTAGTTGATCCATACGGTAATGGTCCCGGCAGATAGATGACTATGGGAACCTTCTGATTTTTCTGACCATCGTAAGTAATCTCGATCCGTTCCCGGTTGGGAACTCTAGATTCGTCAAGTAGAGGAATGATGGCACAAATATCCCCAGCCCTCTGATGATCAGAGATTATGACAACATCCTCGATTTGATCAGCGAGATAATTGACTGATCCAGAACTTGAGCATGGTTGAATCTCTTTGCGGTCCAACTGACTTTGAAGGGTTGCTCGTACGAGGTAGCACCCTTGATTGTTCACTGAACAAACTCCACACCGCTCATAGTTGTGTAGTGGCACCCGACCATGTCCACTTTGAATGTAGTGCAACCTTACGAGGTTTGTTTCCATTGATCGGACATCCTGACTTTGATATCTAGTAGGATTTCCGTTAGTGATACTAATTTGCTGGGTGTCTTCATCCATATAGATTGGAAGCCACCAGTGGTTCAACAAGTGCTGAAGTGTTTCCTGGACAAGGGCACAACCTTGATCATTTTCGCAACCCGCTTTACAGCTTTGGTAGTCATGTGATATTAAGAATCCGAGTCGGACCTGCTCAGTATGCAACTCTACTAAGTTGGTATTCATCACGCGAATATCGAAAATCTGAACCATGTTGATCTGATAGGGATTCCTATCATGGTAGTCTTGGATCCATCCAAGATCCATCTGACGCTGGAGGGCCTCTTGTATGAAAGAGCATCCCTGTTTGTTTACCGAGCAAGTCAGACAGGAACTGTAATCGTGTCGTGGCAGATTATGATACTGGCTTTGCCTTGAGTGCATCACCACCAAGTTTACATTCATTGCACAGATGTCGTGGTTCTGAATGATGTTGGAGTTCGTGTAGACCATGTTAACTCCACGAACTCAGTGCTCTTGGATCCATCCGAGATCCATTTGTTCCTGTAGAGCTGCTTGCACCACAGAACATCCTTGGTTATCTTTAGAGCAGATATCACACTGGTGATAGTTATGAGGTGGCACATGGCCATATCCACTCTGTCTACAATGCATCTTGACCAGATTAGTTTTTAACAAGAGTACATCGTGAATTTGATAGACATTGTTAGTCTCTTTCTCAATCAGATTGACTGCAGCTTTCTCATGCTGAGGCAGCGGGTTCGTGAGAACGTTGGGATTCGTATCCTTGAAAGATAAGAGCCCGCTCCTAACAAGCTTTTGCACGCCGGACTTGAAATTGAGGCAAGTCTCTATGTTATGCCCTGAACCTCCTTGATGATAAAGGCATGTTTGGTCCACCTTAAACCAAAAAGGCGGATTTTCTAGTACTGTAAGAGGAGACTTAGTCTGGATGTGCCCCTTAGCCAGTAGTAACGGAAATAATTCTGCGTATAACATGGGTATAGGATCAAATCCTGGTGGCCGTGTTGTACGGTTGCTGTTGTATGGAGGACGAGCCTGCTGAAGAGGCTGTTGTGTCCTTTGTTGATCAGGTTGGCTTTGTGCAACCTGAGGTTGATACGTAGGAATAGGCGCGGGGCTGGTAGCAGGAGTCACAGCCGCTACTGGTTGATAACGTCGCCTTTGCTTTCCGAGAGAGATATTCCCAATATCTTGCTCTTTTTTCTTAGGGAGAGCACTACCGTATTTTTTAGTACCTCTCATCGATCCAGTGTCTTTTACCAAACGTCCTTCTCGGACGGCTTCCTCAAGACGTACGCCCATGCCGACCATCTCGGTGAAATCACTGGGCCCACTGGCAACCATTCGGTCATAGTAAAATGAGCTTAAGGTCTTTAAGAAGATATTTGTATTCTCTTTTTCCTCAAGAGGTGGACAAATTTGAGCGACAATTTCACGCCACCTTTGAGCATACTCCTTAAAGGTTTCCTTGTACTTTTGCGACATTGATCTGAGTTGATCTCTTTTAGGTGCCATGTCCAAATTGTATTTGTATTGTTGGACGAAGGCAGTGCCAAGATCTCTGAAAGTGCTGATCGTGGCACGGTTTAAACCCATGTACCATTTTAATGCGGCACCGGTTAAACTATCCTGGAAGTAGTGAATCAGTAGGTCCTGATTCTCCGTCTGAGCTGACATCCGCCGAGCGTACATCACCAGATGGCTTTGAGGGCAAGAGTTACCCTTGTATTTTTCAAAGTTGGGCACTTGAAATTTGTGCGGGACTTTCACATTTGGGACCAAGCAGAGGTCTGCGGCGTCCTTTCCAAATAGATCCTGACCGCGAACGGCTTGCAGTCCCTTCTGCTGTTCCTGGAATTCATCCATTCGGTTAAACATAGTTTCCTTCTTACCAGAAGGTGTCTGTGGAATCTGTCCTTCCGGGACAGTGTGCACCATAGGGGGTGGTACCGTGACTACGGCAGTGAGTCTTGGCGCCTCCCGAAGTTTGTAACCTTCAGGAGTCTTCAGTATGCCCCTGGCATCTTCGTTTTCCCGAAGTTTGTAACCTTCAGGCCCAGCGGCTTCTGTTGCGATTCCCTGATCTTCAGTGATCGGCGGAACATATCCTCCTGGGATATAGTTAACAGGCATACCCCAGGGACGATCTTTCGGCATCTAATACCTAGGATCATTCTTCTCCATTATGGGCATTGAGGTGATCTCTGAGATCACAGTTCTTTGTAGCTGAGCTTCTGCCATGGCTTGCATGTCGTTACGAAGCTTTCTCATATCCTCTCTTAGAGCGTCGATCTCTTCTTTCAACTCTCTGTTCTCTTCCTCAAGATCATCCATCTTTTTCTGACGATTGGCCCAAGTATTATACGAATGAGACAGTTTGACTCTAGAACCGAGACACAAACGTGAGATTCGTAGGTAAGAAGAATGCGTTACGTGAGAATGATGAATGCAATGATTATATTAATTGTTTTTTTGGTTTAATCAAAATAAACTTCGACAATTAGATTGCAAATATCAAACGGTGGGGAAACCTCTTTTTATTGAATTCCAAAGGATTACAGAAATGGAAATACCGTAGATTACAAGATGCGGAAACAGAAACCTAAGCTAATGGATCCCGAGTCCTCTCTGAAGAGAAATCGGGTGCTGATTCTGGTATCTTCCTTTTCTTTGACCGGGGCTCTTGGGCCGTTGTCGGGTTGTCATTCCTTTGCCAGGTGAAAGGAGTGAGCAAATTCCTTTGGTCGTCTTGATTCTCTACAGCATGTTGCTCCAAAATTTCAATCAGAGCATCTTTCTCTTTCAGTAATTACTGTATTTTGATGCACTCTATGTCGAGGGTGCGGTATTTGTTCTTCCAAGACCTTCTCTCCCGTTGAAATTTGTTGAGAGTAACCTGAAGCTTTTCAGTTTCCGTCATGAAGTACATGACAGACTCCCTCGGCAGAAGAATTCCGTAACGAGGATAAGGCATATTTAGCTTGAGAGCTCTAGTTTGTACCCAGTGGAGATAAGGCTCCACCGAGACACAGTTTGGTTTTCCTAGAGACTCCCGTCCTTTCCAAGCATGCACTATTTCCATCTTTAGTGCTCTGTCACTTTCTCCTTCCTTGAAGAAAAGACCTTCCAGATGAACACCCAATGGGATGTGTCTCATCGGGTATCCAAATTGACGAAGAACCAACACTGGATGGTAGTTGATTCCTCCTTTAGTTCCCATGAGGGGTACGTTGGGGAAGTTTCCACAACGGTCAATGATTCTGATTCCATCATAAATCCTATTACACCAATCTATATCAGAGTTGGTAAGAGACATGATTTTCTGAGACCAATGTAAGGCACTCTTGCAATCCCAAAAAGCAGCAGACTTGGGCAAGTGAGAGATAAACCATTTATAAAGTAGAGGTACACAGCATGTGATCTCCCCTCCGCTGTACAAATTTCCCAAGTGTACAGAATGATACTCATCTGCGAGCAAAGTCGGCACAGGGTTTCCAATGAGAAAAACCTTAATGGCGTTGATATCGACGAAGTTATTGATGTTGGGAAACAAAAATAACCCGTAGGTGAGCAAGACAAAGATGCTTTCAAAAGCAGTGATGTTCCCTATACTAGCAAAATACAGGGCTTTCTTCGTCAAGAACTGGGCTGGCAAACCTTGTATGCCACCCCTGGCGGTTATGTGACTCCTAACCTCAGACTCGTCCAAATGAATTGCTCTTGCAATAGTCTGATTCTTTGGAATTTCTTCCAGTCCATAAAATGGAGCTCGATCTGTAATGTGTAGATCGATCAGATGAGAATACTCCTCCAGCGTTGGTGCTAGCTGGTAATCCGGGAATGTGAAACAGTGATAAACTGGATCGTAAAACTGAATGAGCGCATCCATGATTCCCTCAATCACATGGACTCGTACTTTGCTCTGAAAGCCTCTCGGTTAGTGATCATCCCTTTTAACCTTCTCAAATCCTCTAGTTTTGGAACCTTGAAGGTGTACGTATGAGTTCTCCTTCTACCGAAATCCATTAGCGTAATCCTCTTCTCTGATATTTGCAATCACATTCTTAGTTTAATTTGAAAAACAGAGAGACTAGAAGAGAAGTTTTTTGAATGTTTTAATGTTTTTTAGATGAATGCATGAATGCAGCACACAAAAACATAGAAAAAACATGGGGTCAAAGGGTCGTTGTCATGAAGACAAGGCTCTACCCATCCCCAAAGGTTTATACTAAGGTGATTTTTGTACCTGTACTCATTATCATCAACTCCTCCCAGGAAAGCAAAACAACAAGCGGATCGCCAGCGAGTTGTAGAGCAATCTTAGAGTAAGTGCCATTCACCGAGAATAGATCACCAGCCTCAAATGAGGGTAGTATCGCGTAACAACTATTTTCGATAGTTTCCGCACTACGAAAGGGTTTGGTTCCTCAGCTTCTCAGACTTAACAACCGGCCCATTGGCTAGAAGAGTGAATGGGTTGCGTTGGTCAGCCTCCACTGAGGTTGATGGTCGACCCCGTCGCCATCACTTATCTTAAGTGTATACTCAACCTTTCCACATACGGCATCACCCGCATTCCCATTAGCAGAAAAATAAACATGTATAGCAATTAGGAAAAGTAGTATATATATTTGTCCTAAACATCCTAGACCTTTAAAGCTATGAATCCTATGTTCCTGACAGAAAATGGGTTCCCCGGCGGAAGCCCCAATCTGTGGTATTCACACAAGAGATGAAAAGGAAGAAAGAAAACAGAGACGAACAGGGCCCCACGGTGGGAGCCATTTTTCTGTAGCGAGCGATTTTGGACGCGGTTCTTAAGTGCTGGTCGCTCTCTGCGGTTGAGCTTAAACTACAGGTCGATTCATTTTTTATCCTATTGTGAGCTGAATAAGGAAGGGAAATAGATGTATCCAATTAACCCTGCTTGCATACTGAGTTTAAACAGCGGTCTGTTAGGTTACGAATGCTATCAATGTGGGGGGGGCCTTGTACTGGTTATTTGTATTTTCGCCAATACGGTTTTCTTTCTTTCTAGGACTTTCTAGCGGGGAACAAGGGTTAGGATGTTAGGACTGATGCTTTTGAATTACTGCTTTTGATTGATGGAGATATGGGATTTGGGTTTTTTGTTTAGTGTGCTCTCTAAGATCTTTTCTTTCGATCTTATGCCTACGTATTCCCGTTTACCGAAACAGGGAAATCAGAGCATTCGTAGTTCCTCCTATTCTATGGGAGGAAATTGGTTTTTGGTGTCTTGTTCAAAGCCCAAGACGTGAAGCGAAAGGTGATTTATATCTTGTTCAAAGCCCAAGATGTGAAGCTGAAAAGTCTATTTGTGTCTTGTTCAAAGCCCAAGACGTGAAGCTGAAGGACCTCGACTTTAGAGAGAATTTGTCATCTCTAAAGAAGGGTTTGTCTGTCACAACTGTTGGGTGACTAGTTTATAAAGGAGGATTACTTTAACCGGGATACGCGGATCCTAGTAATGCCATAATTTCCTTTATAGGGGATTTTAACCTAAAGGAGAAGACTTTAACTCAGTGTAGAGCAATGCTATCTTTCCTTAGGAATTTCTCATGCTAAAAGAGGGACAGTGGCATGGATGTAGATGATCCAGAGGCTTGCCGCTTACAGCGATTAGATGAAGGGAAAGGAGTTGTTGATATTTGTATACTGTGAACGAGGCACAACTTTGATGCTAAAAGGTTGATTGGATCAACCAGTGGATTTCTTATACAAAGCCTAAGAGGAGGCTAATATGTGTCTCGTACAAAGCCCGAGATGGAGGCTAAAAGTTTGATTGGCTCAACAAGAGAGCCTTTTTTGTATCTCGTACGAAGCTCGAGATAGAGGCTAAAAATGTTTGACTCAACAAGAGAGTCTTTGTATCTCGTACAAAGCCCGAGATGGAGGCTGTTGTTTGTTTGGCTCAATTAAGAACCTTTTTGTATCTCGTATAAAGCCCGAGATGGAGGCTAAAGGGGTGATTGACTCAACGAGGGAGTCTCTTATGTGTCTCGTACAAAGCCCGAGAGAGAGGTTAAACGTTGTTTGACTCCGCTGGGGAGAATCATTGTACAAAGCCCAAGACGAGGCTAAGGTAACTGTTTAAGTGACAGGTCCATTATACTGATTTTGAAAGAGAAAATCAGTTCTTATATGAGCAACACTGTACTCATGGATTTGATTCAAGGATCCGGGTTATTCCTGTTCTTTAAGGAAGCGGGAAATCCGAAGGGTATTGAGACTGTCCGAGTCTACGGGTTTCCTTCCTATTTAATGAAGGGGTCACTTGAGAATGTCTTTGAGACTTAAGGAAGTTAGACTGTCCAAGTCTAGAGTTTTATCTTTGGTACTATGCTTTGAGAAACAGTAGTAGACTCTATGAAAGGACTGTTCTATGAGGATGACTAAGTTCTGCTCCTATACCTCTAGGAGGCCGCCGGGACAATTTGTACGAAGCCCAAGAGGAGGCTGGAAACTTTTAAGAAGCCGACGGGTCCTTGTACTAAGCCCAAGAGGAGGCTAGGTTGCTTTTAGGAAGCCTGTGGGTCCTTGTACGATGCCCAAGAGGAGGCCGATGCTTTTAAGAAGCCCGTGGGTCCCCAAACCCCGAGAAATTCAAGGCAAGCTATCCACAAGGAATAGATCAAGTCAGGAAAGTTTGAGAATTTGGAAGAAACTCAAAGATGCCATTCACGGAGAATACATTCATCTCTGGGAGTAGAGTTTCTTGACAATTCCTAATGAGGACAGCCGAAGAGAAGACTGTATCTGGTGATCCTATTGGGGATCTAGTTCAGTCTATTTCTAAGAGTGACAGTCTGAGAAAGGGTTCAAAAAGAATCTGCCTTTCACATCTTCATATTGTTTAACCCCAAGAGGAGGGAAGACTGTGTCTGGTAATCCTATGTGGATCTAGTTTTGACTGTAAGTTCAGAGTGATCAACATGGCTTTACCTAGTGCTAGACATAGTTGCCGAGGAAACTCTAAATATATATACTATTATTACACAGTTAGTATGAGTTTATGAAAGGAGACTTACAGCGAAACAGCCCCACAATACAGTTATATATATATATATATGTGAGTTTATGAAAGGAGACTTATAGTGAAACAGCCCCACAATACAGTTATATACATATGAAAGCGGTAAATGAAAGCGGGTAAACACTTACTCGGTTGTAGAGCTTTCATGCTGTTTGGTTAGTTGTTCAACAAAGAAAGATTGAAAACAACAGTATATTCAAAATCAAAGGAGAAAGTGCTTTGAAATAAATAGATTTGGGGCTTATAGCTCAAGGAGAGGCCCAGGGTTTTATCAGTGAGCGCACTATTGAATTTGTACAGAGGGACTTATACAAGTGACTGTGGCCCAAAAAGGTTTTATGTACAAAGGGATGGGTCTTACACTCTATCAAGAGGCCCAAGTGAGTTTTAAGAAAAGAAATGGGTCTTACTACTCGAGGGTAGGCCCAATGGTTAATTTTGAAAAGGGCGACGATCGCACCGTTTATTTGAAAATGTACAGAGGGACTTATACAACGAATGAGGCCCAAAAAGTTTTCTGTACACAAGGGGTTGGGTCTTACACTCTAATAGAGGCTCAAAGAGTTTAAAGAAAAGAAATGGGGCTTACAACACAAGGGGAGGCCCATAGTCTTTATTTTCAAGATGAATGTTCACTTTTAAAATGCTTAAAAACAATTAAAAATGAATTTATTCACAAAAATACCAACTATATTAAATAAATAATATAAATTTGATTTTTTTTGTAGAATAAAATATTTTACTATTTTTGTGATTTTTCAGAAAAAGAACCAATAAAAAATAATCAAAATTGAGGGAGTTATTAATTTTCCAAATTATTAAAAAATAATATGAAAAATGAGAAAATAGGGGTTGGGTCTTACACTCTAATAGAGGCCCAAAGTGTATTTTTGTACAAAAGATGGGGCTTACAACTCAGGGAGAGGCCCAAAATATTTTCAGTTTGAAAATGGCGATCGCGCCGAGATTTTTAACGTATCGGGACTTATACAATAGCTGAGACCCAAAATTGTTTCGTTAAAAAATGGTTGGGTCTTACACTCTAATAGAGGCCCAAGTGTTAAAAAATGAAAAGAAATGGGACTTACAGCTCAAAGAGAAGCCCAGTTGATTTTCGTTTGAAAATGGCGATCGCGCCGAAGTTTTCTTTTAACGCAGAGGGACTTATACAATAAGTGAGGCCCAAAATTGTTTTGGTTAAAAGGGGATTGGGTCTTACACTCTAATAGAGGCCCAAGTGTTAAAAAATGAAAAGAAATGCGACTTACAGCTCAAAGAGAAGCCCAGTTGATTTTCGTTTGAAAATGGCGATCGCGCCGAAGTTTTCTTTTAACGCAGAGGGACTTATACAATAAGTGAGACCCAAAATTGTTTTGTTAAAAAGGGATTAGGTCTTACACTCTAATAGAGGCCCAAGTGTTTGAAAAAGATTTGTTAGGGTGAAAATCAAAGAAAACCCCAATTTCATTTTTTAGACATTTTTTCAAGAAAAATTAAGTAAAAAATGATAAAAATATCAAATAAAATCATTAAATAATGATTAAAGTTTATGAAAAAAAATATTTTATCAACATAAATATTTAAAATCATTTTGGTTTTAAAAATCAAGAAAAAAAAAAGAAATCATTTTAAAAGTATTTAAAACAATTTAAAACACTATTTTTAAATATATTAAAAATAATACTTTTTTTGTGATTTTTTGTGGATTAAAATATTATGGGGTACGAATTGGAAAATGATGATTTTGTGCTATGTGAAAAAAATTGGTTGAGTTTTGAAAATAAAAAGTAAGAAAAAGAGGAAAGATATCAAAATATCATCTCCGACATTTCTTTTGGGGTAAAAACGAGTACCGAAACTTTAATTTTCAACACGTTTTTATCAAATTTCAAACACTCATAACTCTCTCAATTTTTATCGGAATCAAGATCCGGAAGAGCCTATCTTGACCGATTTTTCGCAAGGAATCCGATGGTATTACTCACGCGCACGGAAAATCGACGCACAAAACGCAGAAAAAACTGCTATCGTTTTGAAAATATCGTTCCGCGTCGAATTTCCAACACGCGTAACTCTCTCGATTTTTAACCGAATCAAGATCCGCAAGAGCCTATCCTGACCGATTTTTCGCAAAGAATCCAATGGTATTACTCACGCACATGGAAAATCGACACACAAAACGCAGAAATTAAAAAACAAAAACTACTATCGATTAAAAACATCGTTCCACGTCGAATTTCCAACACGCGTAACTCTCTCGATTTTTAACCGAATCAAGATCCGCAAGAGCCTATCCTGACCGATTTTTTGCAAGGAATCCAATGGTATCACACACGAACGCCGAAACTCAACGTACAAAACGCAGCGATAAAAAAACCAGAGCTGCTACGTTGTAAAAACATCGTTCCGCGTCGAATTTCCAACACGCGTAACTCTCTCGGTTTTTAACCGAATCAAGATCCGCAAGAGCCTATCTTGAGCGATTTTTCGCAAGGAATCCAATGGTATTACTCACGCGCACAGAAAATTAACACACAAAACGCAGAAATAAAAAAACCAAAACTACACGTGTTTTCGACGCCGTTTCGCGTAAAATTTCCAACGCGCGTAACTCTCTCAATTTTCATCGGAATTGAAATCCGTAAAAACCTATCTTGACCAATTTTTCGCAAGGAATCCAATGGTATTATTCACGCACTCGGAAACTCACTGTACAGAACACACAAAGCGAAAAAAACCAGAACCGCTATCGTTAATTCGACGGCGTTTCGCGTAAAATTTCCAACGCGCGTAACTCTCTCAATTTTCATCGGAATTGAAATCCGTAAAAATCTATCTTGACCGATTTTTCGCAAGGAATCCAATGGTGTTACTCATGCAAACTAAAACTTAATGTATAGAACACACCAATGAAAAAAAAAAGAGCTGGACATGATTTGAAACAACCAAAATTCCACATAAAAACATGTCAAAATGCAAACAGTGGGAGGATCACAACATACAAATTAAGGACTACATTTTTGCCTCAAGAATTGTTTAATATGATGCATGTATGTGGACAACAAAGGAAAGCATGATTCAAAGAATTCAAGTTGTGAATTTTACCTCTTTTTTGGAGATTTTGGGCAACCTACCAAGTGCTTTGTTCCAGAAATGATTTGATGCTTTGGACAACCTCAAATGACCTCTTAGAAGCTTTTAGGATGGTTGGAATCGGCTGGAAACCTCTGGAGCAAGTTTGTGCACTTTCTCGCGAAATGGTCAAAAACGGCCAAAATGCCAACTCTCTCAAATGGTGTTCCAGATGTGTGGCACCATTTGGGACAGTTCAAGGATGATATTTAGAGTGTGTTTGAGGTTTTATCTGGTTTGGAAAGTGACTGAATCAAGACATGGCTTGAAAAATGCAAAAAAGTGTCATTTTGAGGTTTTGAGAGGTGACTTTGTGATGTTGTGATTACAGGTCACTTTTGATGGTTTGCACAGCCTACATATGATATATATGAGGTGTGTGTGTGATTCGTTTGAGTGGAATTGCTCTCTAGCTCAAAAACTCAGAATTTCCTTACTAAAGAAGGCATTTTAGAGTGAAAGAGAGAATTTGAGGAAAGCATCTGTTTGATGGCTTTGGTGTACTCAAACTGAACACAAATGAGCTCTATTTATAGTGGAGCAAGTTTGTTTTGGGATCCACAGTGAATGGTGGCTGCAGCAGAGGTTTTGCCAATGTTGGCCAATGAAAATCCAAGTCTCCTCTAGCCATTGACTAGAGGTTAGAGCACAGGCTGCTGGTTCCCTAGTTGTTGGATAAGTCTTGACTGATTTCAGATGAGAATGGCTCAGTCCATGCCACCTCTAAGCATCCATTAAATGCTCCAAACCAAAATTGGAGTTTTGTCCCTCTTTTAGGGATTTCTAGGCTTTGGCATGCTTTTCTTTGTTCCTTGGACTTGGGAGGTTCATGGATCAGATCATCCCACTTGGATTTGATCCTTAGATGTGTCCAAACTGATGACAAGGCTTGAAAATTCGAGTGGCACACAAAATGTGCAAATCTGCCTTGAAAAATTCAGCTTCAGCAAGCCTTTTTGTAAGATCCATAACTCCCTGCTCGAGTATGCTACATGGACGTTCTAGCACTTTTCGGAAAGCTTAGATGACGTACTTCAACTTTGATGTTTGTCCCTAGACCTGGTTCAACTTGGATCATGGAGAAAAACAGCCTTGAAGTTGGGACATTGTGCTGAAATTACATGGCAGATTTTGGCTAAGTGCTGAAAAATGTTAATTTTAAGTTTTTAGCCATTTTGATCCAAGCATAACTCAAAATCCTTAATGAATTGGACTTAGGTCTAGTTGAAGTTTTTGTAGAGGGTAATGAGGGCTACAAATCAAGCATTGGATGGGGAAAAATGGCTTTGTAGTTTAGGAGTTATGATCCTCCAAAGTTGGTACCCTTGCCACTTTTTTTCATAACTTAGAAAAATTTCTAAGTTTTTATGGTTACCCCTTTTACAAGTTATCCCACTTTCTTTGATTTTTCTTGATGAATGATGATTCCAATCACACATTAACATCATTTTAGGGTTAAAAAACCATTTTTATGAAAAATCTCAAAAAGTCAAAGTTTGACTTTTGCGCACAGTTGACTTTTTATTAGATGAATTCCAAACTGTGCGATTCTTCAGGAAATCATGTCCTTGACCTAAATCAAAATTGATGGACATGTTCCATGGGGTTATAGGGTGTATTTAATCATGTCCCACGGCTTGGGAGCATGTCCTGGTCAAAATTCAAAGCTACAGTTGACTTTTCTCGCGAAACCCTAACTGTGGTTCAGATGAAATTGAAACTTGTTGCTCAAGCTTCTTGGGTCAATCCATTGTTGCAAATGGATCAACGTGGTATGTTGGAGACCCTCAAATCATGTCTTGAGGTCTTGGCTCATGATTTGTCCCAAAAGTCAACTTAGGGGTGAATTAGGTCAAGAAACCCTAATTCCTGATTTTTGATGTATGCATCCCCTGAGGCTAAATTGACTTGATGATGGGGTTTATGATGTTCCATGGAGCATTTTAGGTTATGCTTTGAAGCATTGGCTCATGCCCAGAGGAAAATTTCCATCTGGAGGCCCTAGTCGACCAAACCCTAATTTGGTGACAATGGCGATCCTGAGGCTTGATCCACCTAGAAGGGAGCAAACTTGTGCTTAATCCTTGAAGTGGGAGTCCTCTTGATCCATTGTGGATATTTGAGAGGCTAGACAAGTTGAAGATCATGTCATTCCTTGATTGATCCTTTGTCTAAGAGCTCTGAGAGGGTTTGAAACCCTAGTTTTGATTGTAGTGAATGTTCACCCATCTTTGGGGAGACTAATGCGGTACAAAGGTACATCCATATTGTGCTGATGATTTGCACAATGATGGGAAATCTTAGTGGTCAAAATTTGGGGTATGACAGATGCCCCTATTTAATCTTCTTGGACCCGAAGGTATGAATGACGAAGGTATTCGGGCATTCGGGGTGCAAGAGGATTAAATATCGGAATACCCGAAATTTTGATGGTGGTCATGAATGGTAGCTTACGCATTCATATTCTTTAGCTAAGCGATGATGCTTAGAAAAGGTAAACTTCCCCTCGATCCTGGTCTTCCGCCAAGGAGTTGGTCGCTTTTAGTTGGCTCACATGGTTCACTTACCATTTCCTCAGTGACAGTTGATCTTGATCCGTTGGATCAGTTGCCATTTCCTCATTGACAGTTGCTTGTTGGACTGTTGCCATTTCCTCATTGACAGTTGTTTTTTTGTCCTTGATAGTATATTTTCCCTCCTTGACAGTAGCCTTTCCCTCCTTGACACTAGCCTTTCCCTCCATGACAGTTGATTTTCCCTCCATAATAGTAGCTTTTCCCTCATTGACAGTTGTTTTTCTCCCCTTGATAGTAGATTTTCCCTCAATGACAGTAGCCTTTCCCTCTTTGACACTAGCCTTTCCCTCAGTGACAGGAGCCTTTCCCTCCTTGACATTTGCCTTTCCCCTATGACAGTTGACTTTCCCTCCATGAGAGTTGATTTTCCCTCCATGACAGTAGCTTCCTCATTGATAGTTGTTTCCTCAGTAAATCTTGCTTCATTGACAATTGGTTACCCAATGTTGGTTGCCTCATTAACAAGTGCATCTTTAACTATTCCCTCCTTGACTTTTGTCTTCTTTGTTCCCCCCTTAGATGTATAATTATTGGTAAATTCCTTAGGCCTCCCCTGCATGAAACAAATAAATAATTAACATTGTTACCCTAGCACAAAATTACCTAGTTAAACAATCAGAAAATGTAAGATTTAAGTTAAACATTACCCTTTTTTGGTGCCAAATTGACCTTCCTAGTCTGACTTGCTTGTGTAGGTAAGTCTTGAGTGGCATGGTTTGGCAATTCTTGACTGGGCTGGGTGGGCATGCCTTGACTTCCCTGGTTGGGCAATTCTTGACTGGCCTGGGTGGAATTTCAAGAGGGAACAACCACAATTTGCTTGTTCTTCTTGCAGGTCCATTTATTGTGACCTAGTTCAAAATAAGCCTTGCACCTATGGCTTGTATTGGTTCTATGCTATTTTGTCTGGTTCACTTCATCTGGCTCTCTCCTTCTGAGTTTCATGGGCCTACCTGGGCCACATTTGAACAAAGGGGGCATCATAGTTTCATTGGATGTTTTTGGCCATTCAATGGGGTGATCACTTCACTATAACATTTTTCGTATGTGCTTTTGTGATAACACTTATGCACATATTTGACTGGATCATCCATTTTCCTATGTATGGACGCCACACAATGTCTACATGGAATCCCAACAAGTTCCCAATAGTTGCATGAACATGATTGTTTTTCTAAATCCACTAAAAAATTATAAGTAAACAGAACATGTGTGACTTGAAAGGTTAATCTACCAGCATAAGTTGTTGTCCAACTAGCACTTTTTTCAATCTCTCTATCTAACCTCCTTAATGGTTTTGTCATTATCTGTCCTTTATAACTATCTACCTTTTCTCTAAGTGTGGCAAACCTCCCCATTAGGTAATTCCTAATCCACTCAAACATGGTAATGATTGTTTGTCTCTATGTAAAAGAATTGTTGCATTAAAAGACTCACTTAAATTGCTCATTAAGACATCACACTTTGAGAAAAAAGGAAAAGCATGCTTACACCACTTTATTTTGGGAATTGCCTCTAACCACTCATAAGCCTCCAAACTGACCTCCTTGATCATAAGCATCCTAGCCTCATGTGCCTCAAAATAAGTTGCCTTTGCAGCAGCCATCATAAGGTATCTAAACAAAGTTCCTCCTCTAAACTTCTTTTTGAAGTTAGCGTACAAGTGCCTTAAACAGAACATGTGTTCATAGGCAGGGTAATCCTCTTCAAAAAACTGAAAAAGACCCTAAACCATGAAAATGTTATTTGCATTAGTACATTTAAGTGATTGAAAAAATGGAATTGGCAAATATTGATGAAAGTACAACTTACTTTTTGTTGGTTAGAGATGAAACACCATCTGTCATCTCCTACGTCTTCAATAAGCAATTTTAGAAACCAGCTCCATGAATCCTTTGATTCATTCTCAACAACAACAAAGGCAATTGGAAAATATTGATCATTAGGGTCTCTCCCAACAGCAATGAGTAAAATACCACCATACTTGTGTTTCAAATGGCACTTATCTAGTCCAATGAAAGGCATACATGCCTTTTTCAAAGCTTTCTTGGTCCCATCAAAACACATATAGCACCTCTCAAATCTAGGTTTCAAGCCAGGACTAGGAACACTGGTGTTGATCTTGAAAGTGTTCCCAGCTGAAGCCCTTCTTAACTCAGCAGCATAATAAAGGTGCGAGAAAGACACAAGAAAGGGGGGTTTGAATTGTGTATTTACTCTTTTAACAACTTTTTGCTTCTTGTTAATAAGACACTTTACTTTACATCAGAGTTCGTTGAGAGACTCTGACTTGCGAAGTTATATTCAGACTTGGCAATGCTTAGAGCGTGAGAACCAATAAGAGTCTGAACGTTATGTACATCATTCAGAACTTGCAGAGCGAAAGCTTATCAGAGTTGCAAGGTTCTGACTTGCTTATGTAAGGTTCTGATCCTCAATATAGAAACATAAACAAAGACATTAAGTATAAGAGTAAAGAACACATGATATATCCTAGTTCACCACAAAGGCTAATCCAGTCCACCCTCCTCAGGTGATTTCGCCTTGAACACAAGGTCTTAATCCACTATAATCAATCTCGATTACAGATGCACGAGCACATAGCTGGTGACTAAAAAACTGCACAGCCGCACTGTGACTAACATGCAATGAACCGTTCAGGGATTCAACTTAATGAATATAACGACCATTGACCTGAAGGTTCCAATCTCGCAAGATCTACTGCTAGGCTTTCAAAGCTAGACGTTCAGGGATTCATCGCAATGAATATAACGCTACTGACCCTATTTCAGGATTTACCACAATGACACCCAGCCATTGTCTTCTCGAGTCTCCGGTCACACTGACCACTCAAGGAATCCTAATTCACCAAGAATTAGTTATACAGGAGATTACAAAGATGCTTCTTAACAAGCAGATTACTCCTAATGTTTAAGTACAAAGAACACATAAGTGTTCAAGCAAGATATGAGCAACAACTCCTTGCTATCTTAAGAAACTACAAAGATGTATAATGATTTGACAGTTGTTGACATCTTGTAGATCTTCTTCTTCTTCATCTTCTTGGTTGAGCAAGCTTTGAGCAACAACTCCTTGCTTTAGATCTTCAATGTAGCGCTGACGAGAAGGTGGCTGATGACTTGACTAATTTTCAATGTTGTCTTCTTCATCAACAGCTTCTATACCAATTCATTGTTGTTGTGTTAAATGATGAACTTAAGCTCCAACAACAATGGCCATGTGTAAATGGTGATAGCTTGGAATGTTTAAGTGTTACAACGAGAACTCATCGTTGTTGCTATCTTCACACAATGACTTTGATCAATTCTCCATTCATGGACTGAATTGATACATTCAGAAGCGTTTACTCCTTTCTTTAAATAGCCAGTAGAAATATAGCCGTTAAAATACTGTTGGCTATTAGAAAAGAGACGTTGTGTAATAATTAGTTGTACTGACACATCTCCTTTTTGCTGTGGGAGAAGGGACGGGATATATCTTCTTGGGCGCTATGTACAGTTACTCACAACGGTAACATTTGTCTTAAAATCTTCAGAGGCTTCTGATGGTAATTATTTGAAGCATGAGTAGAGACTTCTTAACAGGATATCTGATACGTCAAGTCTTCAGTCTTTTGAAGAAGTCCATTAGGAATCAGTCTTCAGAACTTCAACACTTGTCTTTAAGAACATTATCCTTTACTATTTCAAGTCTTCCGAAACTTCAGAACTCGTCCATTAGGAATCTGTCTTCAGAGTCTTCAGCACTTGACCTTTGGAATTGTAATCTTCAGAACACATAAGTCTTTAGAGTCTTTCTGCACTTGGTCTTCAGAGCCTTCCGCCTTCAGAGCTTCAAGTCATGAGAGTCTTCAGCACTTTGGTTCTCCAGAAGATTATCTTCTTCAGAAGCTTCGCTATCTTCAGAATCTCAACCACTTTCAGAGAGCATCCACAAGAGCATTGCAACAGCAATATCAGCATCCTTGGATCTGACTGATCATGATTAGATACAGATGCATTCTTGCTTCTTGCGACTTGTGTCACACATAGTAACTTCGCATATTATCAATTATGCACATCTGGCTGGTGCTTATTGGATCTGATATCTTCTATGATTATGATCTGCACACAACACACGTTAGAACATAAAATAGTTCTTTCACAAATACGTATTGTTATCATCAAAACATAGATTGACTTGCAGAGACAACTCTTGCTCTCACAATCTCCCCCTTTTTGATGATGACAAAACCAAGTATTTTGATTGAACATTTTATACAAGGTAATCACCAAACAAACATATTCAGAGTCTGGAACAACAACTCCCCTTGAATGTGTTATCCTCAAAGTTTTATATGTGATCATCTAGAATCTTATATGATCCAAAGATATACAGAATAACAACTTGAGTTTCCAGAACAAAGAATAGAAAAGGATTACTTCTCTATCTTATCTATAAGAAAACAGAGAGTCTTTAGCATCTAGACTAGTTCATCAGAACTTCCATCTTCAGATCTTCAAAACTCAGTTCCTTTGTAGTCGTATCAGAGCTTATAATCTTCAGAGACATTTGAAGTATTTCTACTTTTCAGCAGATTCATTTAAGCACAAACAAAACAGTTCTTATCTAATAACATAGCATCGCTATTCATTAGAGACAGACACTGTATTTTGAGAAACTCCCCCTGAGTTTCAGACTTTGTGAAGATTTTAGATTTTGCAATTGAATCTTCTGGGTAGTCTCCCCCTAATTTCCATAAGTCAGATATTGGGATCTTCAGAATCGTAATTCAGGAATATGAGTTTTTAATCACCAATATAGATCATGACTTTTTCAGAGTTTGACTTTTGAACACAGGTCTTCATCTCAGAACCTTGTTACTGTCACAACTCAGTGGTTCATCAAAGCTTTATTTTTTATCAGATACCAATTGAAGGTTAATTATTGTGATCAATCAACGCTTGATTCAGGAACTGGTACACATGTTTTAATCTTAGTCTGATACTGAGTTATACCAGAGTATGTTGTGTCCGATTCCAACTGAAGGAATTCTTTTCATACCACTTGAAGGGTATTTCCTTAGTGTCCTGAGATTAATACCAATGAAGGTATAAAAAATATTTCACAGCTTAGCTCTAATTGATATTATTGCAGACTGAGTCTGATACCAATCTTTATGTATACTGAGTCTGATTACCATTTATTGATTTAGTCTAATACCAAATCATTTTCTTCTTAATTGGTTCTTGGTAGACATCAAAACTACTTCTTCTTGGATCTTTAATCCAGATCTTCAGACAGTTCTTGACTTCTGATTTGCACAGTTCTTCTAAATAAGCATCTTGAGATGTAGACTTTGTCTTGACTGCTTTCAGATATTTCTTCTTCTGATTCTTACGTTCTAAATCTCATATTCTTAGACAGCTTACAGCTTCTGAACCAAGTGAGATAGAGATCAAGATAAACTTTGACTTTCAGACAGTTCTCAACTTCTGAACAGTACTGGGTAGATCTGATTCTAAACACATGTTCATAAAATGTACAACTTCTATCATATGAACAACAGTTCATAAGAACTTCTAACAGAGCTCTCCTTTCTTAACCTGTCTTAGAAAGCCTTGTGAACTTGTTTAGAGTTCCTCGGTTAAACTTCAAACAATAAACGTTAGTAGTAACGCATTTTATATGATTGATTACTTGTTTGAGTTGCATTCTTTCTGTTTTAAGATTTTTCTTTCCAATCAAAATCATATTATATTTCTCCCCCTTTTTGACATCATCAAAAAGTTTAGAGCGTCTGAGCATTTAAGCATATGTAGATCAATATGATATTGAACATAAATAGACTCAAAGGATATTTATCATTTAAGCATTAAGCATACGAAGATTAATATCATTTAAGCATTAGAGATTAGTTATAGCATTTTCATTAATGGATACTTAGATTGAACCTTTAACACAGAACCACAGAGGAGTTTTAAAACATAAAGCATAGGTTGAGCTTAATCCTAAAAGGTTCAAGGTAATCAAAACATAGACCTAATGAGGATAGGTTCCTAAGGATTAGACTAAAAAGAGCCTAATGATGATGAGGAAGATGAGAGTAAGCTTTCAGAATCATCAGTTCTTGAGGTATGCAGCTTTTCTTCTGCTTGAGTAATTTCCAGCTTCTTGCTCTTCACAATTTCCTCTGAGATCCATTCATGGAACTCAGTCCAGATTTTTCTCATTTCTAAGGGATCTATGCTTGAACTGGAAACATCTACTAAGCTTTGGATTTTGTTGATGGCATTATCCTTGAAGGATGTTAATGCATCAATGACAGTTTTTGATCTTTTTGATGAAGGTTCTCCATCATCAGTACTCTTCTGCTTCTTTTCTCTATTCTTCCATCTTGATAGTTCTTGCAGCACATCAGTAATATTTTTCATGTTAATCCAAATACTGATGTCGTCTTCCTTAAATTGCTGCCAAAAGTTTCCTACATCTGCTTGATTGTGCTTGGAGAAGTTTGGAAATCCTTCGACAGGAACCCTTGGGGTCAATGTTAATTTCCTAAATAATGTATTATCTAGAGTGGAGTTTTCTCTTTTAAGATTCTCAAACCTGAGAATTTTTCCAGCGCTTTTAAGCAACTTTCTTGATTCTCCCTCATTAATCAGAATATCGTCAACTACTCCTGATTCCACCAAGATGTCAGAAATAAGTCTTCCATACGGAATATGTTTGTCCTCCGTGACAGAACCTGTTATGGAGTTTCTTATGGCTTCCTTTAGAAGTTTGAAGAGAACAGAAGGGAGATGGATCTTAATTCCTTTAAGGAGAAGGAACAGGACACATTTTTTAGTGTCATTAAGTTCATATGAAGGAAGATGGTGAAAGACACTTCCTTGTAATATTCTGAACCAAACTTGTAGTGAATCCTTCAGATTTGGGAAAATTTGATTCTCAACTGTAGTTTCATCTTTGAAAATAGAAGCCATGACCTTAGCCTCTCTTTCCTCACTAAGTAGATTTTTAGTGATTCTGAATCCGTTGTTCTCATGCATCAAGAGATCTGCAATAGTCTTCTCAGAGATGAAGACTTTTCTTCCAAAAACAAAGGAGACAATGAGGGTATTGGATGTGTTGGCGTGGATCCAGAAATCCTTAACCAGATGACTGTAAGTTGGTCATTCCAACCTCTTGAAGTAATTACACCATCCTTGAGTTTCCATTGAAGGAATAATATTACATCCATTTGACTTTAGATTGTTAAAGTTTACAATCGTTTCTGACAAAATGACGAGGCTGTCAAATGGAATTTGTATGGTTGTGGGAGTTGAAGCATTTTGGGAAGCGAAGGCCATTGTAGAGGATGATAGGATGAAGAAAATATAAGGTATTTAGGCAGAGTTTTCTAAAAATTCAGATTGGTAAGAACTGTGTTACTGAATTAGGGTTTAGTGCTTTTATAGATGAATGAATAAAGTAAGGTCTTGGAGGATTTGGGAGAATAACGGTTGATTTTTCCTAGACGCACTAAGTAACGTGGGAAAAGAGGTTTAATGATTATCATCTTTAATAAGGATTATCTTATCAAGAGTCGTGACTTAATTCTTATGACTGTTAATAGTAATCGTCACCTAATTATGACCTAAGAGGGATTTATGGTTTTCTAGATGATCTAAGACTTTTTTGTGTGAATTTTAATAGTCACTTAAGATGCTTAATTATCTCGTTTAATTTCCAGTTAGTTAATCAGCAATAGAGAAACATTCAAGAAGATGAGCAATATATAGTTAGGAATACTTCAATAATTAATCATGAAGATACATATCCATAAGATGAGAACCTTAATTAATTTATGATTCTAGAAAGACTAACTTCCTATCTTAGACTAAGAAGGTCATAGGTTGACAAAACTCAGGAAAGATCTTCTCAGTCATTCCATTTCTTCTGCAATGACTAACTACTCCTTGAAGATCAAGAATACGGGAGATAACCCTGCAGTAGGGAACTTGGTAGACTGTGTCTTCCCTAGACAGATTAATTTCTTCCTTCAGATGATTGTACATGGACTGGGGTAGGTTTATTTTGATTCTTGACACTAAGAAGAAAATAAATAATCTTTCTTTATCAGATAACCATCCTCCTCCTCTTTCTCTTGGTCTTAAATTAATCATCATTAGCTTGTACCAATCTTTAGCAATTGGAGTGAGGGTACAAGGTTGAGTGGGACGCCCCTCAGTTTCAAAAATGACATGCATATGCCTATCGAAGCTATGGTTGTTGATATTTCTTTCCACAGTCACACCATTTTCAACACACCTAATGGCTTTAGCTATGATAGCAGGGTTGATCAAGACTGGACAGCCAGCAACCACAGACAAAATAGCATTTTTGCCATAGTCATATTCTAGTACTCTTGCATTTGCGCAGAACTCAGTTACAAGTGAAGGAAAGACAGGTCCAACAAGCATGTTGAAGTAGTTTTCCCAGTTCTGAAATTCAATTCCAGAGAGAATACTTGTTTTGTTGAGTTGTGACAGAAGGTTTAAATTCAATGTGAATTCCTTCAGGAGTTCTAGATCAGATGTTTCTCCTCTGATGTTGTGGGAAGACATTTTGAGCACTGCTGATTTATTTTGAGAGACGAGGTTCAACCTATTTGATAGTTAGATAATGATTCTTCCTATTGTGGAGATAATGGTGTGAGGAGGACTTAGGAATGATGGCTATTTAACGAGCTGAAGTACTCTAGATCATCATTTTCGAGATAAGCCATGAAAGCTGTGGTGGTCAGTTGAAAAGACATGAGACAGACTAAATCGCCGTATACCTATGGGTAGCAGAGTAGTAGCTGACACACGTAATCATAACTGTTTATTTAATTCTTAAAAAAGTGTCTAATCATAAATGCGTAAGAATCTTATTATAGTTTCAATAAACTTAATATGTCAGTGAGTGACGAAGTTCAAATTATTGCTATTGTTTTAAATTCCAAAAATGAGGATGAACGAAGACAAACATACCTTAGAGATTCTGAAATATTTTTACAGCAATTCTGAGTGTTTTCCAATCTGACTTTGAGCTTCTGATCATCATCTTTTAGCTTCTGCTTCCTTCAGAGTAATCTGATGTTTGAAGAATATAGATGTCCACTGAACTTGGATTTCTAGTCGATAACTGGAGTCAACTTTTCTCTTCAGATGACAACTACGTTCTATTGTTTAGGAGTATTCATCTAGTTTCTGAAGGTAATCCTCAGAGTGTGGAGGTACTGATTTTCAGAGGGTCACTAAAACATAAACCTCACATGACATGGTTTGCATGACAATCTTTGTTTTTGCAAGGCTGATCTAGCTTGCTTAAAGTTAGTCTATCAGAGGATCAACAACATATCTTCTTCTAAAAGAATGTCAACTGATTTCTTCATTCTGAAAACATCATCAACTAAAATCCTTTTGACTTCAAGGGATGACTTTAGTTAATGCATCAAATTGAATATCTTCTGATTTTGGATTAATGCGGTTCTGAGAAACTTATCAGATAGAATTTGACCAATAACATTTGATTCAACTGAGATAGAATCTCAAGTTTAACAGAACTTAATCATCTGAGTTAATTCAACCAAGACTTATTTATTCTGATCAAGTACTTGATGAATCATTTAACTTCTTTTTCCTGAATATTCTTTCAGTTTATTCTTTCCAAGAAAACAATATTCAGTTCTTCATTTAATCTTTTTAACTTCTTGATCAGTCAAGATTAAGATGTTGAATCATTTCTACGAGTTTGAATTCTTCTGATTTTCTGACTTCAACAGAATTCACTCTGAAGTTCAAAATCATAGAAGAACGATCTTTCTTCTTTACATGAAGAAATTCTGAATGAGCTTTAAACGAGAAAGTCAAGGGTGGACCTAATCCGTTTCTTGAAAACATCTCAAAAACTCATAAAGAATTAATCTTCAGCAAACAAGACTTCTTGTTTTCTGATGATTCAACTTTGAGCAAATATGTGGTTCATCCACACGTATCTTCCAAGATAAGCATTCAACAGATACTACTTCTTATCTGATGAATCTATCTTATCAGCTGATTCTTCAATCTTCATTAAAACTTAAGTGAGGAAGATTTAGTTGTTTGACAACTGCAAAACTTCCAGAATCAGTGATTTGCTCAAGTACTCAGATTGATTACAATTTTGTACACAGTCATCTTCTGAACTGTTACAGAAATTGTAAGTGGATTTCAATCTCACCCAGAGTATTTCTACGCATCGCATATGGATATTTTTCTGACACTGTTAAGTGTTTGATATCCATCAATAACAGAACTGGAGCTCTGATACCAATTGAATATGCGAGAAAGACACAAGAAAGGGGGGTTTGAATTGTGTATTTATTCTTTTAACAACTTTTCGCTTCTTGTTAATAAGACACTTTATGTTACATCAGAGTTCGTTGAGAGACTCTGACTTGCGAAGTTATATTCAGACTTGGTAATGCTTAGAGGGTGAGAACCAATATTCAGAACTTGCAGAGCGGAAGCTTATCAGAGTTGCAAGGTTCTGACTTGCTTATGTAAGGTTTTGATCCTCAATATAGAAACATAAACAAAGACATTAAGCATAAGAGTAAAGAACGCACGATATATCATGGTACACCACAAAGGCTAATCCAGTCCACCCTCCTCAGATGATTTCGCCTTGAACACAAGGTCTTAATCCACTATAATCAATCTCGATTACAGATGCACGAGCACATAGCTGGTGACTAACAAACTGCACAGCCGCACTGTGACTAACATGAAATGAACCGTTCAAGGATTCAACTTAATGAATATAACGAACATTAACTTGCAGGTTCCAATCTCGCAAGATCTACTGCTAGGCTTTCACAGCTAGACGTTCAGGGATTCATCACAATGAATATAACGCTACTGACCCTATTTCAGGATTTACCACAATGACACCCAGCCATTGTCTTCTCGAGTCTCTGGTCACACTGACCACTCAAGGAATCCTAATTCACCAAGAATTAGTTATACAGGAGATTACAAATATGCTTCTTAACAAGCAGATTACTGCTAATGTTTAAGTACAAAGAAGACATAAGTGTTCAAGCAAGATATGAGCAACAACTCCTTGCTATCTTAAGAAACTACAAAGATGTATAATGATTTGACAGTTGTTGACATCTTGTAGATCTTCTTCTTCTTCGTCATCTTGGTTGAGCAAGCTTTGAGCAACAACTCCTTGCTTCAGATCTTCAATGTAGCGCTGACAAGAAGGTGGTTGATGACTTGACTAATTTTTAATGTTGTCTTCTTCATCAACAGCTTCTGTACCAATTCATTGTTGTTGTGTTGAATGATGATCTTAAGCTCCAACAACAATGGCCATGTGTAAATGGTGATAGCTTTGAAAGTTTAAGTGTTACAATGAGAACTCATCGTTGTTGCTATCTTCACACAATGACTTTGATCAATTCTCTATTCATCGACTGAATCGATACCTTCAGAAGCGTTTACTCCTTTCTTTAAATAGCCAGTAGAAATATAGCCATTGAAATACTGTTGGCTGTTAGAAAAGAGACGTTGTGTAATAATTAGCTGTACTGACACATCTCCTTTTTTTTGTGGGAGAAGTGACGGGATATATCTTCTTGGGCGTTGTGTATAGTTACTCACAACGGTAACATTTGTCTTCAAATCTTCAGAGGCTTCTGATGGTAATTATTTGAAGCATGAGTAGAGACTTCTTAACAGGATATCTGATACGTCAAGTCTTCAGTCTTTTGAAGAAGTCCATTAGGAATCAGTCTTCAGAACTTCAGCACTTGTCTTTAAGAACATTATCCTTTACTACTTCAAGTCTTCTGAAACTTCAGAACTCGTCCATTAGGAATCTGTCTTCAGAGTCTTCAGAACTTGACCTTTGGAACTGTAATCTTCAGAACACATAAGTCTTCAGAGTATTTCTGCACTTGGTCTTCAGAGCCTTCCGCCTTCAGATCTTCAAGTCATGAGAGTCTTCAGCACTTCGGTTCTCCAGAAGATTATCTTCTTCAGAAGCTTCGCTATTTTCACAATCTCAACCACTTTCAGAGAGCATCCACAAGAGCATTGCAATAGCAATATCAGCATCCTTGGATCTGACTAATCATGATTAGATACAAAAGCGTTCTTGCTTTTTGCGACTTGTGTCACACATAGTAACTTCGAATATTATCAATTACGCACATTTGGCTGGTGCTTGTTGGATCTGATATCTTCTATGATTATGATCTACACACAACACACGTTAGAACATAAAATAGTTCTTTCACAAATACGTATTGTTATCATCAAAACATAGATTGACTTGTAGAGACAACTCTTGCTCTCACACATAAGACCATAAAAGACTAAACTGTTTGCTAGAATCTCCTTCAACAATGTGTCTTGCAATTTGTCTTGCCTTGAATGCTCTGCATCCTGGAATTTTTGTTGTATACCTTTGTCTAACATCTGCTACTACCTCACTTAACCTAATCCTAGAGTTATTCTTTAATCCATTAACAATTACCTTAGCCACCCACTCTGCTTTAGCACTTTTGTTGAAGAACTGTCTTCCACATTTGTGCTTTGTAAACAAAGTCTTAATCCTAAATGTGGTGGATGTTAAAACTCTACTACACAAGACTTTATAGTTACATTTTTTTCTTGTCCTTACATATTACCCTACATCTGTTAGCATCATTTTTTCAAACTTAACATCCCTACAATTCAAAACATTATGCTCTAAGATAGCATCTTTGAACTGCCTCAAAGAAGAAAACTCCATTCCCACTTTGAAAACAAAATCCTTGCTTAAAGATTCTTCTTGATTAAACCTTATTACACAGGGTCTTTCATAACAGCTGTCATCATCACCACCACTGTCGAGTTCATCAGTCATGTAGGCGTCCTCAATGACATGTTCCTTACCCATCTCTTCTGTTATAAACATCTTCTTGTCTACATGAGCAGTGCCCTCTTCATTTGCAACAGGTCCATCTTTTTGTTCTCCTTTAACTCCATTATCAAACACTTCATCAAGGCATTCATCAAACCCTTTCATTCTTTCCTCCTCGCTATCATCAAAGTGAACACCTCTAACAGATTCATAACTAGAATCATCACTTGCTTTAATCAACCTTTCAACATCTTCATCACATTTGATTCCCTTTCCCCTTTCTCTAAACCTATCCATAAATGTATCCTCTCCTACAACTTTAGGGTCACAAAATATCTCAACAGTACACTTATTTCCTATAGCATACATGGCTAACTCAGAAGCATCTCTATCATCCTTAAATGGTTTTAAGTCATGTTCAAATGATCCTTCATCATGTTTCCACCATATCTTAACACCACTTATATCAAACTCAGGTTCAATTAACTTAACTAGGTCACATGCTTCAAAGAAAGACCAATAATCAGGATCTTGACCACTAAAGGAAAAAACTTCCCCTCCCTCATATCTTATGTTAGGGTCTTTTACGAAACGGCCCTTTGAGTAAAATACAACCCTGAACTTATCCATTTCCTGTACACGACATTTAACCTACGTTTAAATTTTACCATTACAATGTAAAATTGATTTACCCTCATTTTTTCTAAAAAAGCGAACAAACTTATTATACAAATGGTAATACCAACTAACAAATTGAATAAACACTACGCCAAAATTACTCTTTGGCAGCACTACATAGGCAGCGCTTTATTACAAAAGCGCTGCTATAAGTTAAAAAATTTAGAAAACACGGAAACTGTTCACTTAGAAAAATAAAAGCGCGTCTAAATATAAGACCTTAGACAGCGCTTTTGAGGAAAGCGCTTCCTAAGGTCTTATAAATTTAAAAAAAAATTAAAGGAAAATATTTGACAGCGCTTTCCTTAAAAGCGCTGTCTAAGGTCTTATAAATTAAAAAAATATATAAGACCTGAGACAGCGCTTTTGAGGAAAGCGTTTTCTAAGGTCTTATAAATTTAAAAAAAAAATTAAAGGAAAATATTAGACAGGGCTTTACTCAAAAGCGCTGTCTAAGGTCTTATAAATTAAAAAAAAAAATCAAAAGCGCTGTCTAAGGCCCATATGAGACAGCGCTTTCTAAGGCCCACCTTAGACAACGCTTTCTTTCAAAGCGCTGTCTAAGGTCTTTTTAATTAAAATAAAGATTGAAACTGTATCAGTATTCTATACTTTTTCATTTCATTCTTTCCCTCTTTCCCTCTCTTTCTGTGAACAAGAACGAACCAGAGCTGAAACCACCGCCGTCGTCCGTCCTTTCTCGCCGTCGTCCTTCCTACATTGTCCTCCACCGTACTCCACCGTGCTCCACTGTTCCGGTAAGAGTTTTTCTTTTTAAGTGAGTTTCATATTTTTCTGTTAGGTTTTGTTCTTGTTACCATATTTTTGAAGTTCTTTAGATATAATGATGTTCTGTTAGGTTTTGGAGTTCTTTTGATAGAATATGAGTAGTTTAGATTAGTGTTATTGTAGTTTAGGTTAGTTTAGGTTAGTGTTATTGTAGTTTAGGTTAGTTTAGGTTAGTGTTAATGTTGCTCTACATTGTTATTGCTATATAATGTGTTAGTTTAGTTTAGGTTAGTTTAGGTTAGTGTTAGTGTTAGTGTTAGTGTTAATATTGCTCATTATTTTAATATTGTAAATCCTTGAGGTTGTTGTTCTAAAGAACCGAAATTCAAAGCAATTTATTAGGTAAAGAAATATATTCTAAATCCTTAAGTCATAACTTTCCTCCTTTTGGTTTTGATTTCTATTAATTACTAATGGAAAAACCATGGATAAAAAATGGATAAGTAGGAAAATTGTGTTATGTTAGAAGCCCTGTTAGAATCTCATTCAATGTTCTATGTTTTATCATAACTTTCCTCCTCATTCAATGTTTTGATTCCTCATATAATAGTGTTTTTGTTGACCTTAATAAGTAGGAAAACCATGGATAAAAAATGGATGGATGTCGATCGATTGTCCAAAGAGTACGAGAATGAGGTATTGGATTTCGTTAAGTTTGCTGTTCAACACGTTAAAGACCCCAGTCGAATGGACTGTCCTTGCTTGGGTTGTTGTTATGTGGGTAAGGTTGACGCAGATGGATTGAAATCGCATTTACTGATGCATGGAATTGATCGAAGTTATAAGTGTTGGATACATCATGGTGAGAAAATTAACGAGAATGTTGAACCGAAGGGGAAAAGTAATATGACATATGCTTCAGATGACAAAGACACGGAAACATATGATTGTGATCGAGTCGAAGAGATTGCAGAAGCAGTTGAAGAAGATCTTCATGATTATCCCGAAATGTTTGAGAGGTTGGTAAGCGATGCAGAGAAACCGCTCTATCAAGGTTGCACTAAATTCACAAGACTGTCTGCGGTATTGAAGTTGTACAACTTAAAGGCGGACAATGGATGGTCGGATAAAAGTTTCACAGAGTTGTTGGCCCTTTTGAGAGAAATTCTACCGGAGGATAATATTCTTCCCAATCGAACCTATGAGACCAAAAAAATGTTGTGCTCTATTGGCATGAGCTATGATAAGATACATGCTTGTCCAAACGATTGCGTTTTGTTTCGAAACGAATATGCATCGTTAACTGAGTGCCCTAAATGCGGTTTGTCTCGATATAAGAAAAAATTGTCTCCAGCCAAGGTCTTATGGTATTTTCCTATAATTCCGAGATTTAGGCGCATGTTTCGTAGTGAAACCGATGCAAGACACCTGACTTGGCATGCAGATGAAAGAATTATTGATGGAAAGTTGCGACATCCGGCTGATTCACCACAGTGGTCAAAAATTGATAATGATTATCCTGACTTTGGAGAAGAATCAAGAAACCTTCGCTTGGCATTATCTACTGATGGAATGAACCCGCATGGTCTTCAAAGTATCTCACATACCACATGGCATGTGATTCTTATGATTTATAACCTACCTCTGTGGCTATGTATGAAGCGTAAGTACATGATGTTATCTATGTTAATCTCTGGGCCTAAACAACCAGGGAATGACATAGACTTATACTTGACACCTTTGATCGAAGATTTAAAGATATTGTGGGAGAACGGTGTGGAGGTTTATGATGGATATAGGAAAGAAAGTTTCAATTTGAGGGCGATGTTGTTTGGCACAATTAATGATTTTCCAGCTTACGGGAATCTATCAGGGTACAGCATAAAAGGTGAAAAAGCGTGTCCTATTTGTGAAGATAAAACAGATTCGAAGCGATTGGAGTTTGGTCATAAGAATGTCTTTCTCGGCCATCGTAGATTCTTAAATGCCAAACATCACTACCGTGGGTGGAGACAAGAATTCAATGGAGGACCCGAACAAGGTAGAGCTCCACCTATGTTGTCAGGTGACCAAGTTTTTAAAAAGGTGAAAGATATGCGTACTCAGTTTGGCAAACCTTTTGCACATAAGGTTGTCAAAGGTGGGTGGAAAAAGAGGTCGATATTTTTTGAATTGCCATATTGGAAGTCTTTGTACGTGAGACATTTTCTCGATGTTATGCATATTGAGAAAAATGTATTTGAAAGTGTTATTGGTACGTTACTCAAAATAAAAGGAAAGACTAAGGATGGCCTTAAAGCAAGAAAAGACTTGGTAGCGATGGGGATTAGAACTGAATTAGCACCCGTGAAGAAAGGAAGACGAACGTATCTACCACCTGCTGCTTTTACTCTGTCTAGAAAGAAGAAGAAAATATTGTGTAAGTTTCTGAGTGAAGTTAAAGTTCCAGAAAGATACTCTTCAGATGTTAGAAGACTTGTGTCTATGTGTTGCACCCCAAAATTTGCTCTCCTTACTTTAATACTAATTGGCTTATGTTGCATTGAATTTTGCATTATCATGTGTGCATATCATTGGTTCTTAGCATGGGGTCAAGGTGCCTGAGGCAGTGCTTCAGAGGGTCAAGCAAGAGTCCTGGTATTGTCCAAGAGAGCTCAGATGGATCATCCTCTCCTAACCAGTGCATAGATTAGGGTTTTGAGATTCTTGGGTTTATTGCTTCAGTAAGCAAGCTCATTGGGTTTTTATCATCATTAAATGGCATATCTTATCTTTTTTGGAGAGGATACACATCATATTCAGAGGAATTTGGATTTGGAGACTGTGTTATTTCCTCATAGACTGAGGGTACCACAACTAGGGTTTGCTATAAAGTCAGTTTATTTCTGATTTTTTAGGCAAGACTTGATTCCACGGTACTCCTTGGATCCCTAAGTACCTAGGGATGGGAGGTTGTCCATCAGTTTGGTTCAGGTGAAGTTCAATTGGCCAGTGGATTGGGTAAAAGTCAACAGTAAAAGGATAAGTCAACTGTGAAATTGTGAGGTTCTCCCCAAGGTTTTCAAGGTCTCACTTCCTCATATGGTCTCCAAGGGTCAAGTTTCATACATATTTGTCAGGAATCAGGAGTTGGTGCAAAGTTTCTAAATTTGGAAAGTGACCTATAATGAAAAGTTTCCTTTTTGGGCAAGTTCCTGCACTGCATTCAACTTGACTTTTCATCATCAAGAAAGCTTCAAATGAATTTTTCTCCAACATGAAAGTTAAAGATCTTTTTCTCCTCTTTCCAACAAGTACTAGTGGGTCTCCATATCATTTGTGAAACTCCAGTTATGATCAAAAGAAGGCAAAGTGGTTTTTAGGGTTTCTCATGATCCCATTTTCACAACTTTGGGCATAATGACCAATAATCAATTCCATTGCTTCATGCCACATTCCAATATTAAAAGAAATTCCTTGAGGATTGTTTTGGGCCCAAGAATGAAGAAATTCCATGGTGTGTTCTTCACTTATTCTCCATTGTTCAAAAATGCCAAATTATTCAAAAGTCATGAATCAAAAAAGTTTCAAGGCCCAATTTAAATATGGTGTGATTAGCAATCCAAATGAAGGTGATCCATCTTGGAATTCTTAAATATATATGCATGGAGGAGGTGCACTTAACATAAGGTGATTTTTCAAAATAATTCAAAAACTCATTAAACCAAGGATTGCCCAAGCCCAATTCATATTCAGTAGAGAACCCTAGTCTATATAAGCTCAATCATGCACTGGTTAGGTTTAGTTACACGTGATATATTGGAGTTTTCAAGTGAACCCTAAAAAAGGATTTTTCATTCAAACTCACGGCCAAGAGGAGCTCTCCCAAAAGTACTTCCACAAATCTCTTCCTGGTGATTTCTAGAACACAACCCAACCACCATTCGCAGCCAAAAGCAAGGATTAGAGGTGAACCATCTCAGGTGGGTGAATTTTTTCGTGCTCCTAAAACTCCCTTTTTTTATATGAATATTGCCGTGTGATGATTGGAGGTTACCCTGATCTATTTATTTTTAATTTTGGACGTGTGGTTTGCTTGTAATATGGATTTAAAGTTTTGTGCCCTAATGGTTTTTTATTCGTTTTTTATTATACACTAACAATTTGGGGTTTTTTATGCCATATTTGGATTCCTGACGAAATTCTGGGTCGGATAGTGTACCCATACGCATTTTCTGGAAAAATATAGGTTACAGGTGGTGGCCGGCGGTAGGGTTCCGGCGGCTGGCGGTGGTCCGGCGAAGGGAGGGGTTCCAAGGTTGAAGACGAAATCCTGGCCCTTCATTCTCTTAATCCAACGGTCTAAATCATGCCACCTATTATTTCTTTTATTTTTTTTTTCTGAATTTAAATTGGTAATCCTATGTACATTACCCCATGGTCATACCGTGTACCACCCATTCATGTTATTTTGTTTTATTTACTTTTTATTCTCGTTGACCAACCACTGGCCATTGGATGAATCAAACGAACCACAGCATGCCACCACATTAATGAGGTCACACGCATGGCACATGGGGGAACACGGTAGTCTCCCTCTTATTTTTTTGTTTTTTTTTATCAATTAATGGACCGGGCTGCTATTCGCACCCTCCCTCTCTGGCCCAACCTTCATTTTTAACATGAATAATTTACTAACGCACCCCCCCTGCACATTATTTCATTTTATCTTATTTAATTTATCATATTTCATTTTTAATTTTTAAAAATACATAATTGCATTAAAAAATTACTAAAAAATTTCATGCATCACATTTACCATTTTAATAAATTTTCCAAATTTTATTTTTTATTTATATTTTATTTTTATCATTTAAATTAATTATTTTGTCTATTGTCTTTTTGAATTATCCATATAATGCATACTTAAATTTATTTATTTTATTTCTCTGCAACCATAAAATATTTTTTATCCATTCTTTTTGCATCTATTAGATAACATCCTAAAATGCATTAAAACATTTTTCTTTCATTTTTAAAATTATTGCATATTGCATTTTGGTCCTTCCTTTTGGCACACTGAACCCTACTTCCCACCTGAATTTTGTATGACTAATTGAATGACTAACACTTTGAATTTTTGCAGGGATTTTTGGTACGTTGTTTGTCTCTGGTTGAGGGACCTTGAAATTTAATTTGGGAATTTTAGGAGTTATTTATCTATTTATTTAATTGTTTTCACTTGAGATCTCTCATATGTGTGTTTCTGATCGTGCCTAGGTCCTTGTTTGAAAGGCACTTGTGCCATTTGCTTTGGGGTTGTTCCTTTGATTTATAAATTCATGTTTGGATTATTATCATTGTTGTTTGCCATTGTTTGATTTTCATTCACCTCGTTTCTCTTACTTATGTCTATTCTGTACTAAACTTTTATGCAGGGACTAAGGTAAGTTCTTTAAGGGTGTGGATAAGCATCCATATTCACCTTTACTATTCTCTCCTTCTCTCATCTCTTTCCTTTAGGATTTAGGTTGTCGTCAAACCTCACTAACCGTAGGTCACCCATGCATGATAACTTTAGGACTCATAGTCCCCCTTTAGAGTTACCCTTGTGTCTTCTCTCTTCTCATCTCAAATTTCTTTAAAACACTTAATAAGAATAAGGTGTATTGCGCACGAGCCTTAAGTATGGGGAATGAGAAATGAGGGGCTTCCTCTCATCTTTCTAGAGTGCTTAGCGAGCGTCCTGTCTTGGGACGATGCGTTAAGTATTCGCCCTTGTGCCCTAGACTTTGGTGCAATGCAACTTAGGAACTAACTTAAGCCACTTCTGTCCTAAAAAACACAAACCAACTTCAAACCTTTTTGTCCTTCGGGATCTTCAACTTAAAGGCTATTTTCAAAAAGGGCACGTTATTTTCTGTCTGAGACGCAAACAGGCATCGACCCTAACTGTCGGACGCGAACTTAACGTCGCTCATAAAAAACACAAAAAGAACTTGGTCCGAACTACGTTGACTCTGAATTCCCCATTGCACAAAGGGGGTACGTAGGCCTAGGACGTCGACGTCCTACCGAGTCGGTCTTTGTCTTCCCCTCTCCGTCTTAGTACAGCCCTAGATGATAGTATGACTCACCCTTAGATTAGACAACAAGCGTGGATCCCATCGAGTACGATGGACGCGTGGGGTGCTAGCACCTTCCCCTCGCGTAACCGACTCCCGAACCTAGGTTATGGTTGCGATGACCATTCCTTTCCCTCTTCCTCAGGTTTGTGCAGTGTTCCCTTTCCCTCTCTTGGGATAAATTTACACGGCTGGCGACTCTGTTTTTCCGCGCCACTCTCGCGTTTGTACCTGGATGAAAATCCTGGGAGCGACAGCTGGTGACTCTGCTGGGGACTCTGGTTGACCTATGCTGGTCCATCCCTAAGCGAGTCAATCCTAGCGCTTGCTTGCCTTTGTTTTCTTTGGGTGTTTTGTGTTTGTTTTGCTTTATGAGTTGTATTTTATTTTATTTTTACCGCATTTCATTTTTTATTACTGTCATGCTGCTGTGCTGTGCTGGCTGTCTTTGTTTTCAGGTTGGGTGGGTCTGAGAGATAAGCCCAATACCAAGGCTTGAGGATACCCTAGGACTAGTGTGGAAAGTAGTAGGACCTACGTGCCCTCTTGGTACGTTTGTGTGTTCACGAAATTCATAACCAGATGAGGCTATCTTGGGACGCATTCTAACGTGTGTGTCTTGCGCATGTTGGGGTGTTGATCTAGAGAGCTGTCGACTCTGGTGACCAACCATCGAGGACCTTAGTGGAAACTTCCCTCTTTAGTGGTGACAGTGGCAGACCACATCCTGTGGCAAACCCATTTGCACCCGAGGGCCCGCTTTGGAACTCGCATAGGATGGCCCCTACGTTTTGAAGAGAATCAGTGGAGGCACTCCTCGATTGACGATAGTACTGTACCCCGAGGAATGAATGTACTATTGTTTCTCGACCTCAGTGCCAAAGCTGAGGACCTTCCGTTTTGGAGAATCAGTTGAGGCCTCCTCGATTGATGATGATGTCAAACCAGAAATGGTGAACGTATCATCATTTCTCGACCTGAGAGCCCGGGATACTGAACATCCTAGTACCCACACGTGAGAGGGGATGGGTGTTTACAGGTTTGCAGGTAACCTTGACCTTCAACATACCCGGTTTTCTGATCAGCAGGTTATTCTGGTATTCTGGGTATTTGGGCAGATCTTTGAGATGGTTCAGTTTGTTCAGTGTAGCAGTTGTCCAGTCCGTGTGGCATCCTTGATCCCATGTGTGCATTTGCATCATCATTTTGCATCCCAACATGTTTATTCGTTTGTAGGGTTGCATCCTAACTTTGATTACGGTTTTTGAAATTAAACTGGAATCAAGGGGTGGATCACCCTGCGAATTTTTAAACATGTTCATTTGCATTCGCATATCCATAATCATTTTGCACAACAGGTGTTTATCTCTGGCGTTCTTACTTGGTTCTCTTCCACCGCACCAGGTTGCAGATCAGCACATTCACCGGTATCCTACCAGACAGAATCAAAAAAGACCCATGGATCAGCTACAAGATGAGAAGACTGAGATGCGGACTCGCATGAACCAATTCATGGATTTGATGCAAGGGGTTGCGCAAGGCCAAGAGCAGTTAAGAACTGTTGTCCAACCACTAATTGCAAGGACTGATAACGAAGTTGTCCTTCAGGGAGGAGTCCATACTGGTGTTACTGGTACTAGTGTGCAGAATGGCCCTCCGGGCGGAGGTATTCCTGTTTCTGGTGTTGTGATTCCTCCGGGCGGAGGAGAAATTATTGTGGTTCCCCTTGCAGCGGGAGGAGGTAATGGTGCTGGCACAGTTCATGGTCGTCAGTATGATGATGTTCAAGATGATACATTTTCTCTGCCAGGTGGGGATGCTGGTCCCCAGATTGACAATGATCAGAGGATCAGGTTGATTGAGGAACAGCTAAGGGGTGTTGTGAATCAGGATGCTTTGGGTATGGATCTAGAGGATTTGGGGCTGGTTCCAGGCGTTGTTATCCCGCACAAGTTCCAGATCCCTACTTTTTAGAAGTATAATGGTATGACTTGTCCGAGGACCCACGTGAGGGCATACGCAAGCAAACTGGATGTGCATGCGAAGAATGAAAAGCTGATGATGCATTGCTTCCAAGATAGCCTATCTAGGGCATCCCTAGAGTGGTACATACAACTAGAAAGGAAGGATGCGCGTAGTTGGAGAGATCTGGCAGGGGCATTTATTAGATACTACCAATATAACACTGATATGGCTCCTAACCGAACGCAGCTGCAGAACTTATCACAGAAGAACAATGAGAGTTTCAAAGAGTATGCCCAGAGGTGGCGTGAACTGGCAGCTAGGGTTCAGCCTCCCATGTTGGAACGTGAAATGATAACTATGTTTATGGCCACCTTGCAGGGTCATTACTATGAAAAGCTGGTACCGTGTATAACTGGAAAGTTTGCTGATTTGATCTTGGTAGGAGAGATGGTAGAAAGCGGAATTAAGGCGGGGAAAATATCAGGCGGTGATAGGTCCTCATCTGGAGGAAGTAAGAAACCTTATGCTGGGTCCTCCAAGGGAAAGGAAGGAGAAACTAGTGCTGTGTATGTTCCCCCTGGTGTTCAACGGTCTGTTCAAAATCAGCGACCTTATGCTCCTCAGCAACAGAGACAACAAAGATCACGAAGGCCTGCGAGAAGTTTCGATCCACTCCCCATTCCTCACAGTGATGTTATTTCCCGTCTACTTGAGAGTTCTCTGGTTGAACTAAGGGGTACCAAGCCTGTTCCTGACCCTATTCCTCCTGATTATGATCTGGATGCCAGATGTGAATATCACTCAGACACACTGGGTCATTCAATTGAAAACTGCAACGTGTTCAATCACAAGGTGCAAGACCTGGTAGACTCAAAGATCATTGCATTCACTGAAGATGATATGTACATTAATTGAAGCCTCCCTGCTCAAGTGAGCACTCAGTCTGCGTGTACGTCCAGGCAGAATCAAGCTTCCTCAGCAATGGCAAGCTTCAGTTTCTTTACTGCATTTTCATTTGTAGTTTTTTTTCATTTCTTGTTAAAGCATCGTATGCATGTAAGACTTGTTTGTTTTTTAATGATGATATTAATGCGATGAGTATGTTTTTCTTGAAGTAATACATTCGTGTTCACTCTTAAATGTTTATATGCACTGCAATCCCGATTTTCTTGTCTAGGGCTCTCGAGGGAGGATGATGAGACGAAAACGCAAAATCTCTGGTTGTATGTTCAAGGATAGAACCCTGTTGACGATGTACAGGCATTGTTTCAAACCCCTAAACACTGGAGACATAAGGGAGATAGACCCTCGTTAACCCCTTTAAGCCTTGGAGTAGGAGTTTCTTTCATACGAAAAAACCCTCATACTTAACCCAGGGGCAGGGTAGGCGTCAGTTAGTTTGACCAAGCGTTCAAATTTCAAGGAGAGCGTGCATCCAAGGAACCATTACCTTCTATCCCACCGTCAAAAGGTCAAGAGATGCGAAACCACGATGGTCATCCGTCAACAACTAAAGAGTGAGGCAGTCACAACCCTTTCAAGCAAGTAAGACAACCAGTGTCACACGCTTTGTTCAAAAGAGGAATATAAAAAGAAAGAAAAGAGAAAAGCCCGCTAAGTCGAAGTGACTTAGGCAAAAGTTAGGGCATCCCGCTGGACTTAAAAATCGAAAAACTCATAAGAGCCAGTCCAGGCAAGAATTAGGGATCAAAAAAAGAAAAAGGCAAAAGAAAAAGCGTTACAATAGAAAATCCTCGATAAGAACAAATTCGTGTGATTACAGGCACAAAAGGTAAAAAGGGGAGACTGTCATTCTAAAACCTCCTTAGGTGCCAAACCATTAGTGGAATAGGTTCCTTAAAAATCATAAACCTTTTGAGAGATGAGCACTTGGGTCAGATTAACTGAACAAAGGACTGGAGAACATCACGGAGAGTGGGTGGGCACCGATAAATTTTGAGCCATAAATCCTTTTTTTCTGAAACCGTGAACCAGACCACGTTACACCCCTTAAAAGTCCTAATTGAAATAGGGTTCAGTCCGAAAGCGTACTCCAACCGGATGGCGTTCCTGACTCCTATGAGTTGTGCTAATGAGATTTGTTGGTATTGCATGTGCGCATTGTTTTGCCATTCAAAAAAACCAAGGTCGCATCCAGTGACTCGTTCACAAGGCTTGGCGACGTATTTTCAATAAAGCTTCAAGGTTAACATATTTGTTGCATTAAAATTATCATTCTCATAAATAACTTGTTCTGTTTGCATACATGTGCCTAAGCATCAATGCAGCGTACACGATGAACGTCAGTCAAGAAGCTTGATCCTGCCAAGTTGGGATGCTTGAAAATTCTGAAGGACAATCATATCAAAGGGCATGCTTCCAAGAGACTCAGTGTAGGGTGGGCTCTCCCCAGTAAGTTGTGTTAAGATGTAGCCAATCTGGGGCAGTCACGTCGAGAAAACTCTCCAAAATTCAGTTATTCTGGGGCATTCATTCTAGGATTAGGGGCAAAGTCACTTCAAAGCCCATAGTGGGGCAGGCCACCTCTAGAGCATGGGAGATCGTCCACTCCTGAAAATGGTTAATTGAAAACACCTCCTCAAGGTTCAAGATGTTAAAGCAGAGTATTGTCAAGTCATTACGATCCCCTTCGAGGTAATGTACGTCATGGAGTATGAAGACTGGGGCAGTTACGTCGAGATATGATAAATCTCTCCAAGAGTTTGAAGACCCTGGGGTAGTGCGAACACCCGATCTTCTGTAAAATCCTCTTGAGATGAAAAGTTCAAAGAGCCGCTTATGACCATGAAGACAAGTCAGGTTGCAGGGCAACAGATTGTACATCCCCAACAGTTGGCTCTCCCCAGCATTGAGATTGCTCCTTCCCCAGCAGGACAAAACTTTCCTCAGCAGAGCAGACCTTCCCCAGCAGGAGACCTGGAAAGTATTTTCTCTGAATCAAGACGTTATTTCCCCACAGAATCAGGGTGTTCACCTCCCCCATCCGGTCAGGAAGCGTGCTCTCACCGACGATGTCATATTCTAATCCCCAGCAAGGTGGGAGTAAAGTCGTTCTCCCCATCAGCAGGCTAAATTCAGCAGTATCCCCAAGCAGGGTGGTATCATGGGCTGATATCCCCTAGCAGGTTCTGAGCCCAATTGGATATTAGCAATCTTCAGTAACAGACTTCCGGTTCTGTTATTGGCATTCATTCTCAACTCCCCCTAGCAGAGGAGGAATCTCATGTTCTATGTTACCTTCAGTAAAGGACTGGTGTAATCCCCGGTAGTGTGGATGTTCTTTTGGGATCCTATCCCCAGCAGAAGTTGTTGATCCGAAAAGTCGATCAGTATGACCTTCCTCAGCAGAGTTCCTGGATTCAGAGGACAATTTATTTTTGTCATCCCCAGCTGAATGGATCTTTTCTCTCCAGCATTTATTTTGCTGGAGGGACCCCTTTTGCATATCATCATCATTGCATTGCATCCTCAAAATGCGTAGCATTTCCATTTCGTATGGAGCATAACGCCATAGAAAAAATTCAAACATGCATCGAAGCATAAGCCAGATTTGGTACCCTGTGCGAAAGCCCATATCAACCCTCAATACAGTGATCCCAACCTTAGAGCTGACGCTTATCTTCCCCAACTTCAAAGTTGTCGTATACCTTTTCTCGACCTCAGAGTTGATGAAATATCCTTTCTTCCCCAACTTCAAAGTTGTCGTATACCTTTTCTCGACCTCAGAGTTGATGAAATATCCTTTCTTCCCCAACTTCAAAGTTGTCGTATACCTTTTCTCGACCTCAGAGTTGATGAAATATCCTTTCTTCCACAACTTCAAAGTTGTTGTATACCTTTTCTCGACCTCAGCGTTGATGAAATATCCTTTCTTCCCCAACTTCAAAGTTGTTGTATACCTTTTTACCAATCTCAGCGTTGATGAATATCCTTTTCTTTACCAACTTCAAAGTTGTTGTATGTCTTCTCTCCAACCTCAGAGTTGAAGCCTTTTGTCCCCAACCTCAGAGTTATCATACCTCATTTCTTCCAGCCTCAGAGTTGTCATACCTCTTCTTCTCCAACTTCAAAGTTGTCGGACACCTTTTCTCGACCTCAGAGTTGATGAACAACCCATTCCTCCCCAACTTCAAAGTTTTCGTATACCTTTTTACCAATCTCAGCGTTGATGAATATCCTTTTCTTTACCAACTTCAAAGTTGTTGTATATCTTCTCTCCAACCTCAGAGTTGAAGCCTTTCGTCCCCAACCTCAGAGTTGTCGTACCTCATTTCTTCCAGCCTCAGAGTTGTCATACCTCTTCTTCTCCAACTTCAAAGTTGTCGGACGCCTTTGCTCGACCTCAGAGTTGATGAATACTCCCTTTTGTTCAACCTCAGGGTTGACGCCCCTTTTACCGGCCTCAGAGTTGAAGTTATGCTTTTTCTCAACCTCAGAGTTGATGTCTACCTTTTCCTCAAACATTCAAAGTTGGTGTTTAATCCAGATTGTCCTTAACCTCAGAGTTGATGATCTACCTTCTTATCCCCAGCGGAGTCATCTTTGTAGGTCCGTTGATTCTACAAATCTCCGGTTGTAGGTCCACATTCGGCTGGCAATCACTATGTCATTTCTCTCCCCACAGTTTGCAAATTTTCGGGGCTCTTTCGGTATTCAATCCCCGTGTACCCTGGAATGTCTGAGAGTCGTTACTATCACACCTTCAGGACCAAGTTGATTGAATAGGGGCAGCTGTTGCACCCCAAAATTTGCTCTCCTTACTTTATTACTAACTGGCTTATGTTGCATTGCATTTTACATTATCATGTGTGCATATCATTGATTCTTAGCATGGGGTCAAGGTGCCTGAGGCAGTGCTTCAGAGGGTCAAGCAAGAGTCCTGGTATTGTCCAAGAGAGCTCAGGTGGATCATCCTCTCCTAACCAGTCCATAGATTAGGGTTTTGAGATTCTTGGATTTATTGCTTCAGTAAGCAAGCTCCTTGGGTTTTTATCATCATCAAATGGCATATCTTATCTTTGTTGGAGAGGATACATATCATATTCAGAGGAATTTGGATTTGGAGACTGTGCTATTTCCTCATAGACTAAGGGTACCACAACTAGGGTTTGCTATAAAGTCAGTTTATTTCTGATTTTTTGGGCAAGACTTGATTCCACGGTACTCCTTGGATCCCTAAGTACCTAGGGATGGGAGGTTTTCCATCAGTTTGGTTTAGGAGAAGTTCAATTGGCCAGTGGATTGGGTAAAAGTCAACAGTGAGAGGAGAAGTCAACTGTGAAACTGTGAGGTTCTCCCCAAGGTTTTCAAGGTCTCACTTTCTCATATGGTCTCCAAGGGTCAAGTTTCATACATATTTGTCAGGAATCAGGAGTTGGTGCAAAGTTTCTAAATTTGGAAAGTGACCTATAATGAAAAGTTTCCTTTTTGGGCAAGTTCCTGCACTGCATTCAACTTGACTTTTCATCATCAAGAAAGCTTCAAATAAATTTTTCTCCAACATGAAAGTTGAATATCTTTTTCTCCTCTTTCCAACAAGTACTAGTGGGTCTCCATATCATTTGTGAAACTCCAGTTATGATCAAAATAAGGCAAAGTGTTTTTTAGGGTTTCTCATGATCCCATTTTCACAACTTTGGGCATAATGACCTATAATCAATTCCATTGCTTCATGCCACATTCCAATATTAAAAGACATTCCTTGAGGATTGTTTTGGGCCCAAGAATGAAGAAATTCCATGGTGTGTTCTTCACTTATTCTCCATTGTTCAAAAATGCCAAATTATTCAAAAGTCATGAATCAAAAAAGTTTCAAGGCCAAATTTAAATATGGTGTGATTAGCAATCCAAATGAAGGAGATCCATCTTGGAATTCTTAAATATATATGCATGGAGGAGGTGCACTTAACATAAGGTGATTTTTCAAAATAATTCAAAAACTAATTAAACCAAGGATTGCCCAAGCCCAATTCATATTCAGTAGAGAACCCTAGTCTATATAAGCTCAATCATGCACTGGTTAGGTTTAGTTACACGTGATATATTGGAGTTTTCAAGTGAACCCTAAAAAAGGATTTTTCATTCAAACTCACGGCCAAGAGGAGCTCTCCCAAAAGTACTTCCACAAATCTCTTCCTGGTGATTTCTAGAACACAACCCAACCACCATTCGCAGCCAAAAGCAAGGATTAGAGGTGCACCATCTCAGGTGGGTGGATTTTTTCGTGCTCCTAAAACTCCCTTTTTTTATATGAATATTGACGTGTGATGATTGGTGGTTACCCTGATCTATTTATTTTTAATTTTGGACGTGTGGTTTGCTTGTAATATGGATTTAAAGTTTTGTGCCCTAATGGTTTTTTATTCCTTTTTTATTATACACTAACAATTTGGGGTTTTTGATGCCAAATTTGGATTCCTGACGAAATTCTGGGTCGGATAGTGTACCCATATGCATTTTCTGGAAAAATATAGGTTGCAGGTGGTGGCCGGCGGTAGGGTTCCGGCGGCTGGCGGTGGTCCGGCGAAGGGAGGGGTTCCAAGGTTGAAGACGAAATCCTGGCCCTTCATTCTCTTAATCCAACAGTCTAAATCATGCCACCTATTATTTCTTTTATTTTTTTTTTTTGAATTTAAATTGGTAATCCTATGTACATTACCCCATGGTCATACCGTGTACCACCCATTCATGTTATTTTGTTTTATTTACTTTTTATTCTCGTTGACCAACCACTGGCCATTGGATGAATCAAACGAACCACAGCATGCCACCACATTAATGAGGTCACACGCATGGCACATGGGGGAACACGGTAGTCTCCCTCTTATTTTTTTGTCTTTTTTTATCAATTAATGGACCGGGCTGCTATTCGCACCCTCCCTCTCTGGCCCAACCTTCATTTTTAACATGAATAATTTACTAACGCACCCCCCCCTGCACATTATTTTATTTTATCTTATTTAATTTATCATATTTCATTTTTAATTTTTTAAAATACATAATTGCATTAAAAAATTACTAAAAATTTTCATGCATCACATTTACCATTTTAATAAAATTTCCAAATTTTATTTTTTATTTATATTTTATTTTTATCATTTAAATTAATTATTTTGTCTATTGTCTTTTTGAATTATCCATATAATGCATACTTAAATTTATTTATTTTATTTCTCTGCAACCATAAAATATTTTTTATCCATTCTTTTTGCATCTATTAGATAACATCCTAAAATGCATTAAAACATTTTTCTTTCATTTTTAAAATTATTGCATATTGCATTTTGGTCCTTCCTTTTGGCACACTGAACCCTACTTCCCACCTGAATTTTGTATGATTAATTGAATGACTAACACTTTGAATTTTTGCAGGGATTTTTGGTAAGTTGTTTGTCTCTGGTTGAGGGACCTTGAAAATTAATTTGGGAATTTTAGGAGTTATTTCTCTATTTATTTAATTGTTTTCACTTGAGATCTCTCATGTGTGTGTTTCTGATCGTGCCTAGGTCCTTGTTTGAAAGGCACTTGTGCCATTTGCTTTGGGGTTGTTCCTTTGATTTATGAATTCATGTTTGGATTATTATCATTGTTGTTTGCCATTGTTTGATTTTCATTCACCTCGTTTCTCTTACTTATGTCTATTCTGTACTAAACTTTTATGCAGGGACTAAGGTAAGTTCTTTAAGGGTGTGGATAAGCATCCATATTCACCTTTACTATTCTCTCCTTCTCTCATCTCTTTCCTTTAGGATTTAGGTTGTCGTCAAACCTCACTAACCGTAGGTCACCCATGCATGATAACTTTAGGACTCATAGTCCCCCTTTAGAGTTACCCTTGTGTCTTCTCTCTTCTCATCTCAAATTTCTTTAAAACACTTAATAAGAATAAGGTGTATTGCGCACGAGTCTTAAGTATGGGGAATGAGAAATGAGGGGCTTCCTCTCATCTTTCTAGAGTGCTTAGCGAGCGTCCTGTCTTGGGACAATGCGTTAAGTATTCGCCCCTGTGCCCTAGACTTTGGTGCAATGCAACTTAGGAACTAACTTAAGCCACTTCTGTCCTAAAAAACACAAACCAACTTCAAACCTTTTTGTCCTTCGGGATCTTCAACTTAAAGGCTATTTTCAAAAAGGGCACGTTATTTTCCGTCTAAGACGCAAACAGGCATCGACCCTAACTGCCGGACGCGAACTTAACGTCGCTCATAAAAAACACAAAAAGAACTTGGTCCGAACTACGTTGACTCTGAATTCCCCATTGCACAAAGGGGGTACGTAGGCCTAGGACGTCGACGTCCTACCGAGTCGGTCTTTGTCTTCCCCTCTCCGTCTTAGTACAGCCCTAGATGATAGTATGACTCACCCTTAGATTAGACAACAAGCGTGGATCCCATCGAGTATGATGGACGCGTGGGGTGCTAGCACCTTCCCCTCGCGTAACCGACTCCCGAACCCAGGTTATGGTTGCGATGACCATTCCTTTCCCTCTTCCTCAGGTTTATGCGGTGTTTCCTTTCCCTCTCTTGGGATAAATTTACACGGCTGGCGATTCTGTTTTTCCGCGCCACTCTCGCGTTTGTACCTGGATGAAAATCCTAGGAGCGACACTATGAAAGACCTCACGTTGAAGAGTTTAAAGACACACGACTGCCATGTTATAATGGAACACTTTCTACCAATAGGTATACGTTCTATTTTGCCAGTGAAAGTAAGAAGCGCCATACCTAATTTGTGTTTTTTCTTTAGGTCAATTTGTAGTAAGGTAATCGATCCCGATATCTTACCAACACTACAAAAAGAGATAGTTATTACCTTGTGTGAGCTTGAAATGTATTTTCCTCCCTCTTTTTTTGACATAATGGTACATCTAGTTCTTCATCTTGTGAAAGAGACACAGTTGTGTGGACCAGCTTATATGAGATGGATGTACCATGCTGAACGTTATATGAAAATATTAAAAGGGTACGTGAAAAGCCAAAGTCGACCAGAGGGGTGTATTGTTGAATGATACATTGTTGAAGAAGCGGTTGAGTTTTGTACTGAATATTTGTCCAATGTTCAATCGATTGGACTCCCCAAAGCTCATATTTTCGAAAAAAAGGATGGTAAAAAATTAATTGGAATGAGAATTGTGACAGTATCAAGGGATGAACGGGATCAAGTGCATTTGTATGTTCTGCACAATGATAATGAGGTTGAGCCATATGTTGAGATGCACAAGGATGTACTTCGAAGGTTAAATCAGAACAGAAATGAAAATTAGATAGCACGAGAGCACAATCAAAGTTTCATACAATGGTTAAAGGATCATATTTATTCGAAGCGCTATTCAGATCCTGCTTCAGTAACAGAAAGGTTGAGATGTTTGGCATATGGTCCAAGTTTGCATGTGTATTCTCATATCGCATACGCAATTAATGGATACACATTTTATACCAAAGAACAAGATGATAAAAGTACTATGCAAAATAGTGGTGTCACCGTCCTAGCTAAAGCAATGCACATATCAAGTATGAAGGACTTAAACCCCAAATATGCAAATCTGTCATATTTTGGAGTTATTGAGCACATTTGGGTGTTTGATTACGAGAAGTTTCAGATTCCAATCTTTGGTTGCAAGTGGGTAAATAGTAGTGGCATACGAATGGATAAGTCTGGATTTTTGCAAGTGGATCTTAATAGGGTGGGGTACAAAGATGAGCCTTTTATTCTAGCATCTCAAGCTAAACAAGTGTTCTATGTCACTGACCCGACGAGTACGAAATGGTCTATAGTGCTTTTATCTAACAAAGTGGTTGATGATAGCGGTGTAGATCAATGTGATATTGATGTTGAGAATGAGTCATGCATTAGACGGAATGAGTTGAATAGAAATGATCAAGATGAGGATCTTATAGCGGATGAGTCATATATCAGAAATGACCATAACGAGGGAATTTGGATCCATTCATCCGTCCGCATTGCTAAGAAACAAGTAATTCATATTCCAACCAAGAAAAGAAAGAGGTAAAATAATAAAATGTTATATATTATGTCATATTATATTTGATATCCTTGATTTCCTTGATTTCTTTATCCTTGATTTCTTTATTATATTTGTTATATATTATGTCATATTATATTTGTTATATAATATATTTGATATCCTTGATTTCTTTATTACAGGTTAGATGGCTACTAACGATGATCACCCACATGATGATGATCACCCACATGATGATGATTACCCACATGATGATGATCCTATTCAGGATGAAAGTCAAAAATCTATGGAAGAAGAGATTAAAAGAGGAATAACCGTTATGAAGAAAATGATCCGTGCTAGAGATCAAGGCATCATTTTAGATGTGCATTGGAGCCCTTCAGGCACTCTTGTTGAGCCTAACAGTCATACCTTGACAAGTTTCATTGGTGCACTTGTAAGGAATGCGATTCCTATTACTTGTGATGATTGGAGAAACAAACAGTTGAAGGAGCACAAAGAAAAAATTTGGAATGAGATAAAGGTACCATAATTATGTCTTTAATTATGCCAACTAATCATGTATTTTAAATTATTTGTACTAACCAATGTGTATGGTTTTTTTAGAGGTGCTTCAACGTTGAGGAAGAAAGAAAAGCTTATTTGATCAGATTGGTAGGGAAGCTCCTAAGAGGGTTTAGGACATATTTAAACCGCACCTTTCTTAAGGATGCTGAAGGTAACTTTGTTGATGCAGAGTATCCATCTAAATATGCAAGTTTGATTTCACCACAAGAATGGGTAACGTTTAAAGCCAAACGACAAACCCTGACATTTAAGAGTTTAAGTGCAATTAATCGGGAAAGAGCATCAGCTCCCCAGTATCGATACAGGAAAGGACGTGTTGGATATGGACGTTTGGAGCAATCTTTGGTAAGTATCAATAAATTGCAATGATATAATAATTGTTCATCATGAGTTATATTTGATCATATTATTTGGCTTTATATGTAGTTACAAAAGGCGAATAGCTCTGAAACATCTCTTCCTGCACATGTCTTGTGGAAGGAAGCCCGTGTGGGCAAGTCTGGAGTTGTTGCAGAAGAGGTTCTACAAGTATTTGAGAAATGTGTAAGTATAACAATATTTCTTTAATTAAATCAAAACTTTATTAACAAATATTTGACAAATATTCGATATTCATCTGATTTTCAGGAGGCGTTATCTCAGCCTGTATCTCCAGATGATTCCAGGAGCATACTTAGTAGGGCATTAGATGTCCCTGAGTATTCTAGTCGGGTGAGGGGTAAGGGATTTGGGATCACTCCGACCTCCTTGAATATTAAAAAAGGAAAGGCTCCTAGTAATACAGAACTTGAAGCTAGATTGGAAGCACTGCAAGCTGAAGTTCGGGAATTAAGAAAAGAGAAAGAAAGGGATAACACTTCAGGTTTTAGAGATAGATCGGAGAAAGATAGTATCAACTGCAGCTTTTGACCGAATATTCCAGAGGTAACTATATATATTTTTATGAAATTAAATTAGTAGCTTAAATTATTTAAATGACATATATACACATTAAAAATGTCATATTTATTTTTGGTTTTAGGGCGTTTCCCATTGTCAGCTCTTCTTATCTTCACCAACTTATCGGAAGGTTGGCAAGGGAAAAGTGTATAACACTTCGGTAGAATTACTTCACAATAACCCACTCCCTACTGGATGCATGAAAGTATCAGTTGATATTGCTACAGAGGCGGGTGCATTATTACCCTATCCTGACGATGTTTCGGATGCAACATTGGTGGGAGATGCTATAGGGTCGTATGTTGCATGGCCGTCAAACCTCATACTCGTAGGATATGAGGTATGCTTAAAACCATTATGAACCTTTGTTAACCTTAATGTGTAGATTCAAAGATTTTACGAGCATTTTATTTTCATTTTTTACATGGTAATGTTATTTAGACTCCAACAAGATCCAAAACAAAGGATAAGGGGATTCCGGAGCATACCGAGTCCGTTGTCTCAAAAAAAGAGGTACATCATAATTATATGATATTTATGCATGGAAAATGTTAAATTGGATATCTTATACTTCATCTAACAAATTATATGATATATAGCTTCCTGGTAAAGAGATTAGCAACGTTTCAACACAGAAAAATGTTGGTGCTAAGAAGAACAGGGCTAGAAAACAACCTATCTCCAAGTTTAGGTCGTGCCTTCAGACGTTTCTACAATTGACAGATATTCCGACCGGAGGTGTTCGTCTTATACATATGGAGAAAGGTATATATGGCTTTGAACATGAACAAAATATTGGTAATGAAGACTTCGAGCAAGTTTTCAATCATGAAGAATTGGGCGTCAGTGTTGTCAATACATACGTGAGGTATATATTCGATCTACTTTGGTATATTAATTGAACAACTTATTTACTTTATGTTTCAAATGAATAGTTTAATGTTAATGATGTTTTTATTTAAGGTTTTTGTATGACAAAGTTATGCGCCCACGTGGATTGCAGCAAAGATTTGCATTCTTATGCCCCGCGTCTGTCAACTTATCCTTAATAATAAATAAACCAGATGAGGTCCTGGCGTATGTACGCGACGTCTTTATGGACAACCAAGAAACGGAAAAGTTGTTCCTTTTACCGTTTAATACTGGGTTAGATTTTCATTCTAAATTCATCTATTATAGTTTTTTTGTATTTTGACGTCGTGTAGAAAGTTTTCATCTAACACTTGTTTAATCTTACAGTGGACATTAGAGAAGTGGTGTATTATCTGGATTCGTTAGGAAATGATTGGACAACATACCCGGATATGAAGAAATGTATTGACACGTAAGTGAGATTGTTCTAAATATGAATGTGTATATTTATTTGTTTGTTTATTTATTTATGTGAATTGTTCTAAATATTCATTTATATTTTATTAGCGTTATATAAGCTTTCCGAGCACTACAAGATGACCAAGTACCAAAGAGGAGAGTCAACCCCATTACATGGAATACAGTGAAGGTATATTAATTATCACATGTTTTATTATATTAGTGATGCTACTTGATAAAACTTAGGATTTATCCATATTTTCTTTTCATTTGTAGTGTCCTCGGCAACGTAATGAAATAGATTGCGGATATTTCATGTTGAGGTTTATGAGAGACACTCTTTTTTTGGATCGAATAGAGATTCCATCCGATGTATGTATTTCTAACTTATGAGTTATTTTAATATTTAACACATATCTCTCATAAAATGAAATAGTTAAAACTAAATCAAACTATGTTATATTATTATGTAGTACTTTGAAGAATGCAAGTGTGCTCATTACTCAATTTCTCAATTGGATGAAATTAGAGAGGATTGGTGTCAATACATTATGGAGCTCGGAGTTTTATAAGGTATAATATTGTACTCTTACTTTAATTGATGAGAATTTAAATATGTGTAACTTTCTAACTATAGACATTGTTGATGTATTCTTTTAATTGAATTACAATCTTTGTGTTCTTTCAGGACCTATGTAGTTTTGAAGCAATGCTTTGGTTGGATGCAAAAGTACTAGTATAAGTAATATGTACATTGGTGTGTATATATATATATATATATATATATATATATATATATATATATTGGTTTGAATTGCCAATTGTTTTGGATATATAATTTTGGTGTAAATTGGTACATTTAAATAGGCCAAATTGGATTGATTTGAATCTCCAAATTGTGGTATTTTTCTGGAAAAAAATTGGTTGAAAAACAGGTCAAATTCTGGTTGAAAAACCTGGTAAAAATTGTGGTTTAAAAAAATTTATATAAAAATTTTCGTATACCTTAGACAGCGCTTTACACTAAAAGCGATGTCTAAGGTGGGGCTTAGAAAGCGCTTTCACAAAAAGCGTTGTCTAAGGTATGCCTAAAAAAGTTCAAAAAGGTGGGGCTTAGAAAGCGCTTTCACCAAAAGCGCTGTCTAAGGTATACCTAAAAAAGTTCAAAAAGGTGGGACTTAGACAGCGCTTTTGGTGAAAGCGCTGTCTAAGGTATACCTAAAAAATGTCAAAAAGGTGGGGCTTAGACAGCGCTTTTACCAAAAGCGCTGTCTAAGGTATACCTAAAAAATGTCAAAAAGCGTTGTCTAATGGTACCATAGACAGCGCTTTTGGTATTACCCAAAGCGCTGTCTAAACCTTTAGCAGCGCAGGTTTAGACAGCGCTTAAAAGCGCTGTCTAAGGCAAAAAAAAACGTTGTCTAAGGTCTTGTTTGGCGTAGTGAAAATAGGACCACTGAGAAAGCACCACATATGATATTCAAATGAGGGAACATAAAGGAGACACAGTACAATACATGGGACCACTTGCTCGCCTTCTCAGGAACTTGTTATTGGGACCACTCCAAAGAAGTCACTTTAGGACCACTACAAACCACCTAATTTCTTCTTTGAATAACGTGAATCAATGTTTGTTGTTTCTTGGTCAATGCGCACCTCCAAGACATAAACAATGGAAACTTCCGCTAGGGCACACTTCAGAAGTTGACTGATTTTGCTGTGTTTCATTTACATCATTTAAAAGGATTATCTTATCAGCATTTTTCATGGTGGCGAATTGGAATAAAACATATCACACGTAATCAAAGATGTTATTACATGTGGCATGACACATAAGCCTCCGTTAGTGCAAACTAACGGGAGGGACCATATTTGAAGACAGAAAATTTTATGAGGACCAAAGTTTGAAGAAAAATTTTGTAGGGACTAAACTTGAAAGGTATCATATTTATAGGGACTAAAAACATATTTAACCCTAAAAACTATCTTAAAACTAAACTTAGGAATAATAACTTTAAAAGTAAAGTTAAAATTGTTTGGTAATTATTAATTATTAAAAATATTTAAAACTAAAATTTAATTGATAAATTATATTTAAAATAATGCAATTATATATATATATATATATATATATATATATATATATATATATATGACAGATTTAATTGAATTCATAGATATAAATTATAACATATTATTATATTAAAGAATAATCGACAATGATAAGAACATTGTACCTTGTAGGATTTGAGAGACGGTCATCTGAAGAGTGAGTATGAGAGGATTACTACCCTCATTGTCCTTTAGGGTTTTCAGAATATGTTAATTGTCTAATAGGGAGACATTTAAATAGCTAAATAGTTGAGGGCATAAACCTCTTATTGAACTTAACTAAATGATTCAACCCATCACGGTTCATTCAGACACAAAACTCAATCATATAATTCATATATTTAGTGTTTAATAACAATAGACCATAATATAATTAATTAATAATTAATTATGTCAAACCATATTTGATTAATTAAATAATTAATCTAACACTCTCCTACTTGGATGAAAATAATTAATTTTTAAAAAATATTGATTTTAATATTAGACGCATTATAAATAGGGGTCTGAGTATTAGGATTTCGGTGTGTTCAAATTATTGTACTATACTCAAAATTTACTCAAAGTATTCAAGTCAAAGTGAGAAAAGGGTTACTGTTGAGAAATGTACGTTTGAAACACCATATATTTTATTCAATATAAATTTACTTTCATTTATCAATTGTTCTTTACTGCACTTTTTCACTTTGAAGTTCTTTTCATCATTGCATTTCTTTTGCCAAACTTTTATAAAGTTTAGTCTTTTCAAGAAACAATCAAAACAATCTTTTACACAAATGAATATTACCGAAGTGTTCTACAAGTTTCTTGAAATACATTAAACACAATAGGTATGTCCTTAGGATTAACTGGTTAATCTTGCAAGTAAACCAAATTTTGGAAGACCCGCGGTTGTTTACCAATTTTCACGGAAAACAGGTGGTACTTTGTCGAGAGATCTTATGATGGTTGCAGCAAAGGCAACCTACTATGAAACATGTGAAGCTAAGATGATGCAAATAAAAGAAATGAGTACAAAGGCTTATGAATGGTTAGAGGATATTCTCAAACAAAAGTGGTGTATGCATGTCTTTTCTTTTTATTCTAAGTGTGAGGTGTTGATGAACAATTTTAGCGAATCTTTCAATGCAACAACGATCTTATTACAATGGGACAAACCCATTATAACCATGTTTGATTGGATGGGAAATTATCTTATGGGTGGGTTTGCCACACTTAAGGAAAATTTAGATGGGTATAAAGGGGAGATAATGTCTAAACCTCATAGAATATTAGATAGAAAAATAGAAATAAAAAAAGTGCAAGTTAGACTTCAACATATACAAAGAGATTAACATTTCAAGTTACACATGTGTTATTCATTGATGACTTTTGTTATTGAGTTGGAAAAGCACACATGATCATGTATCTTTTGGAACATGGTTGGGGTACCTTGTTAAATGATGAAGACATTGGAAATGACTTCACACTTGACATTCATCCTATTATTATTGATACAAGTCCTGTCAAATCCACCTATTTTGTGAAACCAAATCCTCATACTAAACTAACCACTCATGCCAAACCATCCCCTCCTATTATGCCAAGTTCCTTCAAGTTAACTGGTGTTAGAACCTTCATTGATGTAAGATCCAAAGTAAATAGTCCTAGTGCATTCAAACCACCAGGAGTTGTCAAATTAGTTTCAAATAAGCCATGTATCAATGATCCAGTAAGTTGTATTTTATTAAATCATGTGCATTAATTAAGTGCTAGAGACATATAGCATTTTACTAACTCTTTTGTATTATAATAGGTGAAAAGTGTGATACAAAAAAAAACAATTATGTTACACTTTACAAAAGAAAGAGTTAAATACTTATGACGTTTTAAACACGTGACATAGTGGGTTGTGGAAAAATGTTGAAGATCTAGGTGTGATTGTTGAAGAAGATACGTGAACAGTGCATCTTCATGCACATTCTTTCATTTCTATACTTAGGTATTACTACAATTTAATGTGTTTTCATAATTAAGTTTGTTTCTAGCTTTATTTTATTTTCGCAGCTTATTTTCAGCATTAACAGTTATTTGATACTTGTTCACTGTGCAGACCGTAACTGGAGCTACGAGAATCGGATTGACACGTTCTAATAGGCGTTGGAAAGCTAAGACAAAGAGCTACATGTTTCGTGTTGAGGCCGAGAGCCAATTCGGAGTGAAACATTGTCGAATAATTCGTTGAAATTTCAGACTTTAGAAATATTTTGTTTTGGGCCTGGGTTTTTTATGTTTTTCGACCCAGTTGGGTTAGAAACCAGATTTGATGTTTCCCTATACCTAGTAGAAGCCGCGCTACTATTCATCACCTTTTTTTCACTCTTCACGAATTTTACTTTTGGCTTTTTACGAATTTCATAGAGAGCTAAACCTCTTAGGTTAATCTGCTGTAATCAGGATCAATTACCTTGAGATTTGTATAACTTTACAATTCAATTACTATTCATATAAATCCTGTTTTATGATTATCGTTCGCGTAATCTGATTTGTCATAGAGTAGTTTTGTTGATTCGATTGATTTATATTTCCTAAATTTAATTGCGTGTTATCGTTTGCTTAATTCGTTAATTCGCTTATTCCTTAACCGTTTGCTTAATTCGGTGAATAGGAAACATAACTCTTATAATGTCATTCTCGCTTGTTGATTGATATTGTAATCGAATATGAATAAAACCCGCTTAGGGCAGTGAAGTTATAATAATCGATGATAGGTAAGAACCGAAACAACATATTAACTTATTTTCATAATCACTTATTTTAATCACTTTTTCTCCTTATTTTAGCAATCAAGTTGAAACCTAAACAACCCCCATAATCGTTATTAGTCGGTTAATCATCATACAAGAATCCTTGCGATACGACATCCGAGTGTCGCTTCCCGTTACTTCTTTTAAAAACTCATTTTTTGACCCGTGTGCGACAGCGAATCAATACGGTAGTTGTTGCACATCAACTAGTCCAACATGAAGAGTCCAAAATTGGTAGCAGTAATATGAGAATGAAAAGAGAGATAAAATTTGCAAGGGCTTATCACAATGAATATTTAGCTCAAACATCTTGAATTTTGTAATATTTTGATGACAATGAACTAGTTCAATATTTTGGGTTTGTACAGTTAGGAATACATATTGTTTTGGTGTTGTATCACCTAGTTTTGTAATTTACAGTTGTATTAGTAAAATTATGTTTAAAAGTACTCTTGTTATTTGAATGGATCAATATTGTATGACAACATTTTAAAGGTTTTGACAAAAGTGTATGTAAAATGAAACTAAAAATATAATTAAAATAGGTCCAAAAAAGTTACTTTCAAACTATGGAAAAGTTAGGACAAGCTATGGCACAATAGGACGAACTATGACAAAATTTAAACAATATTTAACAAAACTTTAAGCATAATACTGTAAAAATGCATAACATTTAACAATAGAAAATTAACTATCAAATGCATTTTATTCTACAATTACATCTCAACAATCGACATTTCATTCAACAAAATTTAGAACATAATTTTGCCCAAACTATTCTCACAGCATACTAAAGCACAAACTCCTTCAACAATTATATTTCATTACAAAGTAAAGGTTAAACACAAATGAAATTACAAAATAGAACATTTTGATTTTTCTGGCAACAATCTCCAAATTAAGTTTCTTTTTTAACTTCTTATTCTTCTTCTTAAAAACATCAAAGCCTTAGTAATCTTAGCCTCATAAGTCTCTTCAATCACCTAAGCACATTCAAATTTAATGGTTCTTGGTGGCTTATAGTAAGTAGGGTCATTAAGAGAGATGGGAATAGGGCAATGATCGGAGAGTTCCATTCTAGGTGACATTCTAACTTGCGCATCAGGAAAAAGAACCCTAAACTCATCATTGCTCAAAGCTCTGTCCAACCGCTCATAGATTCTAATGCCCCATTGTTGCATAGGATCTCTCCAAGTGAACTTATGGCATATATCATCAAGGTCCATAAGTTTTCACGAGTATATTCTATCTTGGAACAGGGTACATTTTCTAGAAGACGCTGGTAACCCCCCCTCCCCCCCCCCCCCCCCCCCCCCCCCTCTTCTCAAAAGCATGAAGAAGTTCGTTGAAGTCTCCCCCCAAGAAGCCAACTATCACTCATGTTTTGTCTTATGGTTTGAAGTTGATTCCAAAGGTCATGTCTACCTTCTTCTCTTGTGCTTGCATAAATTTGGGTTAAGTATTAGGTTTCACCACTTTGAAGATTGATTTTAGCATGCAAAAATTGAAAATGCTTGTTGACTATATCAATTTTGACTTTCTCTTCCTTCCAGACCATAACTATGTCGCCAACATAACCCATCGTTTCACTATACTCATACCCATTAAATCCCAGCAGACTAAACTTCTTACCAAGTTTCCTAGGATCAGTTCTTCTCTCCAAGATTATAAACAGATCAGGCTTGTTCATTCATATGTAGTTTTTACAAACTTGAAGAAACTCCTTACCAGATGTTCCTCGACAGTTCCAAATGAATATCTTGTATTGGTCTCCAATCATTCTGAATTGTTGAGAAAAAAGTCAACCCCTTGAATATGCCCTGGGGTCTCTTCTACCTACTCCATATTTAATCCTGAGTTATCCTTTGCTTCCTCATGCGATGCTTCAAAACCCTCTTCCTAACAAGCTACCTCATGTTGCGTGGGGGAGGCATATTCCCTAAGTATATGTTATCTTCCATAGGTTTGTGTCATTCTTTGGTTTTTTTCTCCTTGAGCTCTCAATGTCTTTGGCCCTATTTCTTCCAACTTATGATCTTATCTTTGCTCTTGAACTTCAATATTATCTCTTTTTCTGAATGCATCTTCCGCCCGAAGGCCTTTAACTAAGGTTGCCACTTGACTATCTTCCATAAGTTGTTTCATAATTATCTTTCCTTCTCACATGCTACTTTCCATGTTATTCGCCTTTGTTATACCTCGTGACGTGATTTCCAATCTCTTTTGAGTGTCCACTTTTTTGCTTTTCATTTTTTGTCTCTTTTCAGATTTCTCCTTATGTTCCTTATCGATCTCACCCATAATGCTTGATTTTATGCATTTTATGTGTGGTATGGGTTTTGTCTTGCCAGCGCTCTTCTCTGCTTCTTTGTCTTCAGTCAATTGCTCTTCATTAGGAGATGCAAACCTGAATCCCCATTTGTTCTTGTTTCATGCACCGTTGTCGACGTCTACAATTGGTGTCGCTCTATGTTCTTCCATCACCTTGTTTCTTCTTTCTCTCTTTGGCTTTTACGTACTACTATCCACATGCCTGTGACATCTTTTCGAATCTCTTGTTGTTATTTTCTTTCATTGCTTTCTCCTTTTGGCATTTTTTGCACCTTATCCAACTCCAAACAGGATTCAACTCAGTGGTCATATCTTCAACAATCAAGATAGATGAGGTGTAATCCCTCATATTCAATTTTATAATTTTCCCTTTTTAATTGAGAACATAGCAAGTAGCGTTTTTCCCAGATTAACCTGAACACATAGATGTGCATATTTCTCTCGTTCCCTCGATAGGGTATTCTTATCAACCTTGATCGTTCTTCCAATGCGATTTCCGATGAAAGTAAGGACCCGATTGTCATAGTATCTATGGGAATCCTATAAATCTGCACTGAAACCGTCAATTGTTCAATAGCATCTGATTTGTGGCAAAAAATTATGGCACCATTCTCTGACTGTGAGGTAATGACCGTAAATTATCCACAGCCCTTTCATGAAAGCAAAAATGTGATCTTCTTCGCTTGTAAAGGTGACGAGATAGAATTCTTGCCCTAAGTCAACAATACACAAGATGCCCCTTCGAGCCCACAATTGATTTTAACGATTTTCCAATGCCTTATACCTTATCTTGCGTCCTAACATTTTAATGATGACCCATTTTTTCTAGGGTTGGGCGATTATGCGTTCCTCCATTTCGGAGAGGGTAAATTCAGGGAAACCATAATCACCGATCTCTCTTTCATCTATCTTTAATCCTACTACGTTGATTTCTTCTTCTGATTCGTCCATATCGAAGTTAGCGAGATTCATCAATTCTCCTATCACTGCGTTCTTGAAAGATACCGACATTCTGAAACACCAGTATTTAGCAAAACTTCTTAATTAGCACCGGGTGGCACATATGTGTCTTTGTCTTTGACCTTCTTTGTGCTTCTCTCATTCAAATCTTCTCCTTATAGAACAGGGTTTTCCACCATAAACCCTAGAGCGGTGGCGCTATCGAGAGAAGGGTTACAAATTCAATACTCCATATTTGACATGGCGCTTGATGGCGTCTATTGTAAAAAAAAAATGTGTACTTTTGCACAACATGGCATATTTGATTGAACGGATTATGTATAATCACGGAAGGCATATTCCAATTAAAATTTGTTAGATACTCTATATACTTAGCTTAGCAAATCAACTTGAAGGTTACGTGACACCGACGGGCACACTTTACTAAAGTAATTAATGCTTCCATACCTACTTCTAATTGGTACCGTTACTACTAAATCAACATTAACATTTTCATTCACAGAAGACAACAATATTCTCAACTAATCTTGCCGTGTTCACAGAAACTAACTATACACTTTTTCTCAAATGAAAACATAACTTGTTTCATCTTCTTTAATTCTACTAAGCTAGAAAAAAATTGTCAATTCAAGAATGTTGGCATACTCTATTTCCAGTAATGACTATATTATTCTTATTCTTGTTATTATCATATACACTTTACTATATAGGTACACAACTACACATTGTTTACCAAAAATTGAAGCAAGAAATATTATACATTAGTAATAAGTATGAGGATCCATGGACTCATTCTCTTCAACTTTTCTCCTCTTGAATTTGCCGATAACATAGATTCTGACATAAAAATTGAGGAAGATGACAAGAACACCAGTGTTGAGAACAGAGTTGAAAACCCAAGCACCCATTCCGTTACACCCACCTTTGAAAAAGAAGTGAATCAAGAAAACTCCAACATGACACGCCACGTTACAACCCAACAACACAATCTGACAGTTCAACACGAACGGAAAACAAGCGGATCGGAGTCCGATTGCAGTCCAGAATCTGTAACCGTAGACCAGAGAGTAAACGAGAGTTGCGAAGAGAATCGCGAGAACTTGGAACGATTGCGAGAATTCGAGCCAGAGGAAGGAGACAAAGGTGGAGACGGAGTGGTTTACGAGTTGGTAAAACGACAACCTGCGGCGTTTTAGGATGGTTAGGATTGTTCGAAACATGTGGAGGAAACGGGAGAGGTAGTAAACGTAGGACCAGAAGAAGACACGGCCGGAGGGGCGTGTTCCTAAGGGGAAACAGAGGAGCCATTGGAATGGGGTTTTGGAACGGTGCCAGAACCAGCGTGTGTCGCGAATTTCGGAGACGGCGGAGATTAGGGTTCCGGTGAAGATTGTTGCCGAGATGAGGGACATGGTGAGGCTGTGGAGAGCGGGGATGGGGCCGAGAGGGATGTGGCGGCGGTTGGGGAAGAGGAGGGAGAGGGAAAGGTGGAGGAAAAGAGAGAGGATGAGGTAGGTGGCTATGGAGGTGAAGAGGAAGGACCAGGTGGAGCCCCATGAGTGAGTGTGACTCCATCGGAATTCGACGATGGAAGGGTGTTCGGAGAGGTAGTAGATTAGGGTGCGGATTGCGGTTGCCGGTGGTGACGATGGTTTAGCCATGGTGGTGGTTGCGGCGGTGATCGGTGTTTGGTTCACATAAGTGTTTTTATTGGAACTTGTGGATTTTTGGGAGTAAAAAAGAGATTATAATGTGTGAGAAAGTGGTTGAGGAAGATTAAAAACAAGAGGAGGAGGATGGTGTTGGTGTGGCCGAGTTTCGTTGGAAGTTTCTGACAAGCGTTTACCTCATGGGAAATGGAAAATAACTATTGTACACAAATATTTTACGTATAATTTTTCAATTTTTATTTATATTTATTTTAATTAAAATATTATTTCATTTATGCAATTTTTAATTTATGAAGAGTGGTTTGTTGGATTGAAAACAACACATAAAACACTTTATATGAATGAATATCAATGTCAAAATCAATGCTAGACAAATTGGGCCCTAGATGAAGAAAAACAAACAAACGTTGCATGGAAAAAATCTCTCTAATTTATTTGATATTGTAACTTTAATAAATGAAAGATATGAAGGTGGGGGTGTACCTGCAAGGTACTTCGATACTGATGTCAGAGACGGAGTAAGCAAGTACAGAAAGGTAGTGAGAGTGAGAATTAGAATATCTGACCCTCTAACGAAAGAGGGTATCTATAATGTGCCCCAGCGTTGGGCCAACGGTCGTCTGCACTGGGTTGGACTATTAAGCCCAATGCAGATAACTGTCTGGGCTTACATGGCGTAGGGAAGACCAGCACGTGGTCTTCGACCTGGGGTAACTGTCCTGTGATCTCCGGAAAGTGGGTTGACCAGCGCTTCCGGAAGTGGGTAGTTACTTGATGACGTGTCCCCGCGTTGGGAGCACGTGAAGACGCGGGGAAGACGCGTGGTTTCTCCCCGTACCAGGTAATCGTCTGCTCGACAATGGGGAACGTTGGTCGTGCCAGACGAGTGGAAGGTTTGGGCCTTATTGGGCCTCTCCACGCAGCATTGGGTTGGGCATGCCCGACTGGTGGGCAGGCGCTGGCCCAGTCCAGAACATGAGCCCCCCAAGTCGTTGCTCTGAAGTGTCGGAGTAATGACTTAAGGGCCAGCTCATTGGTCGGGGACCCGTTGAGTGGGGCTTGTGCCTGAAATACCGAGTTGGCAGCGGACGCTGGTGGCTAAGAGCAGGTGACATGGGACGAGACAGGAGCCACGAGGACGTCTGTCCGTTTGGCATCTACAGGTCATCTTTTGTCGGGGCTGCCCCCATTTGGTATCCTGGTTGACGTTGGAGGAGACGGAAAAAAGCGGACAAGCTCAGTCCGCGAGCACGAAGAGAACTGAGAAGACTCATGCGGGGCTTCATGGCGCCACGTGTCACGTGTCATTAATGTCTAGGGCGGCTAGGAGTAGGGGCACTCAAGTGCCTAGAGACGCCTCGAGTCCTGTGTTAGGATTATAAATGGGCGGTGAGTTCGTGCCATTAGCATGCTTTCCTTCCACTGATCTGAGTCCTCCACGCCCTTCAGGCTCTCCCATCTGTGCTCGCTGTCACCGTCCCCGCCGCCGTTGCCAAGCTCTCCCCGCCACCCGAACTCATAATCTTCAAGTAAGCTCTCGTGTTCTATCTATATTAGTTTGACTTTATCGTTGATTTTCTAGGGAGGGATGTAGGTTTTAAGGTGACGTTTGAACATTCTGGGAACTTTCATGAGTTTCCCGGTTTATATATGAGTTTTCCGACCACATTCGTGAAGTTTCCGAAGGGGTTGTCGGAAAGTTCAGAGAGATTCCGGTAGCTTAACGAATTTTGCGATGAATACCCCGGGGACATGCGATGAACGTCCCGGGGACCCGATGAATGCTACGGGGAGCTGGGATGAAGGTCTCGTGGAGGTTGGCTCCCCCTAGCGCACAGGGGTCGTTGCATGTCTCTGTCGGAGAGCCCCACGCGCCCGTTAGATCTCGTCAGTCGGGGCAGTTCCTGACTTAGTGACGGGGAGAGTTATCTGGGTTGCTCTACTCCATTTCACTTGATTTGCGGTGGAAGGGTGGATTTGATTTTGGAAGTCGAATTCACTGTGTTCCTCTACTTTTCAGGTAAAATGGTCGTACAACAGCCCAGGGAAGAACCGGTTCGTACACCTGTGGACTGTGCAGAGGAAGAACCCCTAAGACTCAGTTTGTGGTTTTCCCTCGACGATACTGATGCTTTCGTGACGGTCGAGGACGTAGTCGTGGGTTCTCTGATGAACTGGACGATCTTTAAACCCAGAGAACATCATCGCATATGCTCGAGCTTCCGGGGATTGAGGTTTCCTGTTAGTTCTTGGATTGGCTAGAATTTTGGTAAAACAAAATTGTGCAATGTTGATGTCACATGGTTGATGTCTTAACATTGAGTCTTAACATTGAATAATGTTAGGTGTTTTAGTTGTTGAAGTTTTGAAGTCTGATGTCACATGCGATGTCATGACATCAGATATGCAGTTCTTTAAAACATCAGGTCTGAGATGTTTTTAGGGTTAAGCGTTTTAGCTGGAATTTGGGAGAGCTGGTAGAGTTATTGGATGCGAATATCTTGGAGGAGATGTTTTCTGTTACAAACAGATTTGATGCAGATTTGTAGGAGTGTTTAAAGGCTGAAGATTTAAGAAGATTTTGAGAGAGAAAATCTGTTGAAGATTCAGTTTTAAATAACAAATCAGGTCAGATATTGTAGCAGGTCCAAGACCAGATCAAAGAGCTATTTAAAGCGCATCAATCCTTTGAAGAAAGTGACGAAGAAAGAGTGCTAAAGACTGAGAGTCGTTTGAGTCTTCGTGTTTGTATTGTAAACCATTCTAGTGTGAATTGGTGTTGTTGTTTTGAGTTGTTCTTGATCAAAGCTGTGAAGCAGAATCAAGTTGTGTTTCTCAAAGTGTGTGATCTTTGAATTATATCACTGAAGTGATTTAGGGATTGAGTAGTGTTCTCATACCTAAGTGGTCTCTTAGGTAGAAGGTTCATTAAGTAGTGATTAAGTTTAGAAGATGTCAACTGGGTTGTTGAGTCTGTAAATTAATTCTACTGATAGTGAAATTCATCCCTGGCTTGGTAGCCCCCAGAGTAAGTTGTTTAACTGAACTGGGTGAACAATACTTTGTGTACTCTTCTGTTGTGTTATCTTGTCCATTGCAGAGTGTGTTGTTGTGACATCACACGTAACATCACATATCTGGTACCAGAATTTCAATTGGTATCCGAGCAGGCATCCTGCTCTGAATCTGGGTGAGATCTAGGGCTGATACTTTCTGGTAAAGATGGACAAGGAAGTTGGTGGATTTGTGAATAGACCCCCTATTTTGGATGGCTCTAATTATGATTATTGGAAGCCAATGATGATTACCTTTTTGAAATCCTTGGATAGCAGGGCTTGGAAGGCTATCATAAAAGAATGGAAAGCACCTGTTGTTGTTGAGAAAGATGATGCTGGGAAAGAAAAAGAAGGCAGCTCAAAACTGAAACCTGGAGAAGAATGGACCAAGGAAGAAGATGAGCTTGCCCTTGGTAATTCCAAAGCTTTAAATGTTATTTTCAATGGAGTTGATAAGAACATATTCAGGTTGATCAATACCTGTGAAGTTGCCAAGGAAGCTTGGGACATCTTGAAGACTACTCATGAAGGAACTTCAAAGGTTAAGATGTCAAGACTTCAACTTCTGACATCAAAGTTTGAAAGTCTAAAGATGAAAGAAGATGAAACTATTCATGACTTTCATATGAGTATTCTTGAGTTGTCCAATGCCTCTAGTGCTCTTGGAGAAAAGATGATTGAAGAAAAGCTGGTGAGGAAAATCCTTAGGTCCCTTCCCAAGATATATAAGATGAAGGTGACTGCAATTGAGGAAGCTCAAGACATCAACAAAATGAGAGTTGATGAGCTAATTGGATCTCTTCAAACCTTTGAGTTAGGGTTGAATGAAGAGGAACCTGAAAAGAAGACCAAGAGTATAGCCTTGGTATCTAATACTCAAGAAGAAAAGAAAGGGAATGGTGTTGAATCTCAGGAGGAGATATCTCAGGCTATTGCTATGCTGGGAAGACAGTTCAACAAAGTGTTTAAGAGAATGAATAGAAACTACAAACCCAATGTTAAGAACATCTCCTCTAACATCAGCAAATCAAAAGAGAAGGATGAAGAGAAGACTGCTCAAGACAAAGGGATTCAATGCTTTGAGTGTGAAGGTTATGGACATGTCAAGAAAGAATGTCCTACTTACCTTAAGAAGCAGAAGAAGGGCATGACAGTTTCCTGGTCTGATACTGACAGTGAAAGTGAAGAAGAGTCAGCCAAGTATGTCAGAGCTTTGACAGGGACATGTGTGTCTGATGGAGAATCAAGTGATAAGGAACTGACTTTTGAGGAGTTAGCAGCCTCCTATCATGAGTTATGTCTGAAGAGTGCAGAGGTATGTCAAGAAAGTGAGAAACAAAAGAAACAAATTGTTCAGCTTGAGGCTGTCAAAGCTGATCTTAAAAATGAAGTCTTGTTAGTTAAATCTCAACTTGATCAAATGACAAAATCTGTTAGAATGTTGAACAGTGGATCTGATACTCTTGATAAGATCCTTCAGGCAGAAAAGGTAGCAGGAGACAAATCTGGCTTAGGATTTGTTGAGGAGAAGGTTTCTGCTGAAGCTAGCATTTCAGGAACCAAAAAGGACATGTCACAACCAATGTCTCAACATAACAAAAAGAGACATAATCCTAAACCCAAGCAGGTTGCTCACCAACAGCTCCAAAATGTTGGGAAAAGGTATGCTCATGGTCCTCATCAAGGGAAGGTACATACTTATGGAGCTAGGCAGTATATGCCTCCTCAATACCATTGGAGTATGCAGGCTCCTAGGTTCAACATGTTATCAGATGTCTCGACATCAGGGGAACATGTATGGCTTTGAATATAATAATGTTGTGCCTCATTATTATGGAAGAAGGAAGCCACATCACCATAGAAGACAGCCTAAGAGACAAAATCCTCACTACAAGAGACAGGCAAACTATGGAAGAAAACAGCACCAGTACTATGGATGGCAGCCACAGCAGTTTCATCATCAAGGTGGCAGGAAGTTTAACAACCTCAGAGAAGAAAGAGTAAGGTGTTTCTATTGTGGAAGATTTGGCCATATGCAATTTTCTTGCTTCAAGCTTCATGGTTATCCCAAGTCTATCTCTCAACCTAGGCAGAAGGATAACATGCCCAAGGTTGTTAAACAGTGGGTTCCTAAGGCTGAGGTTACATGTCTATTGGCTCATTTTTCAGATAGACACTCTGCTAAGGATGGATGGTACTTTGACAGTGGATGTTCAAAGCACATGACTGGATTCAAAAACCAATTGGTGGAAGTCAATTCTTGCTCTTCAATTGATGTTACTTTTGGAAATGGAGAGAAAGGGGTGGTGAAAGGTGTTGGAAAAGTGAAGTGTCATGATGGACCTGATCTTGACAATGTGCTTCTTGTCAAAGGTTTGAGTACTAACCTGATTAGCATAAGTAAGCTCTGTGATGATGGATATAAGGTCAGCTACACTAAAGATGAGTGTTTGATAACTAATGAAGAAAATGAGATAGTTATGAAAGGAGTCAGATCCAGAGATCATTGTTATCAATGGGTACCTCAAGAGGTCAGCTCATCTGGTGATGTTCAGGTTGATGTTGTGACATCAGACTGTAACATTAAGTGTGAAAGTCTGAGCATGCTGAAAGGTCAATTAGGGTCAATAACTTGTGGTGTGAATCCTTTTAAAAATTTAAAAGGAAAGTTATTTTGGAGGGAGAAAATCATTTATTGGCGTTTAAGTGACCCATAAAATTAGGCTCCATACTTTAGGCAATCATTTCCTATTATAGCCATCTCACGCTTCATCAAACTTCATATACCTAATATGTTCATCTCCTTCTCCTTCAACAGAAATCGCCATTCATCTCTGAATCTAAAGTGCTTCACAGGAACAATGTCAAAACATATATCATCTCCATCTAAGAAATCTGCCTCACAAAGTTCATCGCGAGATAAAGCTAGGGTTTCTACAGAAGAGGGCTCTGCAGAAGAAGCTTTGAATGTAGAACCCATCTCCATGATGGTTCCTGAATCTGATAAGTCAAGACCTTCCAAACTTCAACCCAAAAGGACTGGAACTAAATTTAATGATAATGAAACTAAGAGGCTAGTCACTAGTGTACTTTTTAGCGATAAATCTGCATCTAGGTCTTCCACCTCTCAAGCTGTTGAGGAGAGGTTTGATGTTGATCATAATCTTAATCAGATTGCCACCAAGATTTTGGATAAGGGTTTATCTGTAAAAGGAATTTCTATTCCCCTTAGACAAATGCCTGCTGAAAAGGAGGACATGCAAAGTGCTGCTACAAATCTTCACAGACTGGCTATGTCTGTCATTGAAGATGCTGAAGTAGGTGTTGAAGAAGAAGGTGTTCAGGAGGAAGCTGATGTTGAAACAAATGTCAGAACATTGCCTGAAAGGAATGCTGAAACTAGCCCTGGTGGAAAGAAGATGTGGTAAATGTTGTTGATCTGTCTGATGATGAAGTGATTGGAAATGTTGTTCCTAGTTTTGCCAAGAGACTGAAAACAAGGAAAAGAAAGAATGTGGAATATTCTCCAAAGAAGTCAGCTGAAGGAAAAAAGAAAAAGACTTCTATTGTTGGTCCTACAAAAACATGGAGCAAAGTTGATGTGAATCCCAGGAAGAGGAAGCTTGTGGAAGAATCTGAATCAGAGTATGATGTTGAGGATGATGTTCAAGACATCACTCCTGTGAGAAAGTCAATCTTGAAGAGAATTGCTGACAAGATACCTGATGTTCCTATTGACAACTTTTCATTCCATTATGCAAGCAGTGCTTCCATGTGGAAATTTGTTTGTCAAAGAAGACTTGCTCTTGAAAGAGAGATTGGCAAAGAGGCTATGGAAATTAAAGAAGTCATAGAGGTGATAAAGGTTGTTGGATTAATGAAGACTGTTTGTAGGTTCTCCAAGTGTTATGACAGTCTGGTTAAGGAATTTATGGTCAATATTCCTATGAATATTTCTGACAAAAGAAGTATGGATTTCATGAAAGTGTTTGTGAGAGGCAAATGTATTGAATTCTCTCCTGAGGTTATCAACAATTACCTAGGAAGAAAAGAAGAAGAGTTTGCAGAGCTAGAAGTCACTGATAATGATGTCTGCAAGGAAATAACTGCTGGTCAAGTTAAAGTGTGGCCCTTGAAAGGAAAACTGGCAACTAGCAAACTTAGTGTTAAGTATGCTATCTTGCACAGAATTGGAGCTGCAAATTGGGTGCCAACTAATCATAAAACCACAACAGTTGTGGGATTAGGAAGGTTCATTTATGCTGTGGGTACTAAGAAGAAATTTGACTATGGATCATATATCTTTGAACAGACTGTGAAACATGCCACCACTAATGCTATCAAAATGCCTATAGCATTCCCATCTCTTATTTGTGGGGTAATTCTGAAACAACATCCTGGCATATTGACAAGTTCAGACACAGCCTGCAAGAGGGAGTCTACTTTATCTCTGCATCCAAAATTATTTGTTGGGAGTCATGTTCCAGACATTGTCTCAACATCAGATGCTGGCAACAAGAAGAAAAGTACCAAGGCTGATTTACTTGCAGGATTGAAGGCTGCTTGTAAGGATCTGGATGTTGTGATCAGTACCAGCATGACTAGAAAGAATGAGATTGAGAAGCTGATCCAGTCCTTGGAACAAGATGATAATGATGATGTCAATGCTGAAGGTGTCAATTCTGAGGAAGATGAAGATGATGGTGAAGATGACCCTAGCTCTGATGAAGATTAGTTCTTTTGTTGGTTCAGCTAGACAATGTTTTTTTTCTGTTTTGATTTTGTACTGAATTATGTAATTTGGATATTGTGGCTTTTTAAGCACTTTTTATGTTCTATGATTTGTCTTGTCTTGAATGCTGACTTTAGACTGACAATGAGAGCTAGATTAGGACTAACTGGTAGTTAGTAGGTGTTTGTCCAATTATGGCTAAAAAGGGGGAGAGTTAGCCAAGCCAAGGTGTAGTTGTGAATCCTGCTTCTGATGTGATGCAGAAGTTGAGGGGGAGTATGTATGTGCAACTGTGTGCAGCTGTATGATGATTCTGGTTTTGAGGGGGGGGGGGGCTTGACCCTTTGCTGAGCTGATGGAGTTTGTGCAGCATTTTGAAGGAATGCTGCTAGGAGTTTTTAATCTTTTTAACATTTTAATCCGCTGCTGAAGTCTCTGATGTTGCAGAGATTGTTTTAGCCAAAATTAGCCAAAGGGGGAGATTGTTAGTTCTTGGATTGGCTAGAATTTTGGTAAAATAAAGTTGTTCAATGTTGATGTCACATGGTTGATGTCTTAACATTGAGTCTTAACATTGAATAATGTTAGGTGTTTTAGTTGTTGAAGTTTTGAAGTCTGATGTCACATGCGATGTCATGACATCAGATATGCAGTTCTTTAAAACATCAGGTCTGAGATGTTTTTAGGGTTAAGCGTTTTAGCTGGAATTTGGGAGAGTTGGTAGAGTTATTGGATGCGAATATCTTGGAGGAGATATTTTCTGTTACAAACAGATTTGATGCAGATTTATAGGAGTGTTTAAAGGCTGGAGATTTAAGAAGATTTTGAGAGAGAAAATCTGTTGAAGATTCAGTTTTAAATAACAAATCAGGTCAGATATTGTAGCAGGTCTAAGACCAGATCAAAGTGCTATTTAAAGCGCATCAATCCTTTGAAGAAAGTGACGAAGAAAGAGTGCTAAAGACTGAGAGTCGTTTGAGTCTTCGTGTTTGTATTTTAAACCATTCTAGTGTGAATTGGTGTTGTTGTTTTGAGTTATTCTTGATCAAAGCTGTGAAGCAGAATCAAGTTGTGTTTCTCAAAGTGTGTGATCTTTGAATTATATCACTGAAGTGATTTAGGGATTGAGTAGTGTTCTCATACCTAAGTGGTCTCTTAGGTAGAAGGTTCATTAAGTAGTGATTAAGTTTAGGAGATGTCAACTGGGTTGTTGAGTCTGTAAATTAATTCTACTGATAGTGAAATTCATCCCTGGCTTGGTAGCCCCCAGAGTAAGTTGTTTAACTGAACTGGGTGAACAATACTTTGTGTACTCTTCTGTTGTGTTATCTTGTCTATTGCAGAATGTGTTGTTGTGACATTACACGTAACATCACATATCTGGTACCAGAATTACATTTCCCATGTATGAGTTTGCGTTCTGGGAGGCTGGCATCTGTCTCCCCTTCAGCGACTTCCAAAGGGGGGTGTTCCACTGGCTGCTTCTGGCGCCCTTCTAGCTCCACCCTAATGTGATGGCCTTCGTGCGGGCATTTGAGCTCGTGTGCGAATATCTCGGCGTCGGGACCACCCTTCCTCTATTTTTCTGCACTTTCCACTTGAAACGGTCAACTGTCAACGGCCAACATAGTTGGGTTTCCTTGAAGCAGTCGAGGAAATTGTTTAAGGCATACTTAGATTCTGTCTGCTGCTTCAAGGACAGGTTTTACATTGTCCATCCTGCCACGCACAAAGTCGTTGGCTTTCTTTACGACCATGTGGTCAATGACATGTTCGAGGAAAGATTTATGTCTAAGTGTCCCCTGGAGTGGGAGGAGGCGCATTTCGAGAGTAGCACGGAGAGTTACATCATGAAGCCCGGTGATCTGTGCGTCGAGGACCGAGAATCGTACACAATGCTGGTCGAGTATGTCGCCGGCTTTACTCGCGCTAAATAGCTAAGCAAAGATGATAGTTTTATCCTCGACGCCCTAGGGCAAGTTTGAACTGAGCCCCATTTCATTAACACCAAAACTCTCCTCGAGTGCAAGTCCAAAGACGAAGCCTTGAGGTTTTTAGGTAGTGGCCTTTTGCTTTGTTCAGGCATTCATCCCATTTTATTTTCTTACACTGACTCGTTTCTTGTCTCTTGTCGAAGGTCAAATGTCAGACGTGACTGAGCACATCATAAAGCTGGCGGCCATCAGGGGTGCGAAGAGGAGCAAAGGCCGGGTCCAAGAAGACCTGCAGGCGGCGACGCCTGACGATGGGGGAAGTGGTTCCGCCTCTCCTCAATGCAGTCGGTCTCCCCCCCCCCCCCACGCAAAGGACCTCTTCCAAAAGGCCGCGCACCGAGGGGCCTGTCCTCGTGAAACTCAAGGAGGTTGTGCCCACCGAGAAAATTATCCTGCCCGCCTGCCACCTCCAGCGGGATTTCTTCAGTGGTAATCCCCCTGTTGTGGCCGAGACTGAGGCCAAGGCGGTCCTGGGGGTTGAGAGGGCGGCCAGAAGGAAGGCGCTGGTTGAGGACATGGCCGCCATGATGCAAATTTTCGAGACGACACTAGTCCTAAATGATGAGACCAGTCCCGCTTCCGAACTGCAAAAGTTGCGGGATGAGTATGACGTCCTCTAGAAGGAGAAGAACAAAGTCGATAGCGACCTGCTGGAGGCCATGACGAGGTGCGAGAACTATGTGCGCGTTCATCACGAGCTAAATGAAACGAATGCAGAGCTGAAGAAAACCCAGGAGGAGCGGGACCGTCTTCAGAAAAAGGTCATCGAGCTGGAAGCTGCTGCTAGTCCTGCGGAGGACGAAACAGAGGAAGAGAGTCACCTCGTCGACTGTGTTGCTCTGATCGCCAAAGTTCGGGAGCTCGTGCAAGACTGCTTAGAGGCCCTCGAGGTGGGTTTTAATAGTGTTGTGGCGTAGGTCAAGGCTGAGAATTTTGGGGTCCAACTTGCCCTTGAGAGAGTCAGTCCATTCCACCGAGTGGTCGACGGCAAGGTGGTCGTACCTGGGGAGAACGACGATGATGCTTGTCGTGGTGACGGGGAGACGGACACCCGGCTTGAGGAGGAAATAGTTGTTTGAGTTTCTTTTGTTTGTCTGGCCTGCGTGCCACTTTTTTGAATTTTGTTTAGTTTGGCCTGCGTGTCACGATCTTGTACTGCCTTTTGCCCAACCTGCGTGCCAGGGGCTTGGATTCCTTTTTGTACTCCTTGAACAATGGGTTTTGCCCGATTAAATGCATTGTCTTTCCTTATCTTGTGTGTGATGTATGTATGTTGATTGTATATTTGCTATTTTCGTTTCTGTCTAAGTGTTTGGGGCCTTTGCTCGACTTCGTTGATCCTCGACCGTGTAGGGAATTGGTCGAGTGGTCGGAGCTGTGTTCTGACCTTTGACGAAGCTAAGAGCTTGATCGAGGTCTTATCTTCGTGGCGTGAATTTCCCATCGCGAGCTGGGTGTCCAGTCTAGTTGGTATGACGACGGTGGAGCTCGATCGAGGTATCCCCTGCGGAACAAGGGTCCTCGTGCACAGACAAAGCGGGCCTTTGTCTTTTTGTCTCGAGGTGGGGAGACGCGCTTCTACCTTATTGCGTTCTCGTGGTCGCGACGCGGATGGATCGTGGGCAGTGTTTAACTGTAGTACTGTTTAAGTTTTTCAGCGTTCCATGGTCGAGCAAGTTCCTCTCCGTGTAGATTTTCAAGGTAGTAGGCTCTCGTCCCCGTTTTCGCTCGGACGCAATAGCGTCCCTCCCAGTTCGCGGCGAGTTTGCCTTCGCGCGAATCTTTCTAGTTCCTCCGCAGGACAAGGGTGCCTACCTGAAATTAGTGTTTGATAACTTTGGTGTCATGGAGTAGAGTTATCTTCTGTTTAAGCGAGGCTTCGCGGAGGGACGCTCCCAACCATATCTCTTCAACCAGGTCGAGCTCCTCCCTGAGGGCCTCATTGTTCATCTCCTCGTCGAGGGGAGACTCGGTCCTTCTCGAGGGTTCCCTTATTTCCACTGGGATTATCGCCTCAGTTCCATAGGTCATCCGGAAGGGGGTTTCCCCGGTAGTGGAATGCGGGGTTGTCTTGTAGGTCCAGAGGATGTTGTGTAGCTCCTCGACCCACCTTTTCTTGGTGTCGCCCAGTCTCCGTTTTAGACCTCGCAGGATCACCCTGTTTGTGGCTTCGGCTTTCCCGTTTGTCTATGGGTGCTCGACCGACGTGAAGTGTTGCTTCGTGCCCAACTTGGTGACAAAGTCCTGAAAGTTCTTGTCGGTGAAATGTGTCCCGTTGTCGGTGACAATTGCCTTGGGTACCCCGAACCGGGCAAATATATTCCTCTTGTAGAAACGAGGTATGTTGTGGGTCGTGATTTTGGCCAAGGCTTCGGCCTCGATCCACTTGGTGATGTAGTCAATGCCGACAATCAAGTACTTATTTTGATACGACCCTACGGTGAAGGGTTCGAGGATGTCCATCCCCCACCAGGCAAATAGACATGGGAACGAAAGCATTTTGAGCTCACTGGGTGGCTCCAGGTGCATGTTCCCGTGCCGTTAGCATCTGTCACGCTTCTTGACGTGCTCCTTTGTGTCCTGCTGCATGGTGGGTCAGAAGTATCCTGCTCGCAATGCTTTACAGGCTAGGGATCGTCCGCCAAGGTGTTGCGTGTTGATCCCCTCATAGATCTCTTGGAGTATGTCGGGAACCTTAGACTCCTTGAAGCACCTGAGGAGGGGGATCGAGAAGCCGCGTCGATATAACTTGTCCTTGACAATCGTATAGAAACAGACACGTCTCCTAACTACTCTTGCGTCCTTGGCGTCGTCGGGTAGTTTTCCTGTGTTGAGGTACTCGTATACTGGGGTCATCCAGCAATGGCTGTCTCCAATGGCATACACATCAGCCGTGGGGATGCGCTTCTCGATGCTCAGACGTGGAACCACTTCTTGAATGACACACTTATTCCCGCCTTTTTTCTTTGTGCTCGCGTGCTTCGATAGGACGTCTGCCCGAGTATTGTGTTCGCGCAGGACGTGACTTACTTCCGCCGACGTGAACTTTTTCATCATTTCCTTCACCAGGGCCAAGTTCTCGATGAGGTTGTCGTTCTTGGCTTGGTAGTCTCCTCGTACATGGGAGGCCACGAGCTGGGAGTCGGTGAATATTTTTACTTCTTTGGCGCCGAGATCCCCGGCCAATCGTAACCCGGCGAGGAAAGCCTCGTATTCGGACTGGCTGTTTGACGTCGGGAAGGATAACGTGAGGGAGACCTCAATCAGGATACCTTCCTCGTTCTCTAGGATGATACTCGCTCCGCTTCCTGTCGAGCAGGATATCCCGTCGACGTAGATCGCCCATTTTTGGGAGTCGTCGGTCGAAGGTTCTGGGATGGTCATCTCCGCCACGAAGTCGGCCAGCACCTGAGCTTTCAGGGCCTTTCTCCCATCGTATTAGACATCAAACTCGGCGAGTTCGAGCGACCAACTAAGCATCCTACCCTCCATGTCTGGCCGTCTGAGGAGTTAGCTCACAGGTTGCTCGGTCCTCACCATGATCGTGTGGGCCAAGAAGTAGTGTCGCAGTCTTCTGGCCGAGGTGACGAGGGCCAGAGCGAATTTTTCGATCTGCTGATATCTAAGTTCAAGACCTTGGAGGGCTTTGCTGGTGAAGTAAATCAGCTTTTGCCCGTCGGGGGTTTCCCAGATTAGAACTGCGCTGACCGTTTCGCTCGTGACGGCGAGGTATAGGAACAATGTCTCCCCATCTTCTGGTCGTGAGAGGACTGGGGGTTGCGAGCGAACTTGTTTGAGGTTGAGGAGTGCCTGTTCGCATGCCTCGGTCCATTCGAACGTGGCCTCCTTACGTAGGAGTTTGAAAAATGGAAGTGCGTATTGCGCCGATTTGGCCACGAAGCGAGAAAGCGAGGTGAGCATCCCGTTTAGCAATTGTATTGGTTTCTTTGAGTTCGGTGTCGGGAGTTTGGATAATTCCCTTCACTTGTCGGGGTTCGCCTCGATCCCTCGTTCTGTGAGGTAGAAACCGAGGAACTTACCTGCCCGGACGCCGAAGGTGTATTTTTTTGGGTTGAACCTTATCTTGCATTTCTTCGCCGTGTCGAAAACCCTTTTGAGGTGGGCAGCATGGTCGACTTCTTCTGCAGATTTTACGATCATGTCGTCCATGTAGACATCGAGCATGTCGCCAATTTCTCCCCGGAAGACTTTGTTCATCATCCGCTAGTAGGTCTCGCCGGCGTTCTTCAGGCCGAAGGACATTATATTGTAGTAGTAGTTGCCTGACTCGGTCATGAAGGTTGTGTGCTACTTTTCGGCCTTCGCCATGGGGATTTAATTGTACCCCGAGTAAGCGTCCATGAATGACAATAATTTAAAACCTGCAGAGTTGTCGACCAGTTTGTCAATGTTAGGCAGTGGATAAGCATCTTTCGGGCATACCCGGTTAAGATCAGTGTATTAAACACACATCCTCCATTTTCCATTATTTTCTTAACAAGTACAACGTTGGATAGCCAGGTTGTGTAGCGGACTTCTGAAATAAAGTTTGCCTCTAAGTGGTCTTTTACAACTTTTTCAACAGCATCCGCTTTCTCGGGAGACTGCACGCGCCTACGTTGCACTATAGCCCTAGCGGCTGGATCTACAGTAAGTTGGTGGCAGGCCACATCTGGGTCGAGGTCGGGCATCTCCGACGTGCTCCACGCGAACAAGTCAGCATTCTCCCAGAGGCAAACCTTCAACTGCTTCCTCGCTAGGTCGGGGAGCCCAGTACCAATCTTCACATTCCTGTCTGAATTGTCTCCGAGAGTAATGAGCTCGAAGTCTCCATTCGGAATGGGGCGCGTTGGGTAGAAAGGCTTCTCGTTACCTTCGAATGGGAGGTTGTTTCCTGTTGTTTCTCCTTGTTCCTGCTTGCTAGGGAAGCGGTTGTCGAGGTCCGCCGCGTTGACGCACGGGAGTGGCTTCTGCTCTGCGTCTTGGGATGGTTTCTCTACGGTCTTGTACTTGACGTTGATCGAGTTCAGACCCTTGGTCGCAGCTTCGAAGCATCTCCTAGCAGCTTCAATATCCCCGTGAAGAGTGACGGCCCGGCCTCTGGTCGTGTAGTACTTCATCTTCAGATGGACTGTAGATGGTACCGGCGTGAGCTCAGCCAGATTCGGTCTTCCCAGGATGCACTGGTACAAGGAAGGGCACTCCACTACCAAGAAGCGGGTCTTAACTTGTCGGGCAGTGTCGTCACTCCCGAAAGTAACCATCAGCTCGACATAGCCTCACGGTCTGGTGGTGGTGTCGTTGAAACCCTGGAGGTCTGAGCCCACGTAAGGGGTCAGATGTGTTTCATTGACCTGGAGGGTCTCGAAGAGGTGGGCGTACATGATGTCCACCGAACTCCCTTGGTCGACCAGGATCCGGCGGACATCAAAGTTCGCCATCTGCGCCCTGATCAGGAGAGGGCTGGTGGAGTTGGGGGCGCCGCCTGGCAATTCCTCGAGGTAGAAGGTGATGGGGTTCGACCTTCCTTGGACCTTCTCGAAGGTGGTAGTATGCGCCGAGCTCGCGTCGATCAGCTCGTCGAACTTCCGTTTAATCGACCCCATGGAGACCTTGTTAAACCCCCCGCTGGATATAACCATTGCGGTGGGGAAACTTTCCCACGGGCTGCGAGCGGTCATAGGGATGTCAAGCTCGTCGGGGAAGTAGAAATCCTCTGGTCTGGTGACACGCAGAGCGACTTGCAGTCCATTCTCCCGAGAAGAAGGGGTCGCCTCTTCGACCCTTTGCGTCTCCCGGGTATCCTGTCTGGGGGCGTCGTTCCTCTTCGTGTACTGCTTGAGATGCCCCTCCTTGATCAGGATTTCTATCACATCCTTGAGGTGGATAGAGTCCTCTGTGACATGCCCGTGGCTCCTATGGAACCTGCAGTATTTGGACTTGTCAACGTTTGGTTTGGGTGGTTTCGGCTTCGGAAAGTGGACACCTCCTTTCTGGAATTCCGAGTTGATGCACTCGGCCAGAATTCGCTCGCGGGGAGCAGTGAGTAGCGTGCACTCTGTGAACTGGCCAGCTGGTCCTCTCGGCTCACGAGAGTCTCTGGGACAGTATTCTCTTCTTATTTCTCCCCCTCGTCGAGGGGGCAGTGAGTCCTCGTGCCTGGAGATTCGGGGGACCCTCTTGATTCCGCGAGTCGCGGGCACAATGGGCGGCCTCTATCTCTTCATACTGGATGTATGCTTGGGCCTTGTGGAGGAGCTCTTCCAAGGTGCGGGGCCTTTGAATGCCCACAGCCTTGGTGAACTCGGTGCGAGGTCGTAGTCCTCGCTCGATCAAAAACTTCTTCATGTCATCCGTGGTGGATACCTGGACGGCCTCTCGCTTGAATCTCTCGATGTAATCCCAGAGAGATTCGTCTTTTCCCTAGATGATGGCTTCCAGGGAGGCTACTGTCTTCGGGTGGCGTCGGGAAGCAGTGAAATGCCTGGAGAACTGTCTTTTCAGTTCCTTCCAGGTGGTGATAGACTCCGGTGTGAGGCTCTTGTACCACGCCATGGCACCCTTTCGGAGGGTGGTCGGGAAGAGCCTGCACTTGATAGCTCCTCAGACGTTCCTGTAGTCGAGCATTGCATCGAAGCTCTCGACGTGGTCGTCGGGGTCGGCGGTGTCATCTTACGTCGTTAAGGGTGGAGGTTTGTTCATCTCGACGGGCAAAGGGGTCTCCATGATTTCCCTAGACAGTGGGGTGCGCTGGTCGTCCTCGTCACTCCCGACGGGTGATTGTGATGGGGATTGGTCACCCCGGTCGCGCCTACTTCGTCAGGGGAGAATTTTGGGTCGGCTTTTTAGCTTCTCACCGTGTACCTCGGGCTTGCTCCTCTTCTGGACAGGGGAACGTCGTTCCTTCCGAAGAGGGGACCGATCTCGCTTATGGGTGACCACGGGTTAGGGTTGCTTCATACGCGGGCGGCGCCCAGGTCTTCGGGGAGAAGGGCTATTGGAGTAATTATGTCCTGTCCTCCGCGGGGGCGGAGATGGGCTGTGAGAGATGGGGCGACGATGTCTCTGTGGGAAGAGTGATGATGTCGTTCCCTCTCGAGCACTCCTATCCGCTCGTTCTATTGAAAGATCATCAGATTAGTCTGATTGATCGCTGCGAAAAAAGCCACCGTGTTCAGATCAGCGTTAGCTGGCGCGGGGATCGGCTGGTAGATGGTCGGTCTATCAGCGTGTCGGGCGGCGTTGACGGTCGCATCGTCAGAGGAGAGGAAGGCGGTATATATAACTAGAATTAAGAGTGAATTGAATGAAGGGTACATTGGCAAGTTAGAACTCTAAGATTTAAATTTGTAAATGTGTCTTAAAAATAAGTAAAGTGGAGTATGAAAAATATGTGTACCTTAAACTTTATGCATTTAAAAGCATATACATATCTGGGCTAACTAGGCGTTCGACTTTCTTTGTAATAGTAAGTGGACATCTTTTAATTGGCCAAATAACGACACGTTACAATTGTCCTTGAGACTTGTTGTGATTTATTGGGAACAACCATTAGTAGTCGTGGAAATTTTTAAGAGTTGGTTGTAAAGAAAGTAGAAGACAATTCCATTAAATGGAAATCGTGTCGTTGTGTTACTTCACAAAATTTAGTATATGTGGCTCTAACTTTGTTGGCTAGGCCATAAAGCTTTTACTAGGATGTTCTAGTGCACTCAAGTGTGGTTGTTTTAAGAATCTTGTTGTGGTTGCAAAACTAGGAAGGTTGTCAGCAAGATCATCAACTTCATACTTGTATGCACGTAGATCCATACATTTTTCTTTGGTGACAAAGCCATATTATAACCTCATTAACCTGAAAGATTAATCTTTCCATCCTCTTTGGAGTTAAGTAGAAATTAAATTTTTTAATTTTAATGCAAATGATTAAGTTTGGGATTTCTTTTAGTACTAGCAACATTTTAAGTTTTGGGTTGGGGTTCTAGAGAACACGATTAACAAAACTATAAATAAAGAAGTTAAAATGACTTTTTAAAGAAAAATGAGAAATAAAATAAAGAACTAAGAAAAAGTGACTCTAAAATCGTTTTCTTCTGCATTTTCTCTAACACATCAACGTATTCCTCTCCCTAAATCCAACCTATTGATGACTGTATGTAGCATATGGTTATGGTGGTGCAAAGTCTCTCATGATGCTTCACCCTTCACTCTATCTTGGTTGCACCGGTGATCCTCGAAAACTCCTATTTGTTCTGCCAGTTTGGTTTCTTCTGCTCTGACGATTTGGTTCCGACGACGGTTGGTCCGTCTAGTTTTTTATTAGAAAATATATTAATGAAATTTAAGGAGTACAAGAGATACTCAACCCAAATACAATCGAAAATTAAAGACGAAAAAATAAGAACCACAACGAAAAAAAATTAAATTATCACACCAATCCTTACGACAAAAGCTCAAGAGACCCTTACTCCAACCAACTAACCACTCCCAATACAACTCTTTACAGATAGATAAAAAAATCAGCCGCAACAAAAATCGTACCTTTAAACAAAGTTATATTCCCACCTAACCACGAAACATATTCGATTAATTCAGATTTAGAGTTGTGTTTTTTTTCTTCTGTTTCATCAGTTGGTTTATTTCGATTGAGTACTCACCTAATTTTGGTTTTCTAGTGGAGGAACAATTTGCCGACGGTGGTTGCATGCTGCAACTTGATTACGATGCTCTCCTTGGTAACAATTTAAGCGGTTGTTGCATCTCATTCTTTGGTGGGTCTCTTAGACCACAATGATTTAGCCATAGTTGCAGGTTTGTGTTTATAGTGCATGACTGATATCCTAAGATTTTGATTCTCTGATAGGCTTCAAATCTATTGAGATTTGCGGATATCAAAATTTAAGATTTGCCTCTTATGTTGGCGTTGACTTAATATATGTATCAGCATCCTGATTGATGTCGGATTCATTTAATTTTTGTATTGATGTTTGATTGTTTGGCTCGAAATAGTCGTTTTGCTTGGTGTTTTTTCCATAGGTTATTGGTTCTTGAATCAGTTTTTTTGGTGGTTGGTTCATTCGTTGTCTTAAAAAGTGAAGGCTCACACAATAAAACTCTTTTTTTTATGCTATTTGGTTCCACGCACGTACGCGGGTTTGCTAGATTGTGTATGTCATGTGTGTGTTGGCTTTAGTTTATTCTAAATCACTTTTATTGTATTTGAACTATATGTATACCCCTCTGAACTAATTTTTGTGATTTGACCGAATTTGATTTATATCCTCAGTATTTTATATTTTCTTATTTTTATTTTATATATTTGACTTATTAAAAATATTGGTAATGGGTGAAATTACTTATAAAAAATGAAATCCTTAAGTTAAATATTTATACAAAAGTAATTTATAATTTTTCTACTTTTAATACAAAGCTAATTATGTATTTCTAAATTAGTTTCATTTATATTAAATTTAGTAGAAAAATGATGATGCGCCGACAATGGATATAAAAAAAAATCGTACCCAGATAAAACCCGTCATGGGTGTGGATAGGAGGTTTAATGAGCATCCACAGGTAAAATAAACGGATAATTAGTCATCTATTTTTCTACAAGCACGGATACGGATTTGATAGTATTTGTATTCGCAGATATCTATATCCGTTAATGATTTGTAAAATTACTTAAAATATTAAATTATTTTGATCTAAAATTATTATTATTATTATTATTATTATTATTATTATTATTATTATTATTATTATTATTTATTTTTTAAAATATAAAATTATTACTATTATTATTATTGTTATTTTATTTTATTTGATATGAAACTATATTATTTTGTTGAATTTATTATAATTATTTAATAAAAGAAATAATAAAATGAATGTGAATTATGTTCGTATTTAGAAGGGATAAAAAGAATTTAGTTAATTATATATTTGTTTAAAGTATTTAAATAATAATATTTATGGATATACATAAATATCCGCGGGTATATTAAAATCTACGAATACTCGCAAGAATATGGGACGGATACATGTATTATACTACTCGATAGATAGTGGAATCCATGTTCATGGGTATTTATTGTCAGGGCCGGCCCAATCAAGTCGGGGGCCCTGTTCTAATTTAAAATATAGACTTAAAAAATATTGAATTGTTTTAAAAAAATAGTATAAAATCATAAATTTTGAAAACAAATATTATTTTATTTGTTTTAATAAAAATTAAATGTAAAATAGATTTTGAACACTAATTATAATATTATGCCGATTTAAAAAAAAATAATATATAAAATATATTGCTCTAGTAATTAAAAAAAAAAAAGAGTAGACCCCAAAATTTAGAGCTCAACATATACTGCACTTGCTGAAGGTTGGCACTGTCCTAAATTAACAAAGCCGTGTAAATTCTAGACTAAAAAGATGTCAATGATGTGTTTTCTTATAAAATAATTTTTTATAGTACAAATGTGTACAAATTTAACTTTTAAATTTATTAAAATAATTATTAATATATTAGTTAAGAACTATACCGTCAATTTATGATCAGTATAATAGGGGCTCTAAGTTTTCTTATTATGATTATAAATAAATATTTAAACAATAGTATAACAAGACATAAAACACAATTATATATGATTATATGGTCCATAATGTTATTCTTCATGCATGTAACTTGTTTTACAATCTTAACACGTTCTAAAAACTATAACAATCCTTCAGCAAGTGCAGTATATGATTGTATCAGCTCATGACGTATATATAATCTCAAAGTTTAAATAAAGTTATAAATAAGCTATAGGAAATTCTGAGGCCTCTTTACCTACGAGGTCCTGTGCTGTGACATTATTTGGGTGGCATTGTTTGGGGTAGGCACTGTCTATTGTCATCTCTATTGATAATATAAATTAATTTTACAATATCAATCAAATGACAATTATATATTTCATCAAATTAGAGTGTAATTTTTAAATTATTTATATAATATAGTAGAATAATATATTTTCATTGAACGGTGGTGTTAAATTCATTTAGACAATTAATACATGTTCATTAAACTCAAAATTTAATTTAACAAAAGTATTTTATTAAGAGAAAATGAGTGATGTACTCATAGTGTAAAAAAATTTTACACTATTAATTAATCATGATTATAAATCTCGCCAAATCAGACAGTAATTTTTAAAAAATTTATATGACATGACAAAACGATATGTTCTTTTTCTCTTTTATTAAAAATATTTTTGATTTATGCACTTTTTAATTTATGAGGAGTGTTTTTGTTGAATAGAAAACAAAGCATAAGACACTTTATATGAATGACTTTCAACGTCAAACAATCAATGGGAGACAAAATGGGTCACAGATGAAGAAGAAAAAAAACGATACACCTGTTATGTGGGAAAAAAATCTCTCCAATGCACGTGTTTATTACGATAACTGTTATGTAATAAAGAAATGGATTTTGGACACATTTTTAAATGTCGGAGACCAAATATGAATACAGTGTTTATAAAAAATTGTTTTTTATTAATTTTTCTCTCTCTACATATCAAGTCAATAATTATAAATGATGTATTTTTATATAATTTTAAAATACAGTATAATATTATTTTATATATTATAAATGATATATATATATATATATATATATATATATATAAGTGTAAGTTTAAAAGACTTACATCAAATTTCAGTCGTTAATAGGATTGAATCAAACAGTCATATTAATTGAAATAAAAAAAATTATAAAAAAAAAAAGTTAATAGTCATCTACCCTCCTGCAATATAGGCGAGTTTTAATTTACCCCCTTTTAAAAAAAGTTTTTTGGATAACCCTCCTGAAATTTTGAAATTCTAAGTCTTTTGTCCCAGGTAGAAAAATTACCCCCTGTAAAATATTTTTTTTTATTTACCCCTCTAGTTTTTACACGCTTATGGGGTACCCCAAAATTTCAGGGGGTAATCCAAAATTATTTTTTTAAAGAGGATAAATCAAAACTTGCTTATATTGCAGGGGGTAAATGACTATTAACAAAAAAAAACACGGCCATTTTTTTCCTAAAAAATAAACTACTTATATAATCATTTGATTTATTCATATTAACGGTTGAGATTTTGTGTATGACTTTTAGAATTACATCCCTCTATTTTTCTCTGCAATAGTTTTGATCCCTTATTTTATAAAACAGAATTTTGATTTTTTTTAAGTTTTGTTTTGGATTTTGTTCCCTTTTCAATTTGAGACTAATTTTTAATGACGTGGTGTTGTTAGTGATGACTTGTCAGTTTCAACTTGACCAAATATATTTTCACGTCATATTAATTCATTTAAAATTAAGTGGTTACATTAAATTTAATATTATTTCATTAATCTTTATAATTTTATTAATTAACTTATAAAAAGCCCGAATAAGAAATTTCGACATTGAACACATTGAACTCATCTTGCATATACGAAAATGAACCTTAACTTTACATCTCCCTCGCCATTGCCATCTACTCTTCCTGAATCCTTGTTCACGCTCACATTCCATCTTCTCTTCCTGAATCCTTGTTCGCGTTCAGCCGTTAATAGGATTGAATCAAACGGTCATATTAATTGAAATAAAAAAAATTATAAAAAAAAAACACGGCCATTTTTTTCCCTAAAAAATAAACTACTTATATAATCATTTGATTTATTCATATTAACGGTTGAGATTTTGTGTATGACTTTTAGAATTACATCCCTCTATTTTTCTCTTCTATAGTTTTGATCCCCCATTTCAAAAATCAGAATTTTGATTTTTTTTTTTTTTTAAGTTTTGTTTTGGATTTTGTTCCCTTTTCAATTTGAGACTAATTTTTAATGATGTGGTGTTGTTAGTGATGACTTGTAAGTTTCAACTTGACCAAATATATTTTCACGTCATATTAATCCATTTAAAATTAAGTGATTACAATTAATTAACTTATAAAAAGCCCGAATAAGAAATTTCAACATTGAACACATTGAACTCATCTTGCATATACGAAAATGACCCTTAACTCTACATCTCCCTCGCCATTGCCATCTACTCTTCCTGAATCCTTGTTCACGCTCACATTCCATCTTCTCTTCCTGAATCCTTGTTCGCGTCCGCAATCCATCTAATTTTCTTAAATCCTTGTTCTTTTACGCAATCCATGACTCCTTCAATCCTTATTCATGTTTCTGTGTTTCTGAAATGTCAAACCCATCTTATGTCAAAACCGTCGTCAAAGCTCGAAATGAGGAAAATGTTAGAATATTAATAAGTCAAAGAGGTTTGCCTCAAAGACTCCAAGATTGTGAGTTGTTCTCAGACAACAAAGTCAATGATGATGGTAATTTCGTCCATTTTGCACTTATGGTTGAATTCGAACCCGGTAAAATGGAAGAGGCTTTAAGTGATCCAAATTGGATTTGTATTATGAAGGAGGGGGTTGTAATCCATTGAGAAGAACAATATTTAGGAGTTGGTTGATTTACCGGATGGAAAGAAGCCAACTGGTTTGAAATGGATGTTTAAAGTGAAGGCAAATCCCAAGGGTGAAATAATCGAGGATAAGGCTCGATTGGTTGCTAAGGGATTTTTGCAAAGAGAAGGCATAGACTTTGAAGAGGTATTTTCGTCGATTGCTAGGATTGAAACTATTAGGCTTGTTGTTGGTATTTCTAATAACCACAATTAGCCCATCTACCAAATGGAAGTCAAATCTGTGTTTTTGAACGGACCACTTGAGGAAGAGGTATATGTAGAACAGCCCCCTGATATATTGTGAGAAACTAAGATCTGAAGTTCTACAAGTCGAAGAAGGCGTTATATAGTTTGAAGCAAGCTCTAAGAGCTTAGAATAAAAGAATTGATGGTCTCCTAAAGAAGGTTGGCTTCAAGAAATGTGTATCCGAGCATGAAATGTATATGAAGACGGATACAAGTGAAGGAGTTGTTATCCTGTATCTATATGTAGACGACTTATTGATAACGGGAAGCAGTTAAAAGTGCATTTCAAAGTTCAAAAGTGAACTTATGAAAGAGTTTGAGATGATCGGCCTTGGCCTCATGACATACTTCCTTGGCATTGAGTTCCACAAGTTAAAAAGTGGACTGCTCATGCACCAAAGAAGGTATGCTCTTGATATATTGAAGAAGTTTGAAATGGAGCATTGTAATACTGCCATTACTCTAGTTGAACCAAGGCTGCAGTTGTCTAAGAATATGGATAAGCAAAATGTTGATCAACTCAATATAGGAGGTTAATTGGATCCTTGTGTTACTTGTGCAATACGCAATCAGACTTGGCATTTAGTGTCGGTATTATGAATATACTCATGGGGAGACCGAAGATGTCTCACTTGGAAGCAATCAAAAGGATCCTAAGATATGTCAAAGGTTCTATTAGGTGTGGAATTCTTTTTCCTGCGACGGATACGGGTAGAAAATGCAATTTGCTCGATTTTACTGATTTCAATTGGTGCGGAGATAAAGATGATTGAAAGTTTACACCTGGATACATCTTTATGTTCGGTGCAGCACCAATCTCATGGTGTTTGAAGAAGGAACCGGTAGTTGCACTCTCATCTTATGATTCCGAGTACATTGTCGCTTGGTTATGTGCATGCCAAGTCATATGGCTTATGAATCTATTAGAGGAGTTGGGCAGCAGTGAAGGTGAGGTTGTTACACTCTTTGTTGACAATGTTTCTGCGATTAATCATGCTAAGAACCAAATTGTAAATGGGAGAAGCAAGCACATTGAGATGAGGTTTCACTACTTAAGGGAACTTGTTAGTGAAGGCAAGTTAAGATTGGGATATTGTAGAAGTGAATACCAAGTTGCTGATTTGAGGACTAAGGGAGTCACAAATGATGTGTTCAAAAGGTTGAAGATGAGCATGGGCTTGGAAGACTTTAAGCACTTGAATTAAGGTGGTGTGTTTAGTGAAAACCAAGTAATTCAAGTGTTGTAACCGGTTAACACCGGGTGTAACCGATTACAGCTGGAAGAAAAACACTAATGGACAAGGAAAAAAGTAGTTTTTGAGTTGTGTTAACCGATTAACCAAATGAGTTAACTGGTTACACCTGATTGTATATATTTTAGTTTTGTCAGTTGTAACCAGTTAACAGTTTGTTTCAACCGGTTATCGCACCGAGTTTTTGCTTTTTCTTGTATTTTGTTGATGTGTTTTGGATCCTAATAATTTTGTAACATTTGTGTAAATGCCTCGGACTACAAGGTTTTGATCCAATATTGCACTTTGTGGGTATGTAGGCATGAGGCGATAAGTCTCTTCAAACACAAAAATATTAAAAATATTTCTCTTCTCACCTCCTCAATCTCATTTCAAACAAACCTTTTCAAACCAAAAAGCGTAGATATTTCAAAGGGCTCCTATAGAGTACTATAGACGTTTTGGGTGCATACATTTTCCCTTAGCGTAACCAACCCCCTTAACCAATCTATGTTTGTTCTTGTTTTAGAACTTATTTAGGTTTTGTTCGCTTTTTTTCTTTTCCTTTTGGATAAAATAAAAGTGCGGTGGTGACTCTTGCATTTTTTGAGTTTAGTTAATCAATAGCTTACACTCACAAATTTCTCTGCTACAATTATCATCATTGGTAAAGATCTAAGTTTCAAAGAAACTTCTTTTTCAGTTGCCACGTGTAGGAATTGTTCAAGTTCCGTAGTTATCTTCAAAGAATCATCAATGGCAGAATTTGAAACCTCTCTGTAACTTGTAGTCAACTTATCCTAAACTACTTCATTATAATTGTTGTTCATAAACTCTGCAAATACATATTAGCTACAAAAGAATAACTTTTGCTATGGAACCAACATGTTCAAGGAGTAATTCTCTCTCACAAACTCCACAAATTTGTGCTTAATATTGGTGGAAAAATGGACCCGTTTTGCCTTCACATTTTTTGGGTGGGGAAAAGCCAAAGGTTTAGATCCACATCCTCTAATGTCCTGCTATGTTCCTCCCATTTTTTCGGGATTTTAGGAGCGCAAATATTAACATACATTTTTTCATTTTTAGACTTAATAAATACAATGCCCACAGGCCCTCCTTGTCCCGCCCTTACTTTTTTGCGAGGCACGCCTGATTTAGAGGTTCATCCTCAACTACGCCCTCCTGTTTTTTTGGGAGCTTTTGCGGTGCGGGCTTAAACAAGGCGAGCATGCACGTTTGCCACCCCTAGTAGTTAATCTTCAAATTCCTCCTATGTTAAAAACAGATAATGATAGAGTTGCAAATATCGTGCTAAAAACTATGAAGTTTGAATTTTTCAAGATCAAGCTTTGTTTACATGACTTTTATATATGGTCTCTAAAGCTGTACTACCACACGTGCTTTCATGCAAACATGCATACGAAGTTTGGGTTAAAGTTCATAAGAATTTCAACATTAAAATGAAGGATTATGTTGATTAACTGAGATTAGAGTTGAAAACAAACAAGAAAGGTAATCACTCCATATCAGAATATATTCTTCGAATTTGAGCCATAACTGACTCTCTCATAACAATTAGAGATTCAATATTTAAAAGATATCAAATTGATGCCATCCTTCAAGGACTCCCTAATGAATATAACCCTTTCATCATGATGATAAATGGTAAAGGCGGGCCATAAATATCTATAATGTGGAAGCTCTATTATATGTTTAAGAAGCATAGCTAGACAATTATAAGCAAGAACTTGGCAACAACTAATGTTGCTCATGGTATGATCAACACAAACTCAAGCAGAAATGGTAACTCTTTTGGATCTCATTGTCATTTAATGGAAGAGCTTGATCAACATGTAGTGAAGGTCATGGAAGACATGTGTATACCACATGCAATAAACCAACATGTCAACTTCGTAACAAATATGACCGCTTAGTGTTAGACTAATGACAAATGTATGATGAGTATTTTGAACATGCACCACCTAAATCTCAAGCATAAGTAAATTCAACAAATAACTCAAACAATGCTCAAGAAAGTCAAAAGAATAAGGCCTCATCATCAGTGCAAGAAAACACTTGCCCTGCTTATCAAGATCAGATATAGGTTCCTCAAGATCTTGAATCCAGCCTAGTTTGAATACTTGGTTGGCTCACATCCTATCACTTCTATTGACTCTAATTTACAAACTAGATTATTACGTCCAGGCCCTAGAAAAGTAAGAGTTGGAAATTGACATAACATGGTAGTTAAATCTATTGTCCAGTCTAAGTTCAAGTCCAAAATTATGTGAAACTCCATGTTACATTTAGATAGCTTACTTCATGTCCCTAACATTACTAGAAATTTAATCTCTGTGTAAAATTTTTCCAAAGACAACAATGTGTTTTTTTGAATTCCATTATGTGAAATTCTATGTAAAATTACTAACATATAAGGTGGAATTGCTTGAAGGATTCCTTTATGGTAGTAGATTGTACTGCTTCATCAATCTAGCTCAGGAGCTTTCAAGAAGTTGCTTCAGCCATAAATCTCAAAATTTATCTCATATTGTGCACAACACTACTGCATCTAGTCATGTTAAAAATGAAAATGTTGATGTACATAAGTTTTCCATTTAGAATTACGGGTTAGGTCATGCTAGCACTAGAGTCATTCATAGCATATCTTTGTTGTGTAATATTCAGTCGAAAAATAAAGATTATGTTTAAATTTGTAACTCTTGTTGTTATGGTGAATCATATAGGTTGCATGTTTCCTTATCCCATACCAAGTATACTAATGCTTTTGAGGTAGTTCACATCGACTTATGAGGGCCATCGCCTGCACCATTTAGTAGTAGCTACTTTTATTACATAGACTTTATTAATGCATTTTCAAAATATACATGCATAAATCCGCTAAAACAAAAGAGTGATGCACTATCTACCTTCAAATTGTTTCATAGTTACGTTGGAACTCAATTAAATACTAAAATAAAAGTTGTTAAATTTGACTTTGGAACTCAGACCCTTCACCAAACTTTTCAATGATGTAGGCATTGTGCATAGGTTAACTTGTCTACACACATCCCGTCAAAATGGAACAAGTAAGATGAAGCATAAGCAAATAATGAAAATGGGCCAAACATTGCTTGCTCATGCTTCCATGCCAATAAAGTTTTGGGATCATAGCTCCATAACAACTTTCTATGTGATCAACATGCTACCTACATCTGGTTTAACTGAATATCTCTCTCATTACTTTGCCTTGTACAACAAGCAACCATATTACAAGTTGCTAAAAGTGTTTCGTTGCGCCAGTTTTCCTTTGCTAAGGTCTTATAATCAACGTAAGTTGCAGTTAAAGAGCACTCAATGTGTCTTTTTAGGGATGTCTACTTACAAAAGTCATCAAACACACAACTCTGAGTTAAGATCTATTAATCATCCTCACATCAAGTCAAACTTACCTCTAATTATGTATAGCTCATCTCCAACCACAAATCATAATCAGCCTATAAAACAAGTAACTGATGCAAATCGTATCAGCAAAAATCAAGACAATGCCCATAGAATGGTGGTTTCTCTAGTCAATACAAGTAGCCGCAACATATAAACAGTTCTGAGTGATTCTAACACATTTGTAACTACTTGCACAACTGTACATGCTGGACAAAACCAACTTACACACATTGAGCAAAATCAGGTTTTACCTGTTGGGCACTCTCATAAATCATCACATGTGTCAAACACTTTTCATTCAATGTCAAGTACACTTGAATGTCTTGTCACATTTCCATATAACTCTAGGTCACCTGAGTATACCACTTTCTTCAGCATTAAGAAACCTCAAAACAAAGACAATACTTCTATTATCTCTCAAAAGAAATTTACTGAGTCCACTAGTTCTTTGTTTCCTTTTTTTAAACCCAACCTCAACAAACTAATTTCTTAGTCAATAATCATCTTATGCTCACTAGAGCTAAAACAGGAAAGTCTGAACCCGAAGCCATTCTTGTCTACACTGAACCAAACTCTAGTGAACAAGCACTCTCTCAACCTGAGTGGTTTGAGGCCATGAAGTATGAATATGACTCACTTCTAAAGAATTCTACTTGGAATTTGTCAACATTTTCTCCTCATAGGAAACCTATAGGTTGTAAATGGGTGTTCAAAGTCAAGAAAAACCCATATCGCAGTGTTAACAAATATAAGGCAAGGTTAGTAGCTAAAGAGTTCCATCAAAAACAAGGATTTGACTTTCACGAAACATTCTCACATGTCGTTAAACCAAGAGCCATTAGGATCATCCTCTTTTTGGCTATTACATAAAAGTGATAAGTACAATTGAAATTCTAGCACTTTAAGACAGATGTCAAAACTGATGTCCCAACACAAAAACACAATGTCAAGACAAATGTTAAGACATCATCTGCTAACAAAAAACAATTAAATGCATAAGGTACATTGCAGAAGAATAAATAACACAATCAATTGTTAACCCAGTTCGGTGCAACTCACATATATCTGGGGGCTACCAAGCCAAGAAGGGAATCCATTATAATAGTATTAGTTCAAAGTTAAACTCCCCCGTTTACAACTTATCACCTAAACACTACATGTGTTAACTTCTACCTAATAACTCCTAGTATGAGAAATCCCTCTCACTTCCTACCAGTCACAAACCAGTGACAATTCAACAACACCAAACTAGAAGTGACACCCTTCTAAGACAATACTTAGTTTTTGTTGAAAGTTTCAACTAAGAACAATACACTCTTTCTTAAAAGCTTTAGAGTGAACAATTAACAATTAACAATCAGCCAACTCAATGCATCAAACCTGATACAAGAGTGACATACAAAAACACAACACACTAAAAGAACTCTCACATCCTAAACTCTTATTTGTGCACACACGGTTTCTTCAATGATAACACTTAAGTTTCTAGGCTTAGTAAGTCTCTTTATATAGACTCTTGCAGTATGTGTTTGGAGTCTTCAATCAAATCCAACCTTCCAGTTGTAAATCACTTGCAGAATCTTTTCCCCAAAAATAGGAATGAATCTTTAAAGTTTCCTAAAAAGTCTCCAAGATCCTTTTTATGAAACCAAATCAAATTTGCAATGTTCCTAAAATATCCTTGCTTAGATGCGCCTGTATGAGAACTAAAATCATCCAGAATCTCATATTTTAACATCAAATCTTCAAGGATTTAAAATGCAATATTGTTCTAATGTTTTGGTATAACATGTCACAACATCTGTCAGAACATCTGTCAAGAAAAAATAACAGCAGACTCTGTTGTACCAGTTGGTCAAGATGTCATGACATCTTGCTTAACATCTGGATGTGATACATGTTTTTGCAAATTAAACATGTTTTAACAAAATTGTTGTCAATCATAAAATCAAAGACCTAACAACAATAAATTGACATCAACAATGTTTTTCTTAATGGAGATCTTCAAGAAGAGGTTAATATGCAACAACCTCTTGGTTTGTTGGCCCTAACTTAACCTTGGTTTGTAAATTAAAGAAGGTTGTTTATGGCTTGAAGTAGGCCCAAGGGCCTGTTATGAGAAGTTACATCAAGTCTTGATCCACTTTGACTTTTCCTCTAGTAAGTGTGACCACTCTCTCTCTCTCTCTCTCTATTTACAAACATCAATGTGCAATTTTGTATTCTTTAGTGTATGTTGATGATATCCTATTGACAAAAACACCCTCTACACTAATCTATGAACTTATCACTAAACTGCATAATAAGTTTTCTCAAGAAAAATGTGGTATCCTCAAATATTGTCTTGGCATAAAGGTGCACTATCAATCAAATGGATTTATGCTTCTAACACAAACAAATTATATCAAGGATTTTCTATGCAAAGTCAACATGATTGGTGCTAATGGAGCGAGTACACCCATGTTTAGTCACTGCAAATTGAGTAAACATGAAATTCATGTGCTAAAAGATCTTGCCATGTATAAATCCATAATTAGAGCTCTATAGTATGTCACACTTACATGACTAGACATAGCTTTATGTGTGAATAAACATGCCAGTTCATGGCCAACCCATTTGAACCTCATTGGGGTTTGGTTAATTTTTGTATGTCACACTTATATGACCAGAGATAACTTTCTGTGTGAATAAAGCCTGCCAGTTCATGCCCAATCCGCTTGAACCTCATTGGATTTTGGTTAAAAAAATATGATGGTATCTAAGTGGGAGAATTACAAATGGTTTATGGATCTCACATGCCAATCCACTACAATAAATCTCATTAAGAGCCTATAGAGATTCATATTGGGTGAGTAACCCTAATGACAGAAGATTGACTTCAGGTTCTTATGTGTACTTTGGCTCTAACCTAGCTACTTGGAGTTCAAATAAGTAGGCACTCGCGACACGGTCAAACACTGAAGTCAGATATTGAACTTTGGTACACACAACATCTAAACTTCTATGGTTTGGATCTCTCTTGTTTAAACTTCATATAAATTACCTAACTCTCACGTTACTATGTGATAATCTTAGTGTTGTTTTGTTATCGCACAATCCAATTTCACATGGTAGAACTAACTATATCGAACTTGATATACATTTTGTATGTGAGAGAATAATAGCAAGCAAGCTACAGATCCAACATGTTCCACGTCATGCACAAATGACAGACATGCTTACTACGCCTCTCCCTACCAACCTTTTCAACACCTTCAGATCCAAACTAAAATTCACTACACTCCAACCTCCATGAGTTTGTGAGGGAGTATTAGAGAAGTCTCAACCAAAGTTAATTAAGATAACTATGGAAAGGTTGTTAAGAAGTTAGAAAAGGTAGTTAGGAAGATATAATCATGTAACTAACTACTCAAGCTAACTAGTATATATGTAAACCATATCTCTCTCTCTCTCTCTCAACTTATTTTAAGAATACCTCTCCGAGGAAAAATCAACTTATTTTAAGAATACATCTCCGAAAATGGTTTGGGTGACTTGGTGACTTTGTTTCTATCTCTTTCTAAATCAAATATCATCTCTTATCAAAATAATTTATTTTAATCATTCATACATCTTTCAATTATACTAAAGTCGCCAAAGTTACAAAATAGTAAAGTCACTCAATCTATTACCATACATCTCCATAGAGTTATACTACTTAACAATCTATTATAAATATTATATTTTGTCAATACAACTGTAACATTAAAAAAAAATATTGAGTAGATTAACTCTATAAATATTTATTTAAATTTAAAATATTTAATATTTTATCTAATAATTTTAACTATACTTAGTTGGATTAATAAAATATAAATTATTAACCAAAACAACTCCATACGAGTTACAAATTGCTATAACTTTCATTAAAAATTATTTATTTATGGAAGCAACAACTATATTACTTTTTTATAGAAAAAAAAAAACAAAAAAGTTACAGTTTTCAATAAGTTTTTTTCCCTGTGCAGAGGAGTATACAAGTTATTATAATCAATTAATCCGTTCAGTTTTACTTTTTGAAACCAAGATTGATAAAAGAATGAACAGCAAACAGGCCCAAAATAATGAATACGAGGAGTGCTAAACTGAGTCATGATTTTTAATATTTTCAAAACAATTAAAAAAGGAAAAAAGAAACGCCCACCGTGGGGCTCGAACCCACGACCACAAGGTTAAGAGCCTTGCGCTCTACCAACTGAGCTAGACGGGCTTTGTTGATTATTTTGTGTCTTTTATATATTTGATGATTGATGTTTGTTCTGTGTCATTTTGTATTTGATGATTAACTTTGTCTCTTTTGTCAAGATGAGCTGATTTTAATTCTAATTATTTACAGTTCATTTTTTTTCATCAAAATCGTTTATAACATATGAGTAACATAAATAAAATACTTTTACGTACCTCTCATATTAAAACCACAAACTTTTCTTGTCAAAAACATCATGAGGAGTTTTCTCATCCCAAATAATAATCTCATTATTGTAAACTTAGCAAATTTATGAGCTGCTTGATTCCCACTCCAACCAACATTCCAAACTGGGCTTTTAAACATTTACACTCATCTACCAAAAGTTGATTTTAGAACATGATTTAGGCATATCCCAATTCAACCAAACAGAACTGGGAGTTGCTTCACTGTTGTGTCATCTTATAAACATCTTTGTTGTAAAAAAAAAATACACTAAACCTTTTTTATTTATAAGTCCTCTCTATTGAGTGAATTTTTTTCAACTCCAACTTTTTTAGATTTATTTTTGCGGGCCTAAGTAAGGGGCCAAGACCCCATTTCTTTAGATGATTTCTTTTGAAAAAAAAGTTATTTTATAAAATGTATTTTGAAAAAGAAAACTGAGTAAGAAAGTTGAAGCTTTTGGGGGCTTACTTAAGTGGAGCCTAATTACCATTTAAAACCTTTTGGCTGCATAAAAATGTGAGTTGAAACCAAATTTGGAAGAACCGTGCAAATTGAGAGCTATAACTGAAAATAGTTTCCCAATTCTTACTCCTATATTCCCATACGCCCCAAAAAAATTCACTGTCCTTCCGGTAGTGTGTTTACTTATAAGAAACTGATTGAGAAATTATGTAAGTAAAAGGTTCAAATAAGTGTTTAGCTACTCAAGTGAAGAACAAATGCATGTCTTGTGGAATTGGTTTTTCGCAGTTTTCGTTTGTTAAATGGATCTTGCTTCCCATGGCTGTTCTGTCAAACATGAAATGGTGGTAGAGCATTGACAAATGAATTCAGTCGAAAAATAGTAGAAAGAATATTCAACTCATATTATAAGAGCAAAGAAATACATGCCAACATTAAAAACATTCATAGTGTGCATCACCCCATTTCTTCTCCTCTGCATCTTCTGTCTATTATTATGAGAAAAACTAAAACAGACAAGCTCTAACTTTACAGACAGGGCTCTATCTTTATAGCCAAGAATCTAAAACAAAATGGAAAATTCTCGCATCAATGCTACAAGATAGCTATCATTCATATTATTACAAGAGTTATAACAGTTTCTTTAATCAAAAAGAAATGAATGAAAGCATGACTTGTCCACAAAAAATTGTATACTATGAAACCCACCATGTTTAATCTTGAAGGGCTTATTAGATTATTTGTGATGCTGAGACACTTCAAAAACTAGCTTATCCATGAATTGGCATTTCTTGTCGAATCCCCAGCCTGGGTTACTCTGCATCAATAATGCAAACCAATTGTAAATAAAATATATTGTGCAGAATGTTGCTTTTCTATAGTTTTTAAAATCAACATTCCCAATAATTGACTGAAATAAAAGACAGGTAAAAACAAAAAAGAATCAAATTGAATACGCTATATATTTTTACGTGTTTTTACAGTATGTCTACATGATGCTGGATAGTTTATTTACATAGTATCACACCCAAATGCATATGATTTTTAGTCTTGTATCTTGTAGCATTATATATTGATAGGATCAATGAATAAAAAACTGAACATTTTGTAATTGGAATTGATGAACAAGGCAAACTATAAGAGAAAGAAAAGAAAATTTGTTAGAACAATGTCCAACAGCCCAAGCTGCCTTGCTTCACCAGATAAGAATTCTCAGTGACCACAATATCTTAACATATATCTTGAATCTTCCCCCAACTTATTCCTTTATATAACTAACTCATCGTGTGTCTCTCATTTATTAAGAGAACCCTGATTGTAATAATTTATCTGGCTAGATGCTCGGAATCGAACATCTTCACCAGTAGTAACCATGAGAGCCATCAGCCATCAAGACTTGGATTGTCTAGGAAAAAGTAGGATTGTTATGCTTTAAAAGCCAAGAAACATACAATGCCCATGTGCATAGGAAGCAGAGTGCACATTAAGTGATCTCGTACCCACTTCCAGAAGAAAAAAAATCCCTCTAAGAACAGTACCATAGTGGTATTTCAAGGTTGGGAGTGAAACAACAATTTTAATTTCTGAGACGTGGCCAGGGTACCAAAAGTCCTTCCCTGGGCAGTATATTCCCCAACTACTGGTGTAGACTTGGCATAAACAACTTGCAAGTTGTCCTAGGATACAGAGATGAATATTTTTAGTAAGATACTAACTGCTACAAATCACCTGAAAAGCAGCAACAAGGACAATGCCAAAGCAACACTGAAGTGCAAACTCCGCAAGCTCGACTACCTTTTGTGTCCAACAGCAGAATTCCACCAAAACTGCAATCTAGGTGGCATCAACTTGCCTCACAAACAAAAGTAATTGCACGAAGCTCTATTAATTCTTGCACCAAGTAGCAGCTCAAAAGTCTCAGCACATTACAAAATTGATTAGGATTTGGCTCTAAGCCATATAGACCCTCTAATCATTTTAGAAATATGTAGTTTTTTCTCAATTTGACCACTGACTGCAAGTAGATAAATCAAGAACAAATGTTAAATTATTTGGCTGAACCTTTTCAGCCAACGTTTGCCCAAAGTGTTTGATGTAGACACATATGCTTTCATTCCTTGCATACCATCCTATTATTGAACTCTAACATGTAGGCCCACCACATGCCCAAGAAACACGACCATAATCCACATACATCTCAACTGAAGTAGATCCTAATAATCTCATCCCTAAAAACAAGAGTTCAAATAACATGTTTATACAACTCTATCCCACAACGCAGCCCATGAAAATCAGCACATGTTGGCAACAAACTAGTGAAACTTTTTAAACAAAGGGCCGCATCGAGACAGCATTTATACGGCATGCTTAAAAACTTCAAGTTTAACACTGCCCGAGAACTAGCCCCAACAACACTTGCACAAAAGTAATGTAGAAAGCACAAATTCTTATATGTACTTCCTTGCTCATCCCAATTCATCAGGCGGCAAACTCAACGACTCGATACACAAATTTGACTTCTCATCGAGACTCATATCCCTCTTGGTCTTTTGACGCTGGGCTGAGCTGCATCAAATGCATCCCTAAAGGGGCTTGCAGGGAGGATGGCACAGACACCAGTTGGCTCGCCCCAAGACGATGTGCGCAATGGAGATTGCCGGAACATAGAATTGAAAGAACTTGTTTTCGGTTGCAAAAGCTCTTGTTTCAATTTCTACACAACAAACGTAAGCTGAGCAGATGCCGTGTACATGTTCTTTGACATTTTCGACTAGATATGTAAATCCATAGGTTGCTTGATTATGTCATAGTACACGTGAAAGGCTATGTTAGATTATATGTTTCTAACTCATATTTCACTTACTATGTGACAACCTCGGCACGGTTACTCTTGCTCATAATCCAATCCTCCACAACAGAACCAAACATATGGAGTTGGATATCTTCTTTGTTAGAGAAAAGGTTCTTAGCAAAAGCCTGGTGGTGGCTCATGTTCCTGCTCATGATCAGTGGGCAGATGTTCTCACCAAGCCTTTATCAGCTGTGAAATTCCTACCTCTTCGTGACAAGTTAAGAGTGGTCAACAAACAAAACTTGATTGACACACCCTCAACTTCTAAGGGGGAATGATAGAGTTATACTTAATATAAAGTGTAATCTGTTTGTTAGATCTATTAGCTAAGATTAGATCTGAGCCATTCAGCTAGTTTAGATCTGAGCCATTCAGCTATGCTGAGCTGGTATAGTTTTGTTACAGTATTTGTGCTATATAAGCATTACACTTGTAACTCTATAATTCAATTAATACAATATGATCTTTTCTAACAAACTCTGAGATTCTATCATGGTATCAGAGCTTCAACCGAAGGGGAAATACCCACACAAACCTAGAGTAGGCATCAACACATGTTAAAAAATAGGTGTAGCCCCTGAGGATGTTTCAGGTGCTGGTCCCCACAAGTCACAAACAACCAGTTCAAAGGGTTGGCTATACACAGTGCTGGATAAAGGGGCATGCAGTCTGTGAGATTTGCCCAAACAACAAGCAGAACAAAGATCACCAATAGGTTCGGGTGGGATAGGAATATGGCAGAGTTTTAACACTTCTGTAAGAGCATGGTGATGAGGATGGCCTAAACGAGAGTGCCATAGAGCATATTTAATGTTGGACATAGGAGATAAAGAATTAAGTGCAGCAACATTAATTTCAGGAAAAGTAGTACAAACAGAATCAGATGTATTATTTGATGAATTTTCAGTACATGGAGAAGTACAACTAGTTTGAGTAATTGACCTAAGATTACTAGTGCTAGAAGTACTTAGATTACAATGTACTGATGAACTAGGACTATGACAAGACTGAGACAGTTGTGCAGAAGGATTGGAGAACTTGTATAGGCCATCAGCTCCAACACAGCCACGCAACAGAATTTTAGAGGAATCCTGAGATTTGACAAGACAAAACTGTGGATGAAACTCAAAGAAAACATGATTATCTTGAGCAAATTTGCTTACACTTATAAGATTTTTGGTGATATTAGGCACGAGTAATAAATTGTGTAGGGTGAGAGGCATGGTAGTGCAATTAGGAGAAGGAAATTGCATAGAACCTACAGAGTTTATAGACAGACCTTGGCCATTTCCCATGTACAACGTGTTCAGATCCAGGCAATGAAATGGAGTCAGACTGATTTGAAGCATCAGGTGTGACGTGGTGAGACGCACCTGAATCAGGATACCACCATTGATTGTTAAAATTAGGATCCACACCTGTAGTGAAGAATGCTTGAGGTGGAGTTGCACGTGGAGGTGGTGGCCTAGGAGCAGCATAACCAAGGAATTGAGGATACATAGGAAGCGCAGGCATCACATAAGGATTGAAGGAAGCTCGTTGAGGAGCAGATGAAGCTGCAGAGTAACA